>PYUH01003987.1:929183-1116744 GCA_016808085.1 Suaeda aralocaspica
GGCAGAATTCGTGAGCATTTGTGGGGAGTGGCTAGGATTTTTTCAGCGAAATTAGTGTAAAATCAGGATTGGATAGCAAGTTTAATAAGTATAAATAATCTAACAAGATCCCACTTGGAGGTGCTTCTTATTGGGATGGGTTAGGAGGAACATGGACACTTGACTGTTATCTATATATATATATATATATATATATATAAATAACGGCTATTTCACCATATACCCCTAAACTATTACGAAATGCACCATATACCCTCAATGTTTAAAAAATGCACCATTTGCCCATAAATTTTCAACTAAATTCACGATGTACCCTTATTTTGCTAAATTTACTTTCAGAAGTTAAATTTCACTTCCTATTAATTAAATTAATTTAATTAACCAAATTACGTTTACATACTAACTCCCCTCTCCTCCATCAACACCAAGTCACCACTAGCTCTACCTAATCACCGCAGCCCATCACCTTCTCCCTCTTCTTCCTTTCTCTTGATACAAACCTAACTTTATCTTTTGTGTCTTCAATTGACCCATTTTCATTAGTTAACTTTTCCACAAACCCATTTTAGGTGTTTGAGTAGAGATAAGGTGAAGTGGGATTTAATGTTTGCTTTACCCACCACTACCCAGAAAACCCAAACCCACCACTCAAAAACCCAGCAAATTCGAAACCTACCCACCTCAAAACCTACAAGTTCAAAACTTCAGCAGCCATGGTAGACATTTTTTATACGTTGAATGCTCAACTAATGTTATGGTGAAATGAATGTTTTGTGGCTTTTGTAATTGGAATTAGAATTGTAAATGATGTACTATTATTGTGATGATTAATTAAAAAAAAAAACAGTTCAATTCTACAATGTAGTCGATGTTAAATTTGGTTTTTGGAGATTTTCAGAGGTCAAATTTCTAGATTTTTTGGGTGGATGGGTTTCAAATTCTTTGGGTTTGGTGGTGGTGAATTTAGATTGTAGGCCGGCTATGGTGGGCATTGATTTGAGTTTTGAGGTGGTAGTGGGTAATTAAAATAAATTTAGATGATTGTTGAATTAGTTTAAATTAATATAATTATTAGTTAATTTTGTTTAATTTCTTATTTAGGAGGTAATTAAAGTATATTTAGGAAAATAAGGGTACATTGTGAATTTAGTCTAAAGTTCATGGGCATACGGTGCATTTCTAAAATATTAAGGGTATATGGTGCATTTTGCAATAGTTTAAGGGTATATGGTGAAATAGCCGTATAAATAAAGAGTGAGGATCCCATGAGAACCCTCTTTACATGAGAACCGTGAGAACTACTAAATAACGACCGTATTAGATACATTTGAAACTTGCAATCACTTATTAACAATGTATTATAACTAGGTATACCCTTAGTTTTCAATTTAACCAAGTTTAATTAATTTTTTAGGCTTTTGAAAATCGTATACTATTTAGGTGGTCATAGTTACTACTTGTAGGTCAATTATATATGATAGCTTAAAACACTTGAAATAAATGTTTATAGCTTGTTACTATTAAAATATATGTAAAGTAACACCATAACACTTAGAAAAGTAAAAAAAAAAAAAATTGAATAAAGGAGTTTTGATGTAGTTCTCACGGTTCTCATATAAAAAGGGTTCTCATTTTCCTTCCTATAAATAAATATATATATATATATATATATAGAGAGAGAGAGAGAGAGAGAGCAAGGATCCACTAAAAACCTTAAGTTTGTCGAAAACCGTGAAAACCACAAAAAAGGGGTACATATAAGATTTAAAGCGGTACGTATTAAGATTAAAGTGGTATAGGTACATTTACAACATTTTTTTTATTATTTATGAAAATGTCATCAATGAAGTATGTGTACCCTTTATACCTCTATTGTATCCCTTTTTTTGTGGTTTTCACATGATCCTCTTTCTATATATATATATATGAGCAAGGATCCACTAAAAACCTTAAGTTTGCTAAAAATCGTGAAAACCACAAAAAGGGTACATATAAGCTTTAAAGCGGTACATATTAAGATTAAAGTGGTATAGGTACATTTACAACAATTTTTTAATTATTCATGAAAATGTCATCGATGAAGTATGTGTATCCTTTATACCTCTATTATACCCTTTTTTTGTGGTTTTCACGGTGAAAACAGTTTTCACATGATCCTCTTTAATATATATATATATATATAATTATTTATTTATATATTCTTTGTTATTATCATTATTATTTATTTATTGTTATTATTATTATTATTATTTATGATCTTGGTATTACTGCAACAAATTAACTATTATTGCTTTTAATTCAGGTCATTGCCAATGCTGGTATACTATTAATCTATTATTGTGACTACTATAGCTACATTATTGTAGTTGCTTGTTATTATTAACAAAATGCTGAATGGGAGTCTACTGGTTTTCTGCTAGATTTCACTTCAATAAGCTGTTAGGATGATTCATTATGTCCTGGTTTTTCTTTAACTAGATGCATTATGGGAATGTTTTGCAACTCCTTTTCATTGACTTCTTTTTGACGTTCATGCTGTTTGTATCTTGTACTGAATGCATGAAATAAAAAGTTATTGTTTTTCTTTTGGTGGTTGTTATTGGCCCTTAACAATATTTATTGTTTGTGTAGAGTCACAAAAGTTCTCAAAAGATGGTAATGAAGAGCACATGCAAGTAAATCATTTGGCTCCAGCATTGTTATCAGTGCTTCTCTTGCCTTCCCTTCTAAGAGGTTCTCCAAGTCGCATAGTCAATGTGAATTCCATTGTAAGTTTTAAAAAATCACGCATACGTTACATTAAGGCTGCACTCATAACTCGGTACTAGGATGACATAGGAAAGGGCATTCCGAAATATGAAACATGCATGCATTGCTACACATTATCAAAAGTGCTGTTTATTGCAGTGATTAGTTTAGAAATTGATCTCATGAAGATTTTGAATCGTTTTGGTTTGTTTTTTTTCTACCCCTTAATTTAAAATCTAACAAGCAACAACGTCTGGGACTCTGGTACTCTGATGAGACATCTGGTTGCATTCTTTTTGTCTTGGAACCCGCTTTCAGCCATAATTTTTTCCCTCATTGTTATGAGGAATACGGAATCATGTGCTTTATCACACTTTCTTTTACCTGATTAAATGCTGTGTTGGCTGTCTTATATCACAAATCTGAGCAATCTCTCTAGGTGTCTGAGGATTTATAGGTGTTAGAGCCGTGTCTTCACATTTTTGTAACTGGATAAGTTAACGTGGGCTTCCTTGGGCTTACATTTTGTAGTTTTGTTTATGTAGATGCATTCTATTGGATTTGTTGACCCTGAAGATATGAATGTCGTGAATGGAAAGAGAAAATTTACTAGTTTGGTGGGATACTCAAGCAGCAAGCTTGCTCAGGTTAAAGTCTTACTTTTGAACTGATTATTTTGGGTGGTTCTTTTGCTGTTTTCATTTACGTCTTATGTCTCATAATGATGGAAATATGTCATGCTCAGTACAGACTGGATTTTTTTTCTTCTTTTGTTCTCTAATCTTTATGTAAACCTAGATTTCTAGTACTTGATGGAAACTGTTGGCCCGTTTTCCATGATCAACCAACCTTTTAAAATCGTGTCATTGTTTTTTTTCTTTTCCTCTCTTTTCCATAATCTTTATGCTCTCTTTTGTTGCTTCGAGTAAGGGGATGTCAACCCAAGAGGACAAGCCCAGGATATTTGGCGTGATATTAGAAAATTTGAATACATTTTACATGCTTTTGTATAAGTATTACTCTGTATTTGCAACTCAAGGACCCAGTTTCCATTTATTTTTTTCAGATAATGTTTAGCAGTGTCTTTCAAAAACGCTTACCAGCAGAATCAGGAATTAATGTAGTTTGCGTATCACCTGGAATTGTTCATACCAATGTTGTAAGCTCATGAACTTGACTCTTTGCTTCTGCTGGATCATGTATTTGCTTGTTTTTGACACTGTCAAGCAAAGTAACTAGTGCAATTCATTGATCTCATGTAGGCAAGGGATCTCTCTAAAATTGTTCAAGCTGGTTACCATCTAATACCATACTTCATTTTTAGTCCCCAAGAAGGTACACCTTCGTTCTTGCCCTTATTTTGGTTGGTGACATGGTGTTACAATCTTTGCATCATCATGGTTGCATGTTAAAAGATAAGATGAATATCACAGTGGAATAAAATTTGTCCTTTACTTTATCAACTCATCAGGGCTATCTTTTTTCTTCCTTGTAAAAGTTTGGGCTAAAATCAGTTAATGGAGTTACAATAAGTTCATACAAGGCTAGATCTCTACATTTGGATAATTTTTTTATGAAGAAGTTAAGTTTTAATAAACTGAGATGAGTTCTAATTTAGTTTAGACAAGTGATCTTACGTGAAAAAATCACAACCTAATTTGTTGGCATGTTTTATTTTCTTTTTTTTTTTTTTAAATTAAATTTTATTTTTTTTGCAGTTCTTTATTTTCAATTTTTGTTTTTAGAAAAACCCTTCCCAACCTGCTGACCCACACCCCACCTCTTGACCTCTACCAGTACCAACACCAGCCATCACTGGCATGACTGGCACCTGACACATGCCAAAGCTGCCATCTCCATAATCTCATCATCTTTCTTCTTTCCAAATCTTTATAACTGCCCTCATGTCTCTATTCTCAAGGTCATCCTCTGCCATCATCCGAGTTATCTTCCCTTCATCCAGTTTCTCATCTACTCCAGCAGTCATACTTGCTGGCATTTCTTCCTTGTCTGCATTTGCTACAAGCCTAACATTATGTTTGGATAATAATTTTGAAGGGAATGGAAGGAGGGAGAAATAGGAGGAAGGGAGGTAAAAGAAAGGGAGCTCCATTTTCCTTCCAAATCTCTCCACTTTCTGAGAGATGGTGTCTATTAAAGATGGGAAAATGGATTTCTCCCTCTCCCTCCTTCGTCTTCCCCCAACCAATTATCCAAACAAGGGGGGGGACACCGTCGTCCCCCCCCCCCCCCCCCGCCCCCCCCCCCACCCCCCCCCCCCCCCCCCCCCCCCCCCCCCCCCCAAATGTTGGAATCTGAAACTATTTAGTGATACAGGTTCCTTTGGCTTAACCTTTTCTGTTTCATCCTCTCCTGTGTTTTCCTGTCACCAACTCTAGTCCATCTCCAGTGTGTCACTATCATAAGCCTTGCTGATTTTTTATCAAATTATTTCAGACTTGTTGATACATTCTGCAGAACCATTGTAGATATTGGTGATTCCTCGCTTTCTCAATGAATTAAAAAGTTCTAATTTGTGTGATGTCAAATGAGAAAGAAAGAGTTTGCCAACTGCCAAGTCATCATAAGTGGACTTAAGTGATTTCTTTTGACTATCAAGTGTTGTGGTGTATCTTTTTTAGGAAATGGTTTGCTTAAAAAATAACTGTTAGTTTTTTATTGACAAAATTAAAATTGTATTGGTTTGCAAAATTAAGAACAGAGAAAGTAGGCGTCCACCTAGTTACCTTTTTGTGTGGTATGGAGAATTATCAATAATCTATTCGAAAATTTTGGTCTGTGCTTTTTTACATTTAGTTATCTGAATTTTGTTTTGTGTTGTCTATTACGACCTATCTCCAAGTCTTCAACAGTAAGTTGGCTGTTGTATGGTTATATTAGTTATTTTACATGGAGAGGTGTCTGTTACTTGTACTCTCTGTTACTGCCTGTCAAACCTTCATGTCGCAGTTCAGGCAGGGATCCTTTAAAATGAAATACTGTTTTGGCCACTGAAAAAGCGGTTCCTGAAATTTAATATTATCCAGCAAAATGCAAAAGCATGATATGCTGTGTAGCTTATGCATGAATTTGTGCTAGAGCTTGTTTGTTTATATGAATAAAATTAGTTGCAAAAAATACCTTTATTTTCTTCTCAAGAACTTTTGAGAATTTTTGCAACTTCTCTGTAAATCACGTGAGAAAACTAATTGCTCCTCATCAAGATTAAAAATAATGTTGAATACTTGAAACTAATGAATACGCTTATAATTACAGGTTCGAGAAGTACCCTTTTTGCTGCAACTGATCCTCAGATTCCAGAATACTGTGAGCTATTGAAGGCAGATGACTGGCCTACATGTGCTTTCATTTCTCAGGATTGTCGTCCTTCAAATCCATCGGAAGAGTCACACAACATTGGAACTTCAGTTAAGGTATGGGAGAAGACACTAGAAATGATTGGTCTTCCTTCAGATGCTGTTGAGAAGCTTATTGAAGGGGAGGAAGTGACATGTCGCTATGGAAGTCAGCAAGGGTAGGTCATTCCTTGTAAGACAAAACAAGGAAAGATATACCCAGTGTTTGTACTGTGATACCGAGGGTGTGATTTATTAACAAGGTTCGTGTTATGAGCACATGTAAGATTGCCTATCAGCCATTGGTACTTGTATGTTGTATCATAGTTCAAGAAAGTGATCATACTTTCACCTATAAGAAGTTTTTGACCTGAAAATTTCAGGATCACCTTGTAGTCAATGATGCGCGAGAAGCTGTATGAGTTTTTGGTCATGAGAGATTAAGTGACCTAAACATGTACTTCTATACCCTTGTTGTGTGGTAGAAGCATGTCTCAACAATTGCAATCCATTACTATTATTTTTTCGTTTTTTGAATGGAAAATTGCAACCCTTTTTTAGTAAATGGAAGTGTATCCTGTGTACGACACCATTTGTAAGTTGTAAGTTTGTAACCATTGCTCAATTCTAACAGGTCTTACTCAGTACTTGGTTCCTATTCAACCATACAACTATACAAGCCATTTAATACTAACTAGTACTAATTAATTCAACCATACAACTATACATGTACTTCTATACCCTTGTTGTGTGGTAGAAGCATGTCTCAACAATTGCAATCCATTACTATTATTTTTTCGTTTTTTGAATGGAAAATTGCAACCCTTTTTTAGTAAATGGAAGTGTATCCTGTGTACGACACCATTTGTAAGTTGTAAGTTTGTAACCATTGCTCAATTCTAACAGGTCTTACTCAGTACTTGGTTCCTATTCAACCATACAACTATACAAGCCATTTAATACTAACTAGTACTAATTAATTCAACCATACAACTATACATGTACTTCTATACCCTTGTTGTGTGGTAGAAGCATGTCTCAACAATTGCAATCCATTACTATTATTTTTTCGTTTTTTGAATGGAAAATTGCAACCCTTTTTTAGTAAATGGAAGTGTATCCTGTGTACGACACCATTTGTAAGTTGTAAGTTTGTAACCATTGCTCAATTCTAACAGGTCTTACTCAGTACTTGGTTCCTATTCAACCATACAACTATACAAGCCATTTAATACTAACTAGTACTAATTAATTCATGTGTACCAATAACCCTCTGTAGTAGTTTTTTTTTATTTTTTATTTTCTTTATTTACACATAGTGTTGACATTATTTGCACTGTAACATTAACTCATCTTGGTGTTTAATTTATACAAAAAAACAGTCACATTGATGTATGACTCATGTGGGATCTTGTATACAAAAACATAGTCGGTACTTTGACTCATTTAAGATCTTGCTTGAATTGTATTGAACTATTAATGTATCTTTTCCAAAAATATAATTTTTATATATTTTTTATTATACTAAACTCAAAATATTGATGTTTTAAGCTACGTCTTGCAAAATGTGAAAAAGTCAATATAGTAATTAAAAAAGGAAGGAGGAAGTATGAAAGCGGGCTAACGACGATGTCATCATATGTAAAGTTTTCAACATCTTTTTCCCTCCAAAAATAAAAATGACATCATCATTTTTTTTCTTGAAAATATTTCACTAACAATTGCACTAACCCTCAAAATATATGATTAGCACAATTGCTGCTTCCCAAATTAATTTAAGCATTAATTTATGTTTACACTGTCAAAAATAAAATTAGATTATATTTCAATACATCATTTAGTTTTTACTCTTCTCATTTTTTTCTACATATAATCTTTCTTTTGAACTGGATACTAATTAATTCATTAAAAATAATTTTACTATGTTGCCACCAATAATTCTTTTTTTTTTTTTAATATAATAAAATTTATTATGCCTTTTCTCTTTGAGCAAGTGTTAAAGTGATTTTTTAAAAGACATTACAACTTCCAATTTTTTTTATTTTTTATTTTATATTAACTTTGCATCACACGAGAGACTAATCTAGTTAATTACATGTTTAACTATCGTGTGTTACATGTTCATATGCAAATACAGAAATTATAATAATAGCGCTTTTAAACTATAATGAGAATGTTAACCCATTGTAGCTCCTCAAAAAAAAAAAAAAAAAAAAAAGATNNNNAAAAAAAAAAAAAAAAAAAAAGATATTGCTAAAAAAACTAAGAATATAGGTTTGCATTTCTTATCATTCTTGAAGGCACGGTCGGCCCTGGGGCGGGATGAGCAGGCCCACGCCCAAGGCCCAAAAGGTTCAAGTCTGTGCATTAAGTAAATAAGCTTTATATATTACTCATATACATGTGACACCTAAAATAAGTTGGTTGTGGTAGCTATGAAGATTTTGAGCACTACAATCGTATCCTTTGCATTTTTCCCCTCAGTTGTTTTTTTCATTCTTTAACTATTTTTTTTTTAAAAAAGCATTTTTTAACTAATTCATTTCCATCCTTTGGGGAAATTTCCATAATCCTACTATTAGTATTACCAATTTATCATTCACATTAAATCCCAATCAATACAAATTCTTATTAATTTAATAGTTTTATCAAAAATTAAAAAAAAAATTCTAAAAACTTTCAACATGTTCTCAAAGTTTTTTTTAAGGGATAATTTTTACTGCTTGTTCAAAACTTTGCTTAGAAACATTAATAATAATAACTTTAAGGGATATTTTTGATGTTCTGGACTTTACTTAAACTCTATAATAATTAATAATTAAATATATGATCTATACAAACCCATGGTAAAAAATTAATTTGTATTTTTGTTTTTTTAATATTTTTAATTTACTTCTAACCTTTTTATTTTATTTTCAAGTTATAACAACTTGAAATGAAAAGTTTTACTGCTCGTATTAATGTTAGAATTCTTTTTTCATAACACTTAATATAGTCTTTTTAAGAATCCTTAAGGTATTATGCAAATATAATGTGTATTATTACTTATTTTTAAATGAAATTATTTATTTTTAAATATTTATTTAGATTAAATCATTTTTCTCGTTTTTGTACATGCATTTTCTTGTCATAAAAAACACCGATAACACTTTTAAACTAGTTTTTGGGGGTTATCTTTACTAATTTGCCTCGGGCCTCTAAAATCTCAAGAATGACCCTGCTTGAAGGGCAGCATATGTAGATAAATATATAATCACTATACAATTTTTTTTTTTGGATTCTATATGACTATATCTATATAAATTACGCTTTTATCGGTGGTTAAATAAGGTTAGCGGTTTTTTTTTTAAAATTTTTTTTTATGTATATTTATCCAATATGATGAAAAAAATAATAATTTTTACATATGCACCATCCATATTTTTTTACTATGATTTTTGAGATTTAACATAAATTGTCAATATCCTTGTATGAGTAAAAATCATTAAAAAAAATATCTATTTTATTAGACATTTCCCCGTTTTTTTTTATTTTTAAAATTAACAATTTTCTATTTCCGAAGCGTTTTCGTGCTAAATAGTTTGCACTTTGAATGCTCTACAAGTAGCATTTAAGAAGACTCCATCCAGGAGGTTAAATAAAATGTACTTGATATTTGTATCAGTCCTTTCCAAATATGCCACAAGAACATTGATTTTTTCGCTGCCAATACTACGAGGGTGAATGGGTCATGTTGGGTTAGATACATCAAGCAAACATTAAACCAGTGAAGAATTTTTAAACACTGGATTAAGAGATTTGATAAGGTTTATTATGAGTCAGCAATTTTTTTTACACCACTTTAAAATAATGGATTTTCTATAGGGTACCATCTTAAAATTGACTTTTCACATGGTATCACTACTTAAACTTTCATTCCACATGGTACCACCATACTTTTACTTTATTATCTATCATAACATTCTCAAATAAATCGTTAGATAAAAACGTTAATGAAAGGTATTTGTGATCCAATTTGTCAATTAAATATTTTTCGGATTATGTTTAGGGATCAAAATGACCCTTAAAACCATAATCAAATATTTTTTGTGCAAAAACAAATTGAAATATGCATATCAGGCAATTTTTGTTTTTTGTTTTTGCATGTTAATACAGAGACATTTTAAATCGTTTTGGGCCAATTTCAACATTAATGTTGAGCATTCGGCCTTTAAGAGCCTAAACATTCTCTTAAAAAACCTTAATTGGCTGATTTATATGGGCACCGAACTTGAAAAAATGCAAAATAAAATTGCAAATACTATAGTAAAAAATAGGGCAATACTATAATGGTACTATATGGAATGAAAATGTAAGCAGTGATACCACATAGAAAAGTCATTTCTAGAATGATACCCTATGGAATACCCCTAAAAATAATTACAATAACATAATAAGACGCACAAAGTATTAATCATCTTCAATAATGCAAAAAAAGGTGCGTGGACTAGAAAAACTAGTGAGTTTAGCTCTTTATAAAGTGGTACAAGCTTACAGACCATGGGGATGTTTGGAGGAGAAAAAATTGGATAGAGAAATTATAAAGGACAATTTTCTTTTGTAGTTAAACCTAAAAAGATATTTGTTTCCTGGTGCTTTTGTGCTTTTGTAGCAAATGTCCTGTATAATTTCTCTAGCCAATTTTTATAGTTAAACCATGGGGATGTTAGTGGTCGCAACTTTGCTAAAGCTCTCACATTTAGAGGTAACAGAATACATTCAAAAGAATTCTGCTTCTAAGGAGTCATAATGAAGGCAATAGAAAAGCCTAGAAATGCACTTAAGAAAAACAATATTACTATACAATGAGCTTCATAGGGTAAATTTACAATTGGAATCAAATTAAACCAAATACATTACTATTAAGCAAAATAAAATTCCATCTCAAGAGTTACCATTTTGGAGCAAATTATTAAACGCTCTAAGGCTTTAGAGTGCTTCCTCGTATAATCGTGTAATGGGTATAATAGTTAACAATAATATTCCATAATACTACCTCCGTAACATTTTATTTGCAACTTTCTCATTGACCTGAATTCCTAGGCAATTTTTATACGTCACCAAAATTACGTAATTGCCCATAATTTAATAAAGAATATTCTTTTAGATATTACCCTTCCCCCTTACCCACCATCACCGGAATACCAACCACCAGACCACCTGCCACCACTAACAACACAAACACCATCCAAACTGTAACACTACCACCGCCACAACCCCTACAGAACAAAAACTGCCATTGACACCACCAACCAGAGGTGGCGAGACGCCACTCCAGACCAAACCCAGATCCCCAATCGAGCCTTCAAACCTAGATGACCCACCAATTTCCCCAAATTAGAGCCCCCAAATTCCCCAAAATTAAACCCTAAACTCCCCACCAATTTCCCCACAATCAAACCCTAAGTTCCCCAATTCGAACCGCAAATTCTCCAAAATTTAACCTGAAGTTGAACCTCTAAATCCTATAATTTGAACAAAAAGAAGCCCAAATGTCAAAATTCAAAACCATTGGAACCCAATTCAACAAAATCCAAACCCAATCAAACCCTTAAATTCCCAAATTCGAACAAAACTAACCCTAACAATGTCAGTGCAATGATGGTGGAGAGTGGTGAAGGCGCTGAAAGTACGTGGTGGTAATGACTAATATAGTAGTGGAGATTATATGGTGTGTATGTGAATGAGATCAAATGGTGGTGGTGTATGATGAAAGAGGTTGGAGAGGTGGTGTGTGAGAGAGGGCATAATTGTCAATTCAGAATAATAAGTTTACTAAAAATGGGAGGGTTGCTGGGTTAATCACAGTGATATGTTTAGCTAAACATATTTGTATTAAAGTGTATTAATATCACAATGATTAAAGTGTATTAATATCATATCACCTATATCATATTACAATTACTTATACGAAGTATAATAGTATATTAACATCATATCACCTATAGGGCATATCATGTTACACGAGTTTTTAATATCATTATCCTATCTCTGCTTCATATTATGTACAACGATTTGATATAACGAAGAGAGGAAAAATGTCTAATCATTGCAATAATGTGAAACAGAGGTAGTATTATAGATTAAAGACATCATATTACAACTTATTTGTATTATATAATACTATAATTTCACACTTTTACCATTGTGATATATTTAGTTAAATATATCACTGTTATTAACTATAAATTCCCCAATAAATGGAAAGAAACTACAAGTTGCGATTAATTTGTTACATCCAAAATTGGCCTAGTTGCAAAATCTATTACGAAAGTAGTAACTACAAACTTAGGCTCTGTTCTCCTCAACTTATTGTTACTTATTTTCAGCAAAAATAAGTTCACATCAGCAAAAAATAAGTTAAGTTCAGCAAAAATAAGTTTCAATCCTTAATAAATTGTTAATGATTTTAGCAAAAATAAGTTCAGTTCAGCAAAAATAAGTTCATATAAGCAAAAATAAGTTGACGAGAACAGGGCCTTATAAAGAGCGATTTTGAGATGTCTAGAAAAATTAGTCTAGGAAAGAAAACAAAATAAACATTTAGAGTAGAGGGTATATTGGTGAATCATAGTTAATCCTCATAAATGAGGGCTTAGGAGTTTGATTAAATGTGGCGATTCTCTTTGGAGAGATGATTAATAAACATGGTGGATTGACAATCATCAATATAATTTCTGCTGTACTTCAAACTTCACAGTTAACCCTAAAAAAACACATGCTCTTACTACCTAATGAGCCTAACTCTGTTACTCCACCTTCTTCCTAATGGTGCTAAGCATAAAAAAGTTCCAGATCCTATATCGACCAAATCACACAAAGAGGCAGAAACTAGAAGTCAAAAGAAGATGAGTTGTCACATAGTTTCAGGACTAACAGTTCATGATGCTAATGTATTCAATAAAATTATGAACAACAACAATTATGGAACATCTGAATTAGCTACAGCATAGTTTAAAGACAGCAATATACAATACACCAAGTTAATTTTCAGTGTCAAATCCAATATTCCAAAATCCTTCAGGGGTCATAGGTGGTACATACCTGTACCTATGCCTTGAAACGCCATCATGATGCTCACATCGAAAATTATGTCTATCAACTTCATTATTGGCCCCATCTAAAAGCACAGCATCATAAAATTTCTGGCACTGCTTGCATTCTATTCCATTCAAGTTTTCCCGCTCAGCCTTCTTTCTAACAGGTTCCACATATTTAAAACCTTTTGACCCAGAGCTAGAAGCTTGCAATTGCTGTCTTTTGGGTCCAGATTCAGCGTTTGCGTCCTGAGTCTCATCATTATCCAAATCCATGTCTTTTAGACAATCAGTTGGAGCTTCACCATGCAAACTATCCTTCCTAGCCTTGTGCAAATTTCCCGTAATGTTCTCATACGGTGTATCAAGGAAATCATCATGTGGATCGGCCCCACCAGGACTCTGGCGAGATCGAGTCTCCCTCCAACCGGATCCAGGTCGCTTTCCGCCAGCTAATGAGCACACATTTCTACTAGTGGTCCTATGGATTGCAGTGGGAGAGCCGGAACCAGATTGAGATTTGGAACCTGATACCTTATTGGGTCTTCCAATTTTATCATCATCAGAGCTCTCCACAATGTTCTCTTGCTTCACTTTATTGAACTCAAAAGCCACCACATTACTAGCCGGTTTTCTCTTATTGCTTTCTGCAATCAAAATAACATGCCTCAATTACCATTGGGAGCAAAGTAAGACTCTATCAAAAAATTATTTGACTAAGACGGGTAGATGAGTGTAAACATATGAACCAAAACTGTCAATTAGTCATTAAGAAGTGAATTATTTCTTCTAAGGCCCAATGTACCACTGGAACGAAACTCACGACACTCTTAAGATTATTACTTGTATAAAGTTAAGACTACCTTTATGCAACAAAAGATGAAAGAATTAAGAGGTGTTGAATTTCTGTGAAGCTAGATACTTTAAACAGAATGCAAATACTGCAAATAAATTTTAAAGCCAGATTATTTCGTCGATTCTCACCAGGTAACGTGATATCTGTTTCCTCATTATTTAATGGATCACTTTCTTCTTCTTTTTCTTCTGCTTTCACTTGAAGCAGTAAATCTGAATCACTGATACCAAGCTTCTTGAGCAGAAAGGTATTCTGAGACTTCAACTTTCTATAAGATGTAGTAAGAATGCTTCTTTTCTGCTTCTCTGCTGTCAACTGTGAAGCTATTAGTTTAAGCTGCTTGGTCAAATCACTATGAGGTTCTCTTGCATTGGTTGCTCCAGCATTCTGTATTCTACTGCTCTCCGGAAACTCCTCATCTTTTTTCTGCAGTTGGTTTATTCGGGAGACAAGCATTTGTTTTTCTCTCTCAAAAACAGCCAGCTGTAAATCCTTCTTCTTCAGCTCAATACCATACGCATCGACTTGCTGTGACAATTTCTCTTGCAACTGTTTTCCCTCATCTACTTCAGCAGTCTTTTTCCTAATCTCATTTCTTAGGCCATCCAAACTAGCTTCCATGTTTTCAATCTTTGCCAAAAGTTCTTTCTTTTCTTCTTCACTACTGCTCAGCATCTGTTCAGTATCAGTTATTGTCATCTTTTGTGATTCAACTTGCTTCCACAACTCCTTCGTCAACTTCTTTTCACTGGTTACCTCTTCTTTCTTCTCATTGACCTCCTTGTTAAGTACATCAATGTTTCTCTCAAGTTCTTCTGTTTTGGTAACAAGAAGCTTCATTCTTTCGTCATTTTCTTTCATAAGTCGTTCTTTATCTTTAAGAGTAGCGGATTTGGTCTCAATAAGGTTAACTAATTTAGCATGCAATTCTAAACCCTCATCAGCCTCTTTTGCCTTCTGAAACAATGTAACCTCCAGTTCAGTTATCCTAGCAAGAAGTTTCGACTTCTCTGCCTTCAAAGCTCCGCATTCATCAAGGGCCTGTCTCATTTGACGCTCAACTTCACTATGCCTCTCTTTCCATTCATTTTCTGCCGCATCCCTGGCTTCAGAATACAACTTCTGAAGGGATATTGACTTACTTTGAAAATTAGGGTAAAGTTGACTGCAAAAGATGTATTCTATCTGGGAAATCCTATCTTTAGTTTCTTGAATCGTAGCGACCAGTATAGTGCTAAGCTTGGAGACATACTTCGTATCACAGTTATCCACTTGATGACATACTAGGGGAGACTTCTCCGTGTCAGCAATGTGCATTCTACAGTTACAAAGATACTCAATATATACAATTGCATCGACAAAACCAAGACGATTCTAACACAATCACAACAGTTTAATTCGCGAATAGTAAGCAGCAATGAGTTTACTTGTAGCCAATGAGTTATCATTGTTTCGACGTGATTTACCATGTAAGGTACCTATTACTAATTACCTCATTCACCAATTCCTTTTCCACATTAATTTTCCATTCACATATACCATACTTTCAAACATTGAGTCCTAAATTGAGGGATTAGGTTATAATAATAAAATTAAAGAAAATAGTCATATAGCAAAACAAAATTCAATCAATAATTCGAATAATACTATAACAGTCCAATATATTACTTCATACTGCAAATTACAAACATTTTTGCATCGAAAAAAAATTGAAAAAAATTTAAAAAAAAAATGTTAATGAACATCAATTAAATTTAGAAAAACAAGTAAATCGATCGCAAAAAAAGTCCAATTTCACAATCTAAACTACTTTATAGAGTTAAATCAATATCGTGCAAATAGAAACGACAAATTTGCAGATGGAATAAGAATGAACAAACCTTTTCTTACTAAATTTCAGGTTTATACTATATCAACATTTTGGCAAATAATTGAAATAATTGAACAAAATTAAAGTTATTGCAAGTTAGAGAGTTTACCTTAGAAAATTGAAGACAAATTGGAAGAGTGAAGCTAATTTGTGACGGTAGTCAAATGGAGTTTGAAGGGCGATGTTGTTGAGGCTAAATAAACTTGCTACGCACACCAAGGAGTACAATTTTATTTATTTATTTTATTTTATTATTATATTTTTTTAATTTTTCCCGCCTCAAATATTAAAAGATGGAGAGATGAAGAACCGAATAAGGCGACGATTTTTTTTTTTTATTTTTATTTTTTTGGCAAAGGGGAAGAAAAAACAACTACATTGTTTTTGCAAGCTTATGGGCCTCATGGACAAGGTCTCTGCTTACTTTAATACATTTGACATAAGAAAAAGAAGAAAAATACAAAAGCAAATCAGCAATAATAGGCTCGATCTGTGGTGGGGCTTCATTAGGCGCACGAAGGGAAAAAATTAGTTGATTGGAATCTGTATAAACCAAGAGATGGGAAGCTCTATAGAGAGAAGCTGTAATCCCAAGAAGCATTGACAATGCATCAGCTTGGAGAGGAGAGACGGCCATGATGGGGCGTTGGCCTTTGAAAATTGAATGACCATCAGCAACCTGACGACCCATCCTACAGACGCCTTAGGAGTTGGAGGAGTATCCTTCTAAGCACCATCCACTATTAGTAAAGATAGAGAGACGCCTGGTTCTGATTTACCATATTCATAATAGTCTGGTGGCTTTGGAGGAATGGGGTGTGAAGGAGAGACAGTGTTTGCAGCTTTCCCCCTGACCTTCTAGCTATGTAAGTTAAGATGCTGGATATGAATGATTGCAGTAGGATCAGGTTCGATCAGGTTGAAGATGACATCATTCTGGTGTAACCAAATAGCCCATAAAGTTGTAGTGAACTAGGAAAACGTGTCACCTTCATCCACCTGTAAATCAAACTTAATGAAATAAACAAAAAAATTAGTCATCCAATCATGGAAAGAAGTTGTAGAATAATGCGGATTACGCAAATCCAGATTGCCAGATGACCAAATTCGTGTCACTATGTGACAGTCTCGAAACAAGTGTGGTATGGTTTCAGCATGCTCCCTATAGAAAGGGCATGTATTAAGAGTATTGACTCCTCTTTTTCTTAAACCAGTACCCACCGGGAGAGCACTGGAGAGCAATTTCCAAACAAAGAGCTTCCATTTTGGGGGTATATGTTGTTTCTAGAAAACTTTCCAGAAGTGTGAGCCAGGGGTATGTGGATGAGCTTTGCTGAGAATAGCCCAATAGGCGGTTTTGACAATTGACATGACCATTGATAGTAGAAGGCCAGAACAAAGCATCATCTATCTCTCGCAGAGGGATATGGGTTGCCAGTATACTGTGAGCGGTGATGTGATCAAACTTGCGCAAAATAAGTGAAGTATTCCATCTTTTGTTGGTGGTCATCAGATCAGAAACCAAAGTCGGATTATATGCAGAAATCAAATGTTGTGATGCAAATTTGACTTGTTGATTATTAGCCCAACGGCTGTTGAGAATAGTAGTTTTTTTACCATCACCAAAGTACTCAACATAGGGACAAAATGTGAAGAGGCTTTAACCAGGCACTTAGCTCCCCAGGACATGTTGGATGGGAGTTTTCCTTTCATTGCAAGATGAATAGGATCATAGCCATACTTTCCTTTGAAGACCCTCGAAATGAGAAGTGAAGGTTGTGAATGGATTCGACAAGCTTGTTTAAAGAGATGAATTAGGTTAAAAGCTTCTAAATTCTTAAGCCCCAAGCCACCATCAAACTTATGTTGCTCAAGTAGGGACCTTTTTTTTTCCAATAAATGGGGCGCTTAGCAGAAGAAGTTTGCCACCAGAATCTAAGATATTTGATGTGATCGATTTTGTTGTCTTCTTTGGAAGCAGGAATAAAGTCATGACATGGGTTACCATAGCCACCAACACCGAATTAATAAGAATCAATTTCCCTGATTGTGAGAGTGTTTTGTTGTTCCAAGCCATTGTGATAGTAGCCAGCTTGTCAACCAGAGGTGCATAGCATAATGTAGATCTACCATCCACATTCATATTAGACCCCAGATACAACCCCATACCTTGTGTTTCTTTCATTAAAATTCTTCTGATCAGGTATGTTCTAAACTTGATGATTGTGTTTGAACTGAACAAGATATTTGACTTGTCTTAGTTGACCATTTCACCAGAAACATAAGAGAACTGCGTCAAAGCCTGATTCAGTGCCGTAATGGACTGCAAATTGGTTGTACAACTAAATGTTGCATCATCGACAAAGAACAAATGGTTAATAGGAGGACCAAACCTTCCAATCTTAAGACCCCGAACAACTCCTAGGTTGTGGAGTTGTTGAAATTTTGAAGACAAAGTTTCCATAACTAGGATAAAAAGATACGGGGACAAGGGGTCACCCTGCCTTAACCCTCTGGTTGGAGTGATGCGCGTCGTAGGAACCCCATTGTCAAGCACTCGATTTGTATGTGACTGTGGAGATGCATTGATAAATCCAGTTGATCCATACTGAAGGGAAGCCATAACTGTGAAGAATCTTTGTGATGAAAATCCAGTTAACTCTGTCATAGGCCTTGCTTAAATGTACCTTCAATAAAGCTGCCCGTAATTTCCCTTTGCGTTTCTTCTTGACCCACGTGTTGAGCTCATGAGCCAGGAAAGTCGAATCAGTCATTAATCGTCCCGGAATGAAATTATTTTGAAAATCTCCAACAATATCACGGTGGATGGATTTAAGCCTGTTCACCATGCATTTAGAAATAACTTTATAGGTTGTGTTGCACAAGCTAATGGGTCGGAATTGGTCCACTTTGGTTGGTGCCATGGACTTTGGAATAAGGGAAATAAACGTGGCATTTGTTTCAGATAGCATATATCCATTATTGAAGAAGCTGAAGACAACATCGCAGACTGTATCCTGGACTTCAGTCCAATGATGTTGGAAGAACATAGGAGGGAACCCACCCGGGCCTGGAGATTTTAAGGGCTTCATATCAAAAACCGCCTTTTTTATGTCTTGAACTGTGAAAGGTTGTGCAAGGTGTTGGAGGTGGGCCTGAGTGAGTCGTGGTGGGCCTTGTCGCCATGCTTCAAATTCGTTAACATCAGGAGTGTACAAATCTGGAGGGTTTAGAAGAAGGTTGAAATGGATGTAAAAGGCATCCATAATTTTTTGTTGCTAAAAAACCCACATGTCAGCAGAATCCTGGATATAAGAGATAGTATTCCTTGTAGTTCTAGTTTTAGCCGTTCTGAAGAAGAAAGCAGTTGGTTGATCCCCCAGTTGATCCCATTTAAAACGTGCTCTTTGTTTCTAACATTTCTGCTTTATTTCAAGAATTTCAATGAAATTGGACTGTTTTTTTTATCCACCTTAGCATTATCTGGAGTAGCAACGTTATTTTGAAATACTTGGAGATCCTCTAAAATATCATTCCATTGGAGTTGGTGTTATTTTTTGTATCCTAAAGCCTATTGTTTAAGGCCCCTAAGGACATTGGACAGCTTTTGTTGCAAGCCAAAAAGTCGTGATCCCCGGACGTTTTTTCCCCACTGTTGTTGAATGATTGCCTTAGGTTGGTTGTGCTTAATAGCCCAGGATTCTACTTTGTAAGGTTTCTTGCTGACTTTGGTTGAAACATTGGAACTAAACATTTTTGGTCCATGATCCGAGATCATTATGGGGAAGTTTGTTACGTTACTATCCGGGTTACGTAACAGCCAAGCATTGGAAGCATAAGCTCGATCCAAAGTCTCGTACATGAAATGATCATCAGTTCTTTTATTACTCCAAGTATACCTTACACCATTAGTGGGGAGTGGGATCAAATGGTTCTCATTTTTGAAAGTAACAAAGTCATTTAGGCCCGAAATTGTTGAAGAGCCTCCTAAACATTGATCCAAGGAATCAATTTGATTAACGTCTGCAATCATAATCCAATTGTCAGAGATGAGTTTAAAAATTGTAGTTAAGTAGTGCAAAACCTCTACTCTTTGGATTACATAGGGACTACCATAAACAAACAGGATATAAACACAAGCCAACAAAGGATCATTAACTTTAGCAAGGATAAGGTGGGGGGATCTGAAAACAACCCGGACATTCTTAGTAGGTGGTCAACAAAGGAAGAGGCCACCTCTACTATCTACTGCATCAACACCGTAGCTACAGGAGAGGCCAAGCTTTAGGAAAATTCATAAGGCGAGGATTGATCACATAGGATGCAAACGAGCCAATATGTTCGCGAACAACTCTCAAAGAAGCTTGATCAAAACTCAGCCAAATCTTGTTCGATAATTAAATGAACAAGATTGAACAATATTTTGAAGCTCGTTTGGTAAATACGCTAAGCTCAAACATTAGTACGTTCGGTTCGTGTACGCTCGTGAACAACTTATTTGTAACTCATTCAGAGCTTGTTTATAAGTTTGTTTATAACTCGATAAAAGCTCATTTATTTTTTCAATTCTAACAATCATATTGGAAATTAATTTTGATCCTACAAATAAAAGGTTGATACATCCAATGGGTATTATTGTAAATCTTCATAAATAAATAAAGAGAATTTAAATTACAAAAAGAAAAGGAAGATAATATAGTCATTTGTCATTTCGTTCTCTTATACTACGTATATAATATGGTTGCTTTTGTTGTATTACTTGTTTATTATAATTTAGCTCGTATATAGCTCGCGTGTACAAACTCAAACTCAATCTCAACACACAAACGAGTAAGCTTGAGCTCGGCTTAAGCCTGACCAGTTCTTAATGAGCCAAGCTCGAACTAGGACAAAAAAAGCTCGAGTCGAACTCAGTTATGCTTGAACAAATGCTAACCTTATCAAGCTTAGCTCGAACAAGTAAATACTCGGCTCGGCTCGCTTGCACCCTCACACACATGTGGGGATGGACAGGGGATGTTTTTACTTGTATACCTAATGGGGTGGGGTGTGTGTTGATTCAAGACCCATCGTGGTGATGGGGATGAAATAATGATGTTGGGATGGGGATAGGAATGCTAAAACCCTGGCCTCCAACCCTAAGGCCCTAATCCAAGCCCGACCATAAGCCTGTGCAACCAGGCCCATAGCATAGGGCCCCCATATTATTAGGGCCTCCAAATTTTGTTAACCCATTATATAATTATTGTTGCATATTATTTATTATTAATATGCCTACCTTAGTGGTAGTGTTTGTTGTCTTTTTCACCAAAATAGCATAGATCATGGGTTCAAACCCTATTGAAGGCAGACTTTTTTTTTTAGTTACCTAATAAAGTTATTTGGTAAAGAAAAATATGGAACATCACAAAACAACATATGTAACGAAAAATAGGGAACAGAGGGAGTACTAAACTCTTTTTACTACACTTATTCATACAACAACTCCCTTTTGAAAAAACTCATAAAAATAATCACTTTTTTCAAAAAATTGTTATTATACAATTAATTTTTATAAGTTAATAGTTTTCATTTTTCGTATTTGATGCAACTTTTTTTTATTCATTTGTTTGATTTTACCTTTGCAATGCACTTGTAAATATAACAAATTATATCATAAAATTTACACATATTGAAGAATTAATGGTCAAGAATATAAGGATCTAAAATTTGATGATGGCATAATAATGCTTATTTTGTATTACATGCTAAATAACACATAATACTATAAAATATATCTTAACAACTGTTACAAGGTTACAATTTAGAGGATTCTAATTATGGAGATCACACAGTAATGCTACAGACAATATGTTAACTTGTTGACTTTGAGTTGTGAGCTGGCGTGATGACTTGGCGTGTGCAGGAGTTGGCGTTGACCCTTAATAGCTTGCCGAGCTTGATATACGATGAGCAAGAGTACCTGCACAAAGTAATAAATCCTTGGTGGATTTATTCCCCTCTGATGCTTAAGTAAGTAACTGATCAAGTATTTCAGAGAGAGAAATATATATATATATATATATATATATATATAGAGAGAGAGAGAGAGAGAGAGAGAGAGAGAGAGAGAGAGAGAGAGAGAGAGAGAGAGAGAAATAAATGTTTGTAAGTAATGAGAATTGAATGCTTGATGCTCTGGTTTCTAAGGGTATTTATACCCATGGAGGTTCATTGCTTTGTCCTCCTATAGTAGAGGACTGCACCTTTTCTTACCTTTGATAGGGGAGACAGATGAATAACCGGCGTGTAATGGGAGGCTTCCTTTTCCTACTTGGCTTTATTGCCTAAATATGTTTGTGATTCTTGGATAGACACTTGTCATTCACCCGTTGGTCATCACTTAGTCACACTGATTTTACTATGCGAGTTTAATTTGGACTATTGAAATGGTGTATAACATTTGCCCCTCATCAAGCCGTTGAATTTGAAGGGATGTTAAACAGCTATTTATGAGGGGGTTGATGATTGCGAAACAGTTACCAAGAAAGAAAAGGAGAGGGTACTCTTGTACTTTCCTCTAGGTGCCAAAACTCTTTTGCCCCTGCCTTTTCACCTTCCTAGGGAAAAGTCATAACTGCCCTCCTTGAACCTATAAATAACTCACCCTTCTTTGTAAAATCCTCATTTGCTCTTCCTTTTCTTTTTAATCTTCATAAAGTTCTCTGAGGAAAGTAGTTTTTTCTTTGAAAGTTTGTTTGAGTTCTTCGAATTTTTGTTGGTGATAGCGTTATAATTTTGCAATTCTAACTTCGTGGTTGTAATTCATTAATCCTTGCAGTTCTAATCTTGTGGTGTTTCGTCTTCTATAAGCGTTTCCGAGGTATTTTTCGCTTCCATTTTTTATTTTTCTTTCTTCCACTTGTGTTCAGTTTTCTACTTTCTTATGGCCTCTGCTTCTTCTTCTAATGGGGTTTATCTTCATCTCCCTGCTAAAAGAAGGGTTTTGTGGGGTGAAGGTAACCCTATTTCATCTGGTTCTAAAGGGATGAGAGCCATGTATCTCGCCTCTTCTACTCCTTATAGCTCTCCACCTCTAACTTTACAGAATCTCACACCTTTTAATTCTTGTGTGCAGAATTCTATAGTTAGGACAAAAATTGTGCTAAAAGATATCACACAATGGTGGTCTCCTCTTCCTTTTCTGAAAAGGCGCCTTCTAGAGGGTGAGATATTTTTGAGGACACTGAAGCCCTCTTCGCCGGTCCTCCTGGTGAAGCTGGGGGAGATCAGGGCGGCGACCATACGGAAACGGAAGTCCAATCTTCCAAATACCACATTAAGAATGATCTAAGCGCCATTCCTGCCAGTAATGCTTGGATCAAATACTTAGATGAGGGGCGTGGTACCCTCAGGAAGTCTTTATGGCTTCCAGAGAACATTCGAATGGTCCATCCTCTTTCTGGGGCGTTGATCACGGACACTCAGCCCAATGAGTTTGGGGTTTATAAGGACACCCTGTTATTTGGACTTAGATTTCCCACTCATCCATTCGTAGACACCTTATTAGATGAGTATGACATTGGGATAGCCCAACTGACCCCAAAATCCTGGCACTTCATAAATTCTTTCATCACCATCTGTGAGATGAAAGGGTTAACCCTTTCTTTCAATGCCTTCCACTCCCTCCATTTCCTAAATAGGGTTCACAACCCTGTTGTTGAGTTTAGTTGGTATGCAATTTCAACCGCCCAAACTTTAAGACAGCCATTGACAGAAACTCTAACATTAAAGAGTGGAAGGTCAAATTTGTTTTCTTTGTGACAAGCAACCTTGACATAGCGGATCGTTATCGTAGATGGAACGATAACGCCAAACATCTGGGCAAATCCCGTGCGATTCCCCATCTGACTGCCAGAGAGGAGCATACCCGCACCTATTTTAAGGCCTCTAAAGAGGACAAGGAGTGTCCTGCCAACTGGGTGCCTCTCCCTTACATGTTAAATAACAACTTCTTTCTTTGCGCCACTGGTCTTTGTGCCAAGTTAGAAAAAGGTACCCGGTACTTAGAAAGCATTACATGTTCGTTACAAGCCTTTTTTTTTATTAATTCTCTTTTTCTTAGAAAAAACAATGGCTCGTCTCATACTAGAGGAGAAAGGTGAGGGAAACGCCATCGAGTCCGTATAGGAGTTGTTATCTCGCCGGAAGATTATGACCTTGAAAGAAAAACTTGCTTTAAAGAAGGTACCTACTTAACCCATCTATTTTTTACTTTGGTGTTTTTCTCAGGAGAACATGGCTTGTAATATGGAGGCTCCCTCATCAAAGCGACCTGGTGTGTCCATCAGGGAGCCAGAGTCCAATAAAGCTGCCACACACGCCTCCTCAGTTGGCGAGGGTAAAGGCAAAGGCAAGC
Source organism: Suaeda aralocaspica (assembly GCA_016808085.1). Classification (NCBI taxonomy): domain Eukaryota; kingdom Viridiplantae; phylum Streptophyta; class Magnoliopsida; order Caryophyllales; family Amaranthaceae; genus Suaeda; species Suaeda aralocaspica. Next base: position 953,488 of record PYUH01003987.1, read on the forward strand.
AGGGCGCCTCTTCCTTAGTTGTGGGCGTGGAGAAGTTGAAGGGAAAACAAATTGCACCAGCCCTTTCTCCAAAGAAGAGTAAGAAGGAAGTTCCCCATCCAACTGAAGGGGTGGGGCTTGGAAAGAGGAAGCGTTCCTCACCTGTGCAGTGCTTCTTGGCCAACACAAACGAGTCAAACAAGTGGCGTCCAAGCCCAAACCTTCTTCCTCTTCTCTCCCTTCCTTGCCTAAGGAGGCGAGTACGACCCCATTTAATAGACCTTCCTTTGGCGTGGTGACTACTCCCTCGCCAATCATATCAAAGGAGGATCAGTGTTTTGCCCGTGTTGCTCCTTCTCCAACCACCACGCCTCTTCCTTCTTCAGAGGTCCCACAAACTTCCCCAAAAACCAAATAAAAAACCAAACCTCAACAAACCATCACTCCCTCTAAATCCAAATAAGCGGGGCCACCTTCTAAATCCACGCCCAGCCATATCAACATCTGGGCTTGTTCCTTCTTCAAAGGAGGGCGTGGTGTCTCCCAAAACTGGGCCTTCTCAGTCTGCCCCTGCAGGCGCCAACTTGGATGGTAGCGTTCTGGCTGGGTTGTCTGAAAAGGTGAAGGCTAACAAGTCAGTCGCCACCAAGCTGCAAGCCCAACAATCTGGTAATTTTTTTAGAGCCAATTTTGTACGTACATATCAGTCTTCTTCAAACTCCATCATTTATTCCCCTACTAATCCTCGTGCATCTGTTTTTCCTGTCGCCCGTCCAACAATCCCAACAATGGATTGCTTCATGGAGTCCCCCGCCATTGCTGAGGTTGGACGTCCATCTACCTCTAGTCGTTTATTTTCTTTGGAGAAGAAAACAATGTTCACTACAACAATAAATCACTTAGGCCACGTATTATGCCACAGAAATTCTACATTCGTGGCATATTATCATCTAGCCACGGGAAAAAAATATTATGGCATATAACATTAATTATTCATTAAATTTATGCCATGGCTAGAAGTTATTTAGTGGCAAAATATGGCTATGCCATGGGAATTTTTATTTTTACGTGGCTAACATAAATTTATGCCACTCATTTTGTTTATTTTCGTGGCTAAAATATGTTATGCCATGGAAATTTTTGTTTTTTGTGGCGAGCCTATATATGGTAATCACATTAATTATATTAGTCTAAAATCAAAAGGTAGAAATAGAAATAATTGTATATGTAATGTTGATTTTTAATAAATCATTCAATAGAAATTTATCGATTATAAAATTTTCAAAATAAGATCATCACCCTATTTCAATTTTATAAAATTAACAATATTACTAATTATACTATTGCTTGTAAATGAACTATACCAAATACCACTAAATGAGGAAAAATATTAAATGAATATTAAAAAAACTTCAAAATGGCATATTTTAACGCTCGGGTGTCTAAACGAAGCAATTTTTTTCAAATTGATTACTTTTCGAGCTCTACGTCATGGAAAAATTTCCGAAGGGGATTTGAGCAAGTATTTTTTTTTCCAAAAGGCCTCTAGGACCTGTTTCTATACTACCAAACTTTTTTATTTTAATAAAATTACATATAAATTTTGAGAATTTATTTAGTTATCTTCACACCAAAAGAAAATAACCTTTTTCATAACATAACTTAAATATTATACCTAATTAATCTATAAAAACTAGTTAAACACCACCCAAATCACAACATAACCTAACTTAAATAGTATAGCTTATTAAGGTAAATATCATAACATAAATATAATTAAGAGGCAAAATAGTTAAAGTAATTAAGAGGAAAAACATCGTAACTTAAATAATACAGCCACCATAACTTAAAGTAATTAAGCCTACAAGGCAAAACAAAAAAAATATAAGAGGCAAAGTGTTTAAGCGGCAAAACAAAACCATAAGCGGCAAAATCGAATTTTTTCACAAAGTTGCACTTAATCAATCCCTAACTGCTTGTGAATTAATAATTCCAAATTCCAAATTCCACATTCCAAATTCTTATCAAAAGTATTTCCACTCGATCAAGGCATCACCCAAATCACAGTTCACCTCTCCAGTTAATTCGCACAACTCTGTTTGGAGAAATCATGTAAGTTTTGTTTTGCATGTGTTGATTGATAGTTCAAAATTCTTAAATTAATTACGATTTTTGTTTATTAGGATTGCATGTGGCAATTGATAATGTTTAATTTCATCAATTTTTTTACAATTCTGTTTCTTCAATCTTCTTTTTTATTTTATTTTTTATTTTTTTGCACGATTAGTTTGATGTTCTCTATTTATTTCTTCAATTAGCTTGCTTACAAATTTCTTTGTTCAATTAGTTTAATGTTTCCTTGAATTTCATGTCATTTGTTTGGTGAAAATCTTTCAATTTGTTATTTTGATGTATTCTGTATTTCATCAATTAACTTGCTTTCTTTTTTGTTTATTCAATTTGTTATTTTGATGTATTCTGTATTTTGGTATTCTGAATTTCTGAATTTGCATTTGAATTAACACTACAAGAAATCGGCAAAATAGCAACGGATTTTTGCGACGAAATTTTGCTTGTTTGCGACGGATTTTGACAAACAAATCAGATGACCAATTGATTTTTGCGACGGATATTTGTGTTTGTGACGGAATAAGCCCTCGTAAATTTGCGACGAAATTAATTCCGTCGCAAAATTCCCTCACAAAAAGCGACAAACCCTTTTACTATTTTGTCGCGAAAAAATTCCCTCACAACCACCCAAACTACTCCCTCCTCACTTCTCCCTTCTCACTTCCGGAAACCACCGCCATTCTCCTCCTCCTTCTTCTTCTTCGCCACCCAAAATCCCTTCTCCTTATTCTTCTTCTTCTTCTTCTTCTTCTCCTTCGTCGATTCGCCACCCTAAAAAATTAAAATCAAAATCATTCACTCACTCACTCACATTTCCCCCAATTTCTAGGGTTTCTCCTTCTTCTTTCTTCCTTCTTTACTCACGGATTTCCCCAATTACTGCTGAATTTCTCAGGTTTGTTTTCTTGATTTCACTTTTTCCTTTTTTTTTTGTTTATTTTTTTTTGTATATTTATTCGTTAATTTCAATTTTTTTCAATTAATTAATTTCGTTAATTTCGTATAATTTCAATTTTTTTAATTAATTTCGTTAATTTCATTTTTTTTTTCAATTAATTTTGTATAATTTTTTTTAATTTTTTTTCGTTAATGACTAGGATTGTCGTGGACGTGTTTTGAATCGTAGTTATATTGGACCTTGAACTTGCCATTGCTATTCAGTAGCTATAACTGCTTTTTAGCTATTTTTTTTCTTTATTGGACAACATCTGATGTGACTTTACAACCGGAATGAGAGTTGTTTGAACAATTGGTGAACTGATGTGTTGCCAGATGGAATTGCATTGAATATGACGCTGTACAACATGATACTATACTAGCATGTGTTTGATAATTAGATTGCCTCAAATTTGTCAATTCCTTGACAAACATTCTAAGATATGCTGTGGCATGTAATTTTGTAAGTATTGAGTATTGACCCATGGGCTTCTATGTACGGGGATGTGTCTTATTTGTGACTTGTTGAAGAAATGTCACACAGTTCAGTATGACTATGTCTTGGTTTTAAAGTTTTGATTTTTTTTTTAAATTTTTTGATGAAATTTTGCAAGCACCAACTTTGATTCTTCTACTGATAATTCTGGGATTTACTTCATGTTGGATTTTTAGTTCTTATAACTCTTACCCTCTTTGCTTTGCTTACAAGGTACTTACTATACTCTTTTGTTAGTAATTTTGATGTTGAAATTTTGATTATTTTGTTGTTTGTTTTTGTTTTTTTGGTGTGAAATTTTATTGTGATTTTTCTAGGTTTTTGTTGCATTGGTTTTACACTGTTAGTAGTAATGTTGATTGCATTTGATTATTTTGTTTTGGTAATGAATATTGGTTGTGTTTTTTCCTGGGGTTGTTGTTGTTGTTGTTTCATGTTTATGGGTTGGTTTTATTGGTATTAGTTTGCATACCTAGCTTAGTGTTACTTAACATTCTTCCATAAGGCGAATTGCGAGTCTAGAAAGGCAAATTATGCTTGTGAATTGTTGATTTATGACTCAGTTTAACATATTTGATAGCAAATTGCGAACCCGGATAACAATGTCATACACTCATACAAGCAAATAGTGTAGGATTTTTCCTCTACAATTTAAGTTATCTCCATTTAATTTGCTATCTCCATTTTCTGATTATGAATTATGTTGGCGAACTTGTAGTTGTTTTGTATGGCTTGCTTATCTTATATCCTTCCTAGTCTTCCGAGGCCCTTTAACAGTGGCATTACTCTTATCCTCGCTTTGCCTTAATCTCCTTTCCTATATTCACATATACACAAATAGGAGTAGAAGAATTTGGTTTCTCATTGAGATTTTGGGAGCAACATTGTTTTTAAAATCTGGGACCTGAGTTATATATTTTGCAGTAACATCATAATGTCATCTTTATATGAAATTTTTTTTCCCCAAAACGTTCAAGGTTTTCTCTTTTACCCTGGATTTATATTCAATGCCATTTCTGGCATAATTTTAAAGACAAGTCCTAGTAAGTCTCATCTGTAATTTATTTCGCTACTGGCTCTAAACCAAATAGAGGCGGTATGATCAATGTTGTAGGCCCTAGTAAGTCTCATCTGTAATTTATTTCGCTACTAGCTCTAAACCAAATAGAGGCAGTATGATCAATTTATTTCGCTACAGTAAGTCCTAGTATGAGAAATTTGGCTATGATCAATGTTGTAGGCGGTATCAATATACTAATATTGTGTATGTAATCTCACCACGCACTTCTACAAGTACTATTGTGGTATCAATATAGAATAATTATAATACGACCCTATGCAGTTTTCAATAATTTTATTTTGCCATTTAGACTAAAATAATTATATGCGTGACTTGTGTAGAAGTTGTCACTATGAAAAGAAGGGAACGTAGTTGGATGTATTGTAGGAAGATCGGATCTTCTATGAACCCTGCTTTTAAGGAAGGAGTTGAGGAATTCCTTCAATATTGTAAAGATCATCCGCAGACAACTGACCCAAATGAAATTAGGTGTCCGTGTGTTAAATGCAAGAACAAACGCATCTATGATCCGGAGAGAGTAAAGTATCATTTGTATGCCAAGGGGTTTAAACCGGGTTATTATGAATGGCATTGTCATGGGGAAGGGTTACCTGAGTCCTCCGAGCGGAAATCCAATGACTATCGCGAAGTGGTTATGGATGCTTTTGGACATAAGCAAGATCAATCATGTACCCAATCAGAGGAGGAACCTAACCCCCAAGCCAAGCAGTTCTATGATATGATAAAGGCTTCTGAGCAACCTTGGGTTGAAGGGAGTTCAACTTCTAGATTAGAGATGGCCTCTAAAATAACTAGTATTAAATCCCAGTTCAATATGCCCCAACGGGGTGTAGATGCCATTGTGTCTTTGTTTAGTGATTCGTCTCCTAAGAACACCTATATAGGGGAGACATTCTACGAGGTAAAGAAAATTGTTCAAGGGTTGGAGATGCCTGCTAAGAAGATTGATGCATGCCCGAAAGGTTGTATGTTGTTTTGGAAAGGTGATGCTCACTTGTCTAAGTGTACTGTTTGTGGCAGCGACCGTTACAAGAAGACTTCGAAAGGGAATGACGTTCCTCAGAATGTTCTCATTCATCTTCCGATCACTCCTAGGTTGCAAAGAATGTTTGCCACCAAGGACATTGCGGAGGAAATGTCATGGCATGCAAAAAATCCTCGGTTGCAAGGTACAATGGCACACCCTAGCGACACTGAAGCGTGGAAAAGGTTGGATAGTTGCTCACAGGAGTTTGCGTTTGAACCTCGTAATGTTAGGCTCGGTTTGTGTACGGATGGGTTTGATCCTCATGGGAAGTTTGGGGGTAACTATTCTTGTTGGCCAGTCATATTGACCCCATATAACTTGCCCCCATCGATGTGTATGAAAAGAGAATTCATGTTCCTATCATTGATTATTCCCGGTCCCAACAACCCCAAAGGAAACCTAGATGTTTACATGCAACCACTAATAGAAGAGTTCAAACAGTTGTGGGAAGTTGGTGTTACTACTTACGACATTTCAAGTAAACAAAATTTCAATCTTCGAGCTGCCATCTTATGGACTATTGGTGACTTTCCCGCTTATGGTATGATGTCTGGTTGGTCTACAGCTGGTTTTAAAGCTTGTCCCTATTGCATGGAGAAAAGCAAATCATTCTGGTTGAAAAATAGTGGCAAGGTGTCTTGGTTTGATTGCCATAGGCAATTCCTTACACCGGATCACCCGCTCAGGAACAGCAAGACTGCTTTTTGTAAGAACAAAGTTCAGAAAGGTGATCCTCCCCATATCATGTCAGGAGATGAACTTTGGGAATGTGTGAAAGACCTTCCTAAGGCGACTGATGGGCTCGAAGCACTTAATTTAGTGAAAAAGGGTAAATCTGGTTGGTCAAAGAGGAGCATTTTTTGGGACCTGCCCTATTGGAAGCATCTTATCCTTCGCCATAACTTAGACGTGATGCACATTGAGAAGAACTTTTTTGATCAACTCATCCACACTATTATGGATGTCAAAAAACAAAGTTGTGATACACCAACGGCTAGACTCGACATCGAGGCTCTTTGTAAACGTCCCGAGCTACATCTACAGCAGGATGACCGAGGGAAAGATGTCATGCCGAGTGCACTATTCACTCTTGATAGAGATCAAAGAAAGGTTCTGTGTGAGTGGGTTAAGCAGTTGCGTTTTCCTGATGGCTATGCGTCCAATTTGAGGAGATGTGTTGATTTGAAAAGTTGTAAACTAACTGGAATGAAGAGTCATGATTGTCATGTTTTCATGGAAAGGTTGTTGCCTGTTGCTTTAAAAGAATTTNATTGCTTTTAAAGAATTTCTCCCTACCCATGTCTGGAATGCTATTACAGAGATAAGCTAATTTTTTCGAGATCTTTGTTGTTACACAATCAAAGTCACTGACATGGAGCGATTGGAGAGAAACATTGCAGAGATCATTTGCAAGCTTGAAAAGATTTTCCCCCCTTCGTTCTTCAACTCTATGGAGCATTTGCCGATACACTTGCCTTATGAGGCCAAAGTGTGTGGACCTGTTCAATACCGATGGATGTATCCATTCGAAAGGTAAGTAGTTATCAATGTGCGAAATTCCATCAAGTTTTTTTTCTAAGTTGTATAACCCGCTACGTATACTAAACCTGTGTTGATGCTTTTTAAAAATTTTAGGTTCCTGAATCATTTAAAAAGAAAGATTGGTAACAAAGCTCGTGTCGAAGGTTCAATATGCAATGCTTACCTAATTGAAGAGGTAGCAAACTTCTGCTCCCATTACTTTGACCCCAAGTTCGACACAAAAGCAAGAGATCTTGGTCGAAATGTCAACCCTGATATTGAGGATGACGTAGACAACAACGAAGTCCCGGAATTGTTTAGAGTTGATAGGGGTCGCGTAACTACTCAAGGGAAAGCAAGATTTCTAGATGAGAAAGAACTCCTATCGGCACATTATTTTATGTTGTCTAACAGCGGCATTTTAGGAGACTATGAAAGGTAACCCCGTTTCTACCAAAACTTATATGTGGAACATGTAAAACTAGTAGGTTATGACAATGGTTATGACATGTAAAATAATTCATCCGGCTTTGCGTGCAGAAGAAGTTCATGTTAAATTTAAAGTTGAATTCCCAAATTGGTTGCGTCAGAAGGTAAAAAGAGTTAACAAACAATTTCAATAGGTTCATGATATTCCTTTTGTATGCTTAGGCAGCTCTAATGGTTCGATACATTGACAGGTCCGATGTCGTACAAGCGTTGGCTATGGGCCCTTCCAAGCAGGTTCGCACTTTTAGTCAAATTGTAGTTGGTGGTTTCAATTACCATACAAATGCGTACGACAGTCACAAATCTACCATGAATTACGGTGTTTGTGTTTCGGGTGAAGATGGCACTGAGTACTTTGGAATTTTAGAGGATATCATAGAACTTGTCTACACCGGTGTCAAAAAAGAATACAAGACTATGTTACTTAACTGTTCATGGTTTGACTTTGTCAGGGGTATGGACGTACATGAGCGGTACAAGCTCGTCGAAGTCCATCACGCTCAGGAGTTTATGGAGCAGATGATGAGTCAATTCGGTAGAGACAGTTGTTCACCTTTCCAGATTCAGCCTCGGGACTCACCAGACGACGAGGGAAGCAGCGCCAGGAAAGGGATGCAAGTGTAGATAGATACCTTGTTCCATATAACATAGCTTAGTGCCTTTATTGTGATTGTTAAACTTTAAAACTATGAAACTATTTAAGCTGGAAATACTGTGTATGCATATGTTACATTTGAAATATATAATTATCGGAAATAAATTGTCCTTATTTGTTTAGAACACATAACGTGGCAGATCATACATGTTACAAACTCACAGGCACAAATACAAAAAAGCAATCAAAACATTAAAAATTAAAAAATCCGTCAACTTTTTTTGCGACGGAATATTTCGTAGCAAAATTGCATTATTATATTTTTGTTGAAGTTTGTGAGAGAATTTGCGAGGGAATATTCCGTCGCAAATTTGCAAGGGAATTTTCCGTCGAAAAATATTTCGTTTGCGAGGGAATTTTCCGTCGCAAATTTGTTAACTTTGCGAGGGAAATTTCCGTCGCAAATTTGCGAGGGAATTTTCCGTCGCAAAGTAGTTCGTTTGCGAGGGAAATTTTCCGTCGCAAATTTGCGAGGGAATTTTCCGTTGCAAAATAGTTCGTTTGCGAGGGAATTTTTCATCGCAAATTTGCGAGGGAAAATTCTGTCACAAACTTCAACAATTCCGTCGCAAATAATTTGCGACGGAAAATCCGTCGCAATCTTGGAAATTTGCCGCAAAAAATTTAGCGAGGGACATTTTGTGACGGAATTCCGTCGCAAATGGTTTTTTGCGACGGACTTTTTCATTTTTGCGACAGAATTTGTCCGTCGCAAAATCGATGTTATCTTGTAGTGTAGGATATTATTTAGGTTTTAATTTCTGATATTATCAGGTCTTAATGATATTAGTCAGGTTTTAATTTTGCAATTCGATTTTATATGATCTATTTAGAATTTCTGATATATATTGTTTTCGATATGGTGTATTCTAATATGATATCAGGCAGGTTTTAATTTCTGATATTTATCAGGTTTTAATGATAGTAATCAGGTTTTAATTTTGAATTTTGATTTTATATGATGTATTCTGAATTTTTGATATTGTGTTTGATAAGATGTATTATGATATGATATTAGTTAGGTTTTAATTTCTGATGTTGTTCAATTACTTGACTTTTGAGTATGAAATTTATGAGGTTTTAAATTGGTTTTAATTTTGAAATTCTTGAATTTCTGATATATTGTCAGGGACATGTCGTTGAATTGGGTGAATATCTTGATCTATTTCATGGTATTTTGAGTTTCAAGCAGCAGTTGAATTTTATATTGTCAGGGGCGTGTCATTGGATTGTTGGTTGTGTAAAAACACTGCTATTTTATGTGTAAATTCCCTTGTCGAATTTCATTAGAATTTTTTTTTTTGGTTATTTCTCACCAACCAAACGCAAGGGGATTTGGCTAGTTCTAAAGGAAATACAATCAAACCGTTTATCCTACTTTCCCGTATTTTCTGAAATAATATAAACTTTTATTCATTTTCTTTCCAAGTATTATTTAGGAATGATCTCAATGCTGAGGGCAACTTTCTCAAATAATTCATGTGTTATTTTTTACCTTTAGTATCTCGTTTGGAATTATTGCATGTAAGAAAAATAAAGTTTTGGATTATGAAAAAGATATTCACAAGAGTTGTCACTTGTATGGAAGTTGTGCATGAGTAATTCAACTTTGGCGATTTGCTCAAAATAATCGCAACTTTTATGCTCCTTTTAGTTCATGATCTAGAGCTAATGGTAACCAATTGAATGAGATGCGTTTGTTGTTGTTTCTAATTTAAATTCACAAACTTATTGTTAACTAATATTAACTCCATCCAAATCAATGCCAAATCTCATTGCTACCCATTGTTCACTAGAAAACTCGTACTTTCTCCGTTTCATTTTATTCTTTACATTTTGTTTATATACGTTTGCTAATGCAAATTTTGTAACACTCACATCTTTAATTTTGTATTTGTAAAAATTATTAAACTTGATATTCTAATAGAATAAATCAAGACGAATGAAATAAGACTCCATATAAATATATATATATATATATATATATATATATATATATATTTACTTATAAAGCACAAATAACAGCTAAAGTATGATTATGTATATAGTGTCCAAATTCAAAACGTAAAAAATAAATTTAAACGGAGGCCGTGCAATTTTGTATGCCTCATCAAGAAGCTGTCCAAAAAGCTGTTAATACCCTTAACGTGACGCGTAATTCACGTACCTACCCTAAAGTATTGGTTCTTGAACGGAGGTTGTGTCCACAGCAAACGTTAGAATATATTGCTTCCACTTGTTCTCAAACTCATTGGTAGTAAGACTATTGTACACGATTTTCAACTCATCTTTCATTTTTGGTGTATCTTCAGCATCACGAATAATTTGTATGTATTGAGTGGCGGATTCAGGATTTTCGATGTGGTGGGTCTCCATTGATAATTGATCACATGTATAAGTACAAAGAAAAAAAACAAGTCTAAACAAGTGTAGTTCATAATTGATCTTGGTTCAATCTAATATTACTAAAAAAATAACATACTCAACCAAATAGTACTTATAAATCCATATTTCAAGCCAAAATTACTACAAATATCATATTACAAACAAATAGGACTAAAAAACAATTTCAATTGCTCATGACGAGTTTTCATGTTTTGATATCGATGTATAATATCATTGATTTTACATTGACAAACTATCACTCTCAATACCAATAATCCAATCAAACAGGAGAAAATCTATGTTCCAATCAATACCAGAAACCCAATATTCTACTCCAACAAAACGGTTATACAGATAATCTATACTCTAAAAACAACATGACAATCAAATTCTGAACAATTAAAAAATTGATTATTAATCAAAGTATCAAAATTCAAACAGACAAACAAGTAAATTGAAAAATACGAACAACAAATAATCTACTGATTTATAAAAATATGACATTAATTTCCACAAAACACAAACACTTAGTCGAAAAATTAAATAATTAATCTAATCATTTAAACGAATTAAAGTACTACGAATTAAAAAAAATCTCCAAAAAATAAAAAAATAAAAATCAAACAAATTTATAGTGAAATGAAACAAAATTAAGGTTGAAATTTGAACCCTAAAAAACTAAGTACTCCCTCAGTCTTATTTTAGTTGCTACATTTGGATTTTTGACACTTCACATTGTAACTTTGACTCACTTTGGAGTTTAATACGTAACGAAAAACATGGTCATATGGGATCTTGTTTGATTCGTCTCGATGTATATTTTCCGAAAATATAAATTTTATGATTTTTTAATATACCAAACTCGAGATATTAATTTTATAAGTTGCGTCTTAGGAGATGCGAAAAAGTAAATGTAACAAGTAAAAAAAGACTGAGGGAGTAGTAAAAAAACAAAGAAATCACAATAAACTAAGTTTTGAAAGTATTTGGAATGGAATTTACCTGAAGAGAAGATGCGGACAGGCGGAGATTCGGTGTTCAAGCCGCCAGAAGAAGCAAGAAGGGGAAGAGAAGTGGTGACTGTAACACCCATGAATTTCCTAACTATATCCTAGTTATTTTCAGAAATATAATATAAATAATAATAAATAAAACAACATAAATACTTCCTACTTAATTAGGAAAAACCAAGGTATTATCGCCACCATGATAACGACTAAGGTTATTATCAAAGTATTATAGTGGAAGTTTTCTTACATTAAAACCCAAATAAAACTTTATTACAACTTGGAACCGAAATAACAACCCTTCAAAACCAAACAAAAACTTTTAAAACTCCAACACTAAAAGTCAACAACCAAAACAAATAATTTGTCCACACAAGTAACACAAGCAACGATGCAAGCGCTCAACACTCAATCCCAACGTGATTAACTATACCCACATGTACCCGCAACTTTCTCTTTATTATAGACTAGTACTCGCCATCGAAATGGGTCATCGTATGGCCAAGTCAAAGACTAAGCCATGCTCACAAAACAAACACAATCAGCAAAGCTGAGTACATAAACACTAGATTCTATGCACACCAACATGAACAACATAATAAAAGGATAAACATCACATACTTCTTACCATTGTCACAACTATGTACCTATACCAAGACTCATCAGCATTATAAATTATTTATTATATTTAAATTTTGGATTTCGCATCGAATGGCTTTCCTTTCCTCAACATTCGCCCTAATGGGCACCAACTTGGGAGCAACTCCAAGAAGGTATTACCTATGTTGCATAAAGTGACGGAATTCCAGCGCATTTAAAAATATATAAGAGTACAACGTCTTGTATCCCGATTAGAAGTTACAGTAACTATTCCCATAACCCCCCCCCCCCCACTGTTCATACTCAAGGTACATACGTTCCAAGAGTTTTGGTGCTAATCCTCTTTCACTTTACGTGATTACCAGGTTTAACAATTGTCATGACTCACATAAAATCACATAAGAATATTCATGGCAAACAAGCAACACACCATATTAATTATCTTGACTATCATGTGATTTGAATTTAATTCTTGGTCCTTTATTTATTTTAACTTTCCTTTGCCACACATTAACTGTGAGTGGCTAAATATTTGCTCATTAAGCTTCTATGAAATATGTGAATATAATCAATATATATTCACTAATTACCTTTCTTGTTGATCAAGTAATTAATCAACTTAACTGCTTTCCTTTCTTTATTGACTACTAGTCAGAACCTTTTAAAATAATTAGCATTCCAACTTCATTAATGTAATAACAAAACTACAAGAACGGAATGTCAAGCTTAATAAACAATGCATACTTTTCATACAATGATGCCAACATAACTTCTCATGCAAGTCATCTCAAGTCAACAAAACATTAACTTTCATTTTTATGAAATATAGCATGAAATCTAAACTATTCTAGAACGAACCCTATTTACATGATTGTCTTTAGTACTTATGTACCTTGTGCTATAACGATGATTCGCCACTACTTCTAGAAATTGCTTAAGTCGAACTCTCCTACAAAGGAAAAATCGAAACTAATTAAAAACCTTGTTGACTAAATTCTACAATAACTCTAAACTAACTTTTAACATTAGAAAATTGTCCAAAACCTTCCCTATATGATCTCTATTCAATTCCATACTTTGTTTTATAATTTACTTTTCAAAACACTGGATTTTAGATAGTTTTCTAAAAACGGGAGCTTTGAAAAATTGCTTAAAAACTCCTTTATGTTACAGAGAGTTTTTAGAGGAGAGTATTATGAGATAATAGATTCATATTCATATCAATGAATCATAAGGGAGTACATATACATATATAGACATGGGAAACTATTAGGGTTTTCTTAGAGAATAATAGCCCTAGTATCTAGAATATCCTAGAATAATCATAAGGGTATAACGGGCATCCACTAAATACATATATTATATAACACTCCCCTTGGATGACCAATATCGAATAGTATGTCTCTTTAAAACTTTATTAAGAAAATCCTATGGGAACAAAAGCCTAGTGAAGGGAAAGAGTACATCACTTTCGTAATACGCTTTAAAATGTTGCCTCATTAAAAACCTTACCCGGAAAACCCAATATGGGACAAAACCATGGTTAAGGGAAAAAGAGTGCAACGCGTATTTCATTCCCCTAATAAATCTATAACTTGAGATCTTTCAGAATAATGAATTCAACGTCTTTGGTAGTAGCTTCGCACTTGAAGTAAAATAACATTCAACTCCTTAGTAGTGGATCCTTCCTGATTGGACTTCAATCTTCAACATGAGATATATTCATTTCTCCATACTCTTGGAAATAATACATATGTTGTATTTATCATTACTTCATATTTGTGAAGTTGCCATAAATATTAAACTTATGCCTTCTTTTGGAAGTTGTATAAAGTAGCTATTGATAATTACATATTGATCATAATTTATGGCAACATGTGATTTTATCAACATCATTGTCTAATCTTATGTAAATTAGTGATTACGCTTAAGTAATTCTTTGTTTATGATTCTTCTGTACCATGAAAGGATTATCCTTATAATATCAAAGCTCTCCACTGAATATAAGATTCTGATTATCTCTCATATACTCAAGCTTCAAGTTGAGTGCTCACAATCTAGTCATCAATACTTTATGGTGTTTACAATCTAGTCATCAATACTTTATGGGAGTTTTGAATTCTAAGTAAAGAATCTGAAGGACTTGATATTTGAATATGTCATATATAAATTTTTCTAGAATTTTTATACATGATTCATAACATGTTGTTAAAACGCCATCATATTATCACATATATATCCTCATTGGAGTATATTTTTTTTTGTCAGGTAAGTCTTCATACTATTGTAAACACAACTTACTACATTATGTACCAAATTTCACGTACATCACAATTATTGTATAGAACTAGTGCATGTAAATGATGAGATGTAAAATGTATACTAATAAGATATTGAACATAAAACACGTATATGATGAATGACGCATCTAACTACTATCTACACATGCAATAAATAATGCATTTATCTACGACTCACACATGCATATAAATGTAAGACTCAAAAATTGCAAGACACTGTACCGGTGTGGAATTCAAAAATCCATTATTGGACTTCTGGTCTTTGATGATCATAATTATTCGCCTTCAGTTGGACTTCAAGTCCATGATAAGCTTTGAGCATTGTCAATATATCGACATAAAAGTGAACTTTTATTTCAGATCCCTATTATGAAATCCACTACTTTTGCATATGCATATAATCCAGCGGTTCCATCAAATACCGGTATCTCATTTTCAAGATGTAATTTGCATGCTGTTTTACAATGGTATCTTAATACATTTCCTATTGGTACCATTAGTCGATTATAACATCTAAGTTCTTATATCATAGGTCATCTCTTATAATTCAGATATCTATACCACTTTCGGGGCATACATTATGGTATTAATATACGTTACACTTTCAATAGTGTCAACTGCACTTTCTTACCATATATTACATATTTGTTTTGGAACCGATCATACAACCTACACTTCTGGTGCAGTGATTCAAGTATTATTGGCAAGATTTATCTCAATGTATACACATAATATGACCAAAATGTATCTTCAACACTATGTAACATGAGACATAACTGCAGAATACAAATCAAACAATAGATGTGCAACATATCTTGATAATATATAGACAAAAGTTGGCAATAATATCTCAAATAGTCATTATAGGGATCATTACTTTATAGTTTAGTAATTTTGCCAACTTATCCAATTCTTCTCCCCCTTAGTTGGTAAAATTTTCAAATATAGGGGTATCATATTCTTAACCAACTTAGTGTATAATTTCATGTGAGAAATATTTCATCCAATATAATATTGATTTAACAAATTTCATCCCTTATAAGAGATATATTCAACAAACTATTTGTCTCTTATGGAGAATAATCAATGAAAACGATCTCTTCTCTAATTTATGATGTACATCGCACATGTGTTTATAAATTTATCATAAATTTTTCTCTTCTAGAGATTAATAACAATGGGGAGACAATTATTATGCAGTTGTTGGTTTATTCTTGTGTGCTGACATTCAACAACCCCAATAAAAAATAATTGTTATATAAACATAATCATGACTTAGTTTATACGCATGTAACTCCACTCAATGGTGATTATATGGATCGCCAATAACTTTGGTAATGAGTTTTTACTTACTCAAAGTGTTAACATACAAGGTGATTTCATAATCCTTTAGTCACATAATATGGAACATCATATAAGTTATTTTAGTGAACTTCTGGTCACCCATTATATATCTATATCCAAAGTTGTTCAAAAAGAACTTTATATTTTTCTTGAAATTTTCTTACAAATCACAATCCAAATATATTAGCTCAATATCAATGTTCATTAATTATGTCTTGCCATTCAAAACATTTCACATATCTAACATGTCAGCACATTATTTCACATCAAATTGAAACTTCAGGATTTCAATACGGGTGATTATACATTAAACCCGAATGGCCTAATTTAATTATCAAATCTAAATATTATTCTATATTATGGTCAGTTTTCATACACTAGTGATCACTTTTATTATACATACTTCATGTATAGCCATGAATATTAATATGATGTGATATAAAAACACTAACTTATACTTGGCAAGACTAATACTTTATCCAATAATCACTCATACTCTGCTAGATCATTGGTCATTATGATGATACATGCTATTTATGTTGTACATTAATTTATATTCTTATGGAGTATTCTTATAATCTTGGTACTTATCAATTTGACCACGCTTATCTTAGAACTCAATTGTCTAACATGCTTCAGGTGTGCTCTATATTCATTAGCAACTCAAATTGTCTTTCTAGGACATGTATTTTAAATAGAACACGCATGGTTGGTATATAATCAATAACATTCATTCATATCCATCTTCGGAATGGTGTCATTCTATACATTTAATTATCATGTGGCCACCGTTATTAAACTAATCATCGGTATGTACCAAACTAACCATCAATGTATTTTATAATTCATGGAATAAATGTTATCTTCCCCTAATCCTTGCATATGGGGGCATGAAATTAGTCCAACAACCTTTAAATTTCACATACCACTTAAGCCATAATAATTCTTTTAGCAATGTCATGCATCAAGTAAAGTAAAATATTGTTACCAAACTATAACATATTCCTCTTGCCCAAATATTCTTTATAACGAAAATCCTCAAAAGTATGGGCATAATAGATACATTTTCAATTTAGTTGCTCACAATGTCATACTCAATTTCTTAAACTAATAAAACCTTTCCTTGCTAATAAAATGCCTTATACATTTTGCCGCCGGGTTTGATGCCTTTCTTATCATGAATTTATAAGATTCGTAAGAATCAAGGTTTCATGAATTTCTAAGATTCGTAAGAATCAAGGTTGTGTAATCTGAAATCTGTAATCTTAGTCGTAAGACGATCAGGGCAGATTCGTATGAATCGTGAATATGTACTATATTCATGTTTGTAGTTCGTTCTTATGAACTTTTTTTATGAATTATGGTAAGGTAAATATCATGCCAACAAGCTCATCATCTTATGCCAACATATATGCAATTTCTCATTCACATCTGGCAATAAGGGAGTCTAATTAGTTATTATTCGCACATGATATTGTTTTATAAATGACGGGATATCTAAGGGTATTGTAGCTATAGAAACTTCTCAGTCATGAAAACATCATCAATTTATTCTTGAGTATTCTTGACCCTTTATAAGTTTAAGGAACATTATTTTCATCTGTATGAGTATTTTTCATAATTCCAAGAACTTTGGGTCCAAAAGTACATGTATCTATGTAATTTATTCATTCTGCCAATTATAATCCATCTTACTTCATATAAATAAAAGCATTAGTTGTCTTACCAAATTCGTAAAAGGTCATAAAATCATCCTCAAAATTATCTTAAATAAGTATTCACATGATCAATTATAATATGATTTCCTGCATGTACAATTATTCTCACAAATTGTACAAATAACATCACAACCATCAAAGAATTGAATATAAAATCATTTGTGTTAAACAAAAGCCATATAAAATTATTGGAATTAACATTGGTGAAAAGAAATCAAACAATTGCTTTCATAGATTACAAAGCCTGTACATAGATCGAGCATGTAGCAAGTAGAGGACTACAATAAGCAATACTAGAATTAATAACACAACAAACACGGATATACATGATAAAATCAGTTTCAACAATTTATTTACAGAATAATAGGATAAAATTCATGGGTTTAAGAATTCTAAAAACCATTGATGTAAGGCTAATTGTGAGACCTTCATGAATTATATATGAATATAGAAGTACACTTAAAAGAAACCATTATTACTTAATTCCCACTATCAAAACAATAAAACATATAACTTATACTAAAAACACGAAAACTTATACATATTATCATGTATTAAGAGCTCTATCCACTAAAACTAATGAACTTTACAGCTTTGCTTCATAAATTATATAAATAATCTATGGAATCTATATTATAATCGAATTGTTATGTTTAATTTAGCTTTGTATACGACTAATGTATCATTAATTCACTACAAAAATGATTCATCCATTGAATGTCATAAATAAGTGTCAACGCAGGAGATATATCTTACAGGATCCGAGTAAGTCTAACCCCATAAACAAAATTAAATATGGAGTAGATATGACTATGGAATCTATTAAAGCTAATCAAGACATGTAAATAATATAGTAATGAATACATATTAACATTTATAATAATATCTTGATTACGGAAGTTTATATATCAAGATAACATCAACATGGCATATCAAGATATATCGTCCATCATAAAACAGTAAGTAGTCATTATCATCTATGATAATATTTTATAGAAAGTATATTTTTGATTTGAACTCTAAAACGCATTATATACTCTAGAATTATTGAGTATTTTGGTAGAGAATAGATCTATCTCCAATCTTCATTTAAAACATGGCAATTGCAACTGCACACACATACAACATTTAAGATTTTAAGATATCCAGTATCTAAAACGTACATTCAACACAACTAAATATAATTGTAACAAGAATTGAATTAATTTCTTGAGAATTCAGCAAGTAAATCTAAGCTTAGATGGAAGGAGACATGATAGGATTGGAAATCATCAATACTTTTAGAAACTTTTCGACATGTTTGCACCCAGAATTTAGCAACCACTAGCAGAGCTAACTAATTTTATACTAAGTTAGTGAATATACTTTTGTTTTAAAAAATCTTAATAGCATTACTATACACAAGCACAGCAAAAAAGGAGGCAGTCCACATACAATGAATGTTATAAAACTATACCGTAAAGCCTCAGGCCCTCAAGCATACAACATATTAGCATGCGCAGCGCATCTTCTATTGGGTAGTACATTGTCATGTTAATTTCTTAAATATATAAACTTTATTTCTTAATGTATGTTCAATCACGCATGCTTGTAGTTCTTATGATTTTTTTTTCATGAATGATACATAATTAAGAGAATATCATACAAAAACATAAGCACTCTCTTTTCTTAACGATTAAATAATACCTGGATTCAACTTTAGGCAATAAGTAGGGATCAGAATCTCCTCAACCACATTTTATGACCCATAGGAAGCAAAATCTTACCGACCATGTCAGAGGAGGGCTGTAGGCAGGCATATCTACTTCACCTTCATAAATCTGGTTAAAGAATAGTACTATGATTGGGTGGGTGAACACGCCAATTGATTAATTCAAGTAGAGTCTTCGTGCTGATAACGTGTTATAGATAGAGAGATTTTAGAGGAGAGTATTAGGAGATAATAGATTCGTATTCATATCAATGAATGATAAGGGAGTACATATACATATATAGACATGGGAAACTATTAGGGTTTCCTTAGAGAATAATAACCCTAGTATTTAGAATATCCTAGAATAATCATAGGGGTATAATGGGCATCCATTAAATACATATATTATATATCACTTTAAACCTTTCTAAATATCATAATTTGACCTTAAAATAATATACTTATGTCCTAAGATCATCATGTGATGATTTCGTGCCTTAAAAACAATTATAACTCATTATTTTATGTGTTACTATTTTTACTGTGCATGAACACGTGATGATAAAAAATTCACAGCATTATTTATTTATTCAAAACTCAGTAAAACCCTTTAGAAACTTTATTTTATGCATAAAACACTTTAAAATCCTTTTACTATCATCATACTTATATTTTATGCATTAAAACTTATTTTTCATACTTAAAAACATGTTCATAATATTTTTACTTCCCTTTATTCATGTTTAAAAATTTTGACAACAATAATAAATTACTTAAAACCTCTAAAACCATTCTAAACTTCATAAAATCATCATAAACTAATACTATAACAATCTATGATCATAATATAAAAGTTTAGAGTATTAAAATCATAAACACTAATAATTTAAATGAAAAGAAAAACCCTAATTCATAATTTTATGAACAAACTTATAAACATTATTTTTAATTTCTAAAACATAATGATGAACTTCAAAACATGATTAAAACTGTAAAACATGATTTAAAAAAGATTGAACAAGAATTGAAGAAGAGAAAAGTTTTTTTTTATTTTTTATTATTTTATATAAGTGTTCGAAATATACCAAGAGAGGAGGGAGGAGGTAGCCGGCGTGGAAGGGTGGCCGGCAGGTGGTGGTGCCAGCGAGGGAGGGAGGTCGGCGAGTGTGGTGAGGGTTTTAGGGTTTCTCTTAGGTTTCAAATCATTTTTTTTCTTGAAATTCTAAAGCACAAATCCTAACATTAAGGTTCAATGGGGTATTTATAGGCCCAAATTAGGTTTAGGTAAAATTACAAAAATACCCTTAATATTTGAAATTACTTTTGTGCCCTTGTTTTAAAACAATTAAGGAAACCCTTAAAAATCTATATTTAGAAACTTCTTAAAATATTTTATAAAATTTTAAGTGGCATAAAAATAAGTTATAAACTTGGTAGAAGATAAAAATAATTATTTTAAGTTACAATTAATTAAATTTTTCTTTCTTTAATTTATTTATATAACTTATTTTTCACTAAAAATACTCAAATTATTTATGAAATTAAATTCATAAAATATGTGAAAATATGGGGTATTACAGCGTACCCCCTTAAAAGAAGTTTCGTCCCGAAACTTTATGTAAATTATTGTATGGAACTTGAATAGAGACTGCATTTCTTTTCAAAAATCTTCATTTTTAACCATAGTTGTTGTAGACTTTAGACACTTGCTTAGACATTTCCCTAACAAACTTTAGAGAATAGACGTAAAATTTTGCTAAAAGACGTAAACACTTGCA
The DNA here is from genome assembly GCA_016808085.1 of Suaeda aralocaspica. Lineage (NCBI taxonomy): Eukaryota > Viridiplantae > Streptophyta > Magnoliopsida > Caryophyllales > Amaranthaceae > Suaeda > Suaeda aralocaspica. Next base: position 974,627 of record PYUH01003987.1, read on the forward strand.
AAATTTAAGGGAAAAACGCGCAAAACTCTATAGCACTTTAACCCCCTTAAGAATTGTGTTACGTCCCCATAACTCTACTAATTTGAAATAACTCTGGATACTTCTTCCTCATAATATCGTCAGCTTCCCACGTTGCTTCCTCGGTTTCTTGGTTAGACCAGAACAATTGTACTATTTTGACACCTTTTCTACGAGTCCCACGAACTTTACTATCAAGTATTTTGATTGGCTGCTCTTCATAAGTCAAACGTTAGTCTACACTAGTACAAAAATCCACTTTTGCTGCGGTTTTTTAGGGGCATTTGCTGCGGTTTTTTAACCGCAGCACTTGGAGCAGCAGCAATAAACCAGCTTATTATTTGATGCGGTTCAACCGCAGCAAAAAATTGGACTTTTTGCTGCGGTTGTAGGCAAAACCGCAACAAAAAGGGGGTAAAAAATGGTGGGAAATCCCACTATTTGCCGCGGTTCTTTGTAAAACCGCAGCAAATAGTGGGATTTCCCACCAAAAAAAAGCTTTATTTGCTGCGGTTTTCTAGAAAACAGCAGCAAATAACCACCGAAAAAAATATTTTTTTTTTTTTGCTTTTTAATGCTAAATTGTAGCCAGAATGTTTGTATAGTTGTAATAACAACATTACAGCAGCATTAGAATAATAACATCAATCTCAAATACAAAAAACACTTCAAAGAGCATTATGCAGATAAGTGACAACAACGACAGCAACTCAATAGTGGCAGCAACTCAACAGTGGCAGCAACGGAAGTGTGGGCTTCTTGAGCTTCGGTGTCGGAGTCAGAAGAAGAATCGGAATAGTCAGGTGATTGTGGTGCGGCAGCATCTAGGTTGTTGTCATTGTCGTTGTCGTCGTCGTCGTTAGGGTTTTGTTTGGGGTTTGGGGATGCTGCTGCTGCTAAGTCGTCTACTTCCATGGTTTCCGCCATTTTTAAACTACACAAGATAAATATAATATAACAAATACAAAAGGAGATGAAGAAAATTACCCCCGAGTTTTGGAACGCAGTGTATTCGTGTTAGAAAATAACAAGACTGCTCCAGTCCCACACTTCAATCCCACTTGACAACTATATACCAAATTCTTGAGCATACCATGCAATTTTCCCCAAAGAAGAATTTAATTTCATATACAAACACAATTACATCTCAGTCCACAACCAGAGGAAAAAAAAAAAACAGCTACTGGAAAAAATTATCAAAAATAAATACAACCTTTCCTTTTTCCCTTAATCCTCAACATCCTTAGAAAGAGTTACCCAATTAGTATGCCGTTAGGTTCAAATATAAGTAATTTTTACAGGACGGGCCTTATTTGGACATACTAGTTTTTAAAAAAAACTACATGTATAGATTTGTGTATACTTTTTATCATTTTTGACTCACTAACTCCTTGACTTTACTTGCTTTGCCCACCTATTAGCGACCCTGCTATGACCCGACACAATACCGAACCAAGGTAACCTGCTAACAACCTGCACCAACCTAAACCCTCCTTGTCTAATAACCAGGTCACTATTCAAGGTAAGCAATCAATATCAACACTAATAAGAACATAATAATTTGTGAGACACTTTCACAAAACACTGGAAATTTAAGGCTATTTTCTTTCCTGATTCCTTTCAGTTTTCCTATAATCTTTATCGTTTAACGAAAAATGATTCGAACATTTATTTTTCTCTAGTTACTTGGTTAGCTACTTAGCTGTAACAAAAGACACAAAATTAATTAACAATTTTGTTTCAATGCATGGTGCTAAATTGCTAATTTTAACCTCAAAGTAGAAAGGAAATCATGTTTGACGAAAAGGCACAATATATTAGTAGGTGACTGTTCAAACTTCAAAAGGTAACAAAACAGAAAAGCAACTCAAAATCCAATACTTGAACACAATGCAGCTGCAACAAAGGAATATAGAATGCAGGGGAAAAAAAGCTTAAGGTCAACTCTTCCATATTAGTTCAGTTTTATTCATTTGCATGGATATTAGTACTAATTACTAATCACTTTACAAAGTCTATTATATTAGACTTGCTGTAACAATTTTGTTCATGTTAATTAGTAATAGTCAATTCCTAATTAATCAAATTAACCCACTTTAATTTGTTTGTTAATAAAATCATGATCAAGAGTGAAAAAAAGTGCACAAATCCACTCACTCACTCACTCACTCACACACACTCTATCTCAGTCACTCACACACTCACCCACTCACACACACTCTCTCAGTCACTCACACTCACCCACTCACAACAACAACAAGAAAGATCTCAGTCACACACACCACCAATCAAACAGATAGACAGACTCAAAAAATTTCAACCGAAGAATAAATAGAAAGTCATTTCTTTTGAGTGAACATATATTTTCGCACAAACCTAAAATCATGACCCCACGATGAAATGCAATGTGCCTGAGACATTGGATCATAAAAAATAGAAGTTACTTCTAATCCTCATGGGAAATACATATAAACAAACTCTTTGATAGCAATTCTGAACATAGAAAAACTAACAGACCTCATCTATGGCAATTAAATGCAACAACCCCCTGCCATGAACTTTTGACAACTTTGTGCTGAAACCGGATGTTGCTATCAATTTTGGAGTCACATACAACAGCTTCATAAAAGGCCTTCCAGAGTTCAGGTGTTCGTAGATCTAAAAGAAAGACAACAAGGTCATAACCAGCGAATAAGAAGATATAAGGGTAAGACTGCCTGATCAACACATCCTAGATATGATTCTAAAATCATCATACATTTAAACAACAGACAAGTATAAAATAGACAAAATTCTAAATTCTAAAATCATCTGAGTGTGCCTACTAGCTAGTTGGCCTTCATTATAATCCACATTGTAGAAGTAGCAAATATGCAATTACAATAACAACCACTCACATCCACTCACACTCACCATCAATCAGTCACACACTCTCCTCCACTCACACCCACAACCACTACCACAACCACAAACAGCCAAACCCAAAACAAACACCTTAAACCACACATTTAGTCCCTCCCTCCCTCCCTCACTCACTCACTCAGTCACACTATCACCATCAGTAAAAATCTCACACACACACACACACTCAGTAACTCACTCACACACACACTCAGTCATAGTCGTACACAGTCAGTCCCTCACAGTCACACAAACAGTCACACACTCACAATCACAGTTAGTCCCTCACTCACCCACTTACCCACTCACTCACACTCACACAGTCACACTCATTCACTCAGTAAAACAAAATCAAAGCCAAAAAGCAACAAAAACAACACCAAAAACAACAAAAAAAATCAACAAAAAAATGACTACCAAAATAAAAGGAAAATCGAAACAATAAACAACAACAACAAAATCAATACCAAAAACAACAACAAAATGACAACAAAAAAATCGACAAAAAAAAAACTACCAAAATAAAAGGAAAAATAACAACAAAATCAAAACCAATAAACAATAACCACAAATCGAAACATAACTCAAAGCGAAGCCACTAAAAATCGCCTCTAAAAACCCCTATAAATCACCAAAATTCGCCTCCAAAATCCACAAAAAATCGCCTCCAAAACGCCTCTTAAAAGAAATCAGAATTCAAAATTAATACTGATAAGTAAAACAAGAAGAAGGAGAGAAAAGAGGTCGATTTTACCTTAGTAGATGGAGATCGGGAGGAAATAATGAAGATGGATATGAGATTTTGGGATTAGAGAAGAGAGAAGAGGGAGATTAGAGAGAAGAGGAGACGAGTGAGAGAAATGGAAGAGGGATAGGGTTAGGGTTAGGAGGGAGAAAAGAATAAAAAAATTTGGTGGGTTTTTGGTATTTATACCCACTCCGTTTGGGTTGTGCTTTTGACAATTTGTTTTGAATTTGTTATTTTCTGCGGTTATAACCGCAACAAATAAAAAAAAGACCGCAGCAAATAATTTTGCATGTGCATCATCAACAACTATTTGCTGCGATTCTTAAATAATCTCAAAGAACCACAGCAAATGTGGCGTAGCAAAATCCAATTTTTCTACTAGTGTTAATTCTATCATTTCAGGTTGCAACACATCTGACTTATGCGGAACAGACTTCCGCAATTGAGACACATGAAAAACGTTGTGAACTTTGCTCAATTCGATCGGTAAAGCTAGTTTATATGCAACCTTTCCAATCCTTTGCAAAATCTCATAAGGTCCAATGTACTTGGGGCTTAGTTTCCCATTTTTACCAAACCTCATAACACCTTTCATTGGTGATACTTTTAGCAACACCTTGTCGCTAACTTTAAACACGACTTCTTCACGCTTTTGGTTCGCATAGGATTTCTACCTATCCTGTGCAGCTTGAATCTTTTCTTGTATCACTCTCGTCTTATTGGTGTTATTTTCAATCATTTGAGGTCCAAGAATTACTGTCTCACTTATGTCGCTCCAACATAAGGCACTTCTGCACTTCCTTCCATATAGTGCCTCAAAAGGTGTCGTGCCAATGCTTGGAGGTAGCTATTGTTGTACGAGTATTCGATCAAATCCAAGTAATCCTCTCAATTCCCTTGGAAATCCATCACAAAAGCTCTTGGCATGTCCTCTGATGTCTGTATCGTCCTTTTTGTCTGACATAGATTGCTGGATGGTAAGCCGTACTTATGGAACCCGGGGCTTGGGGGGTCAACGTGCCCTTTTTACGGACATTAAATGTCTGTAGTTTATTGCATAGTGTGAGTATGGTTAGCTTAGGAAGTGAGTCTACAAACTCAAAACCCAAGTAGAGAAGTCGTCGCCGTGCTCTTTTCGGGAGTTCACGTAACCTCATTAGGTCTAGCCCGAAGGCAAATTGACAGCCAATAATAAGAAGGTCTCATGTCTCTGGATTCGGGGACGAGGGTAAAGACGGGAGTAGTTTACGATGTCCCCCCGCGTATAACGACCTCTACTTGGTCTCATATGTAATTTCACAATCATAATATCGAATTATATCACAAATATTTCCATATTAGCCCTAAAAGCACATAGGACCGTTGCTAGGCAGGTTTTGGTTAATGCACACATAGCTTCTAATGATATGTGAAAATGATCACTTGAGGAATAGTCAAGATTAAGTACCTTAAGTCGGTATACATGGATTATCTTTGCGTTAGGTGATAGCATGCTTTTCCTGTCTTGTAGCTAAGGATGGATTCTAGGTGATGAAAAAGATAAACATGGAACACGTAAAGAATCTAGTTCATGTTTCTACTTAAAGTCGAATTTAATGAGAAATCGAGCCATAATTAGACAATATTTCATGAATTAGTTTAAGCATGTCGATTTTCTAGGAAAATAATAAATCACGTAAGAAAAGGAGTTAGAGAGCTTAGGACGATATCGTTGATGTTTTTGGCCTCATTCGAAGTACCTTTTGTGCGGTCGTCAAACGGTTTCCTTTGAATGCTTGAAGAATGATTCCCGGGCTTGAGTATGATCAAAAGTGTTTGAGGAAAATTTAGAGAGAGAAATTAGAGAGATAAAGTCGAGTGTTGGTTTGTGTGAATTGTTGAATGATTTTTCGTTGATGAGTGTGTGAATGATGATTGATGAGTGTTAAATGAGAGGCATGCCATTTATAGGCCCTTGCAGCTTGCTTGTGTGCCCTAGCGCTGAACGAGTGTCTAGACGCTCGAGCTGAGCGTTTGAGGCTTGGAACTTGATTTTTTGATGTGAATTTGAGTACAAGTGAGATATCCAACACAAAACAAATTGTGGATGAGCCAACTGGGTTTGAAAGGGATAAAACACAGGTGTGGGTGACTATGGTAAAAGTTAATGATACTGTGGATGGTAGTGGTGACTATGTGGATAGCTATCTAAGCCAACACCATTAGTCACTAATATTTGGAAGTTGGTGGAGTAAGGTGTTGATTCATGATGGTGTGTTCTTTAAGCCTTCAATGTTCGTCACTATCAAAATTAGCACTTTACAGGATGGATGGTGGATTTAGGGAACAAGTTGGTTTTGTCCACGAGGTTTTTCCCACATCACGTGGTAGGGTTTTTCTTATTTTGGACTTCATTGCTTTTATGTGTGAGTCATTGTGCTAGTGGTTTCCTTCAAGATTATCTTTGGAGCATGGTGGATGGTTTCTTAAAGGTTTCTTTATTTAAAGATTCATTCTTGAAAGGTTTCATGATTTAAAGGTTCATTCTTGAAAGGTTTCATGATTTAAAGGTTCATTCTTGGAAGATTTCTTGAAAGATTGAAGTAAATCTTGAAAATTCAAGAAATGTGGCGTAGTTCTTGGCGCGAGTTCTTTACGATCTCAAGAGTGTTCTTGGGATCACTTTGGCGTGGCTCTAGTGGATAAAATTGAAGATTTTGTGCAAGTTGATGACTAGATAAGATCAAGTTGTGCCAGTGGTGTGTGTGCAAGTGGCCGGTTGTGTGGATAAGCACAAGTGGATCAACTTGGCGTTTTTTCCTTTGTTTATTAGTTTTCGAATTTTTGTTAGGATTTTTTAGAGTTGTTATAAGGTTGTTAGGATATTTTGTAGTATAAATAACCTAAGAATTCTATGTAACAATACAAGTCTATGTGTGATTGAAAATCAATAAAATTTCGTCTGTTTCTCTTGTGCAATTAAGGAGTTGATTGTTCAAGTTACTTCCATAAATTCGTGATTCAGGAGTGGAGATCGAATTTAGAACCTAATTAATTAGTTTCAGGAGTGATCTAATTAATTATTCATCAATTAAATTCGTCCAGGAGTGGGGATTAGTTGATTTACACGTGAGTTTCGAGTGACATTTTTGATTATCACTTAAAATCCATATCAGGTCACACTACCGAAGAATGCTGGACCCTAAAGAATCTCTTACAAGACATGGTTGAAGATGGAAGACTCCCCATTCAACCCAGAGAAAAGAAACCCAACCTCCAAACCAATTCTCTTGCAATCTTTATGATCGAAGAAGAAAATTTCTACTTCGATCCAATTACTCTAATCACTTCCGTGGGACGAACTATCCCTCAAAATGCCTTTGTAGAGGATGAAGCTACTCTAAAGATATTTAGAGAAGGGAAGAAGACTTCCGATGACCTCCTCCCTCCAAAGATCCATTTGTATGTGACTTTTGGAAGAGGGTTCAAAATAGAAAAAATGAAAAATGGATGGGACGAACCCATCAACAACCCAAAATGTTATTTTTGCCTTTGCAAATGGCATTTCAATGAACCTGAAAATACTGAATTTCCAAGTCCTTTCATCGATCTCCCCATAGAACTTATGGAGGACGTTTGGGAGAGACTTGATCTTAAAAGCTTTGGCATGAGCTTAAGGGTCAATAGGTACTGGAATAAATACATCAACGAAATGGTACACATCCATTTCACTTGGGAAAGCGTATCAAATACCTTTGGCTTGTTGAGGAAACCCATCCTTTGGTTCCCCCTATCTCTCAATATCCTCCTGCCTATAGGATGCCTGAAGGGTTTCATCGAAAAGAATGGGAAGATTATAAAAGGCTATGTTGTGAGTTTTCTGATAACATGGCATTCTCTATCAATGCGGTCGAAGAAGATGAACTGTCTTCTTACCTTCTTGACTTGATTACTCCTGTAAGGCAGCCTGTCTCACAAGTAATCATCTAATCATTTTTCCAAGAAGTCAATGAGATATGGGACATTGATGATGAAGATGTCTATGCCGGAAGTGGGGTAAAACCTGCCTATCACACCCTTGTTAAAGAAGATGATGATATCGCCGAAATTTTGAGGCTCTTGTCACCTCTTAAAGACAACAAAGTTCAAGTCATCACTCGAACAAGACGCCTTAATGCTACTCAAGACCAAAATAACACTCAATCCACTCCACCGCCTCCTCCACCTCAAGAGGAGAATGTAGTCATTAAGCCACTCAAAAGAAGTAAAGCCAATGTCAATGTATGGTAACTCCTTGCATCTTCAGAAAATCATAGACAAGCTCTACTCAAGGCCCTTTTCGATTTAAACGTGGCAAGTGTCACTACTCTAGATGGCCGAGTTAATCTCATAATACATGAGCAACACATGTCGTCCATCACTTTTTCCAATGAAGACCTTCATACTGAAGGGCCTAGTCATAACATAGCTCTCTATATTACCGTCATAAGTAGACAATTCAACATACCTATGATTTTGGTCAACAATGGTTCGGCCAACAATGTGTGTCCCTTAAGAACCGCTCAAAAACTTAGGGTATTTCAAGAGGAGTTCCGTGCCAACAATCAAGTTATTCGAGCTTATGACAACACAAGAAGAGACACCATGGGAGTCATATGGCTTAACTTAGCTACAAGGCCGATTGAGAAGAAGGTCAAGTTCCATGTCATGGACATCAAAACTAGCTTCAACCTTCTCTTGGGAAGGCCTTGGCTCCATGAATTAGGGGCGATTCCCTCTAGTCTTCATCAGAAATCAGTTCATTTTAGAAGGAGTCATAGTCACCATTGATGCCTCTCCTATGAAGATCCAAGCCACATACTAACTCATCATCAACATCGAACATGACACTAATAATAAAAACTTCTGGGGATTATCCATTGCTACCATTGAAGAAGGAGACAAGGCTCATTTTGACTTTGATCCTTATTTAATTTTGGTGGTCAAGGCTCTTCTTCGCAATAAGGCTACTTTCCGAGAATAAGCATGGAATCAAGAAGGGCTCTTGCTACCGCATTTTTCAATCTTCAACCTAAGAACAATAAGTTTGGATTGGGATACTTCCCAACTCATGAGGACTATAAGGAGCTTCAAAAGCGGAAAATCGCTAAAAAAGATGGGAACATTGAAATTTACCCCTATTCTCTCACCTTAAATGGAAAGTTCTTAAAAAAAGGGGAGAACTTCCCTTACTATGAATTTCTTGAGCCATTCTATGGTATTAGTGGGAAGAGGTACCCTAGATTGGAGATTTTCTCTGACTGCCACTTCATGGAGGGAGAAACCACTTCAACTACAAAAGGGAAATCCGAATCGGATGACCTTAATGCGCAAGGACTCGGGTTACTATTTGGGTTAAAACATACTCTACCTTCTAAACAGGAAGTCTTCATGGCTATAAATGCTGATCAGTTGGATTTCACCATAGGAGAAGGCCCAATGTTCGACGAGTCTGAATCCGAGTCTGATTCTGAGTTTGAGTCTAGCATTATTAAGATGTCTAGTCCTAGGAACTCTATAATTACTAATAAGTCTGTCAAGGAGTCTGTCCCTCCTCTAGAATCTGGCACTAAGGCAAACTTTGATGTCATGCTCACTGAGTTTAATAATATGGCTTCATTTGCTTACTCCTCGTCTTCACATCTTTAATTACGCTCCTTTCAATATATATGATTGCTTTGTTTCACAAACTGAAGTTCAAAATGATATTGTAATAATAAAGGTTGTAGCGGAACATGAGAATAAAACTCCAATAATTGAGGAAACTGAAAAGATCAATATTTCTGACAACGACGCTCCTAGAGAATTACAAATTGGTTTTACACGTAGTCCTCAAGAAAGAGCTGAACTCATCACAACTCTCACAGAATTCAGGGATGTATTCGCATGGTGTTATTAAGGTATGTCTGGGATTGATCTAGAGATAGCTAAGAGCACCATCGCTTTGAACTACGGGGCTAAACCTGTTAAGAAAAAGCTTAGAAGAATGAAACCAGAAGTTCAATTAAAGATTCGAGAAGAGGTAATAAAACAGTTAAAGGATGGATTCATTAAGGTAGTCCAATATGCTGATTGGGTTGCCAACATTGTTCCCGTGCCAAAGAAAGATGGAAGAGTGAGAATGTGCGTGGACTTTCGGGACTTGAACAAGGCCAGTCCAAAAGATGACTTTCCACTACCTCACATTGATGTACTTGTTAACAACACAACTAACAATAACTTGTTCTCCTTCATGGATGGTTATACTAGCTACAATAAAATCAAAATGGATAAAGAAGGCATGGAAAAGACAACCTTCACTATGCCATGGGGGTTATATTGCTATACAATTATGTCATTTAGTTTACAGAACGACGGTGCCACATATCAACGTGCTGCAACTAAACTTCTCCATGATATGATACAAAAAGAAGTAGAGGTGTACGTATATGACATGATAATAAAAACCAAGAAAAGGAGTGAACATAATCCTGCCTCGATAAGAGTCTTGGAAAGACTTCAGAGATTCAACATGAGACTTAATTCTCATAAATATGCCTTTGGGGTTACTTCGGGAAAAGTTCTAGGTCATGTGGTTAGCACGAGAGGAATTGAAATTGATCCAACAAACCAAAGGTAACGTATTTCAAGTGTAATGTTTATAGCTATTACAAGAAGGATTGTCCTACTTCCAAGGTATTGACTATGCGTGAGATAAAGAAGATTGATGACTACATACACTTGTGCACTTCAACAAGTCATAGAAGAGGAAGGTGACAAGGAAGAATGCCAGATAGAAAGTGAGCGTGAGGAAGATGAAATCCATGAGAACATCTTAATTCTATGGAGAGGTTTGCACTCAAAATTCATAGATGAGGATCAATGTGAAACATCTTTCACACTCTTTGTAAGGTATAAGAATCTATTTGTAGTTTGATTGTTGATGGAGGTTGTTCTACAAACATGGTTTCATCTAAACTAGTTGATAAGTTGCGATTGAAAATATCAAGGTATCCAAAATCGTATAAACTGAAGTGGATAGATGATGATATAGATGATGATAATGAAGTGAGTATTCGAAAGCAAGCTTTAGTGAACTTTTCAATTTGAAAATTTGATGATAAAGTACTGTGTGATGTTGTTCCTATGGATGCAAGTGAGCTATTACTTGGTAAGCTTTGGCAATATGATTGAAAAACTATCCATGATAGTGAGCCTAATGTGTATAAGGTCTTCAAATAAGGGAAAATGAAGGTGTTGCTTCCGCTTTCTCCAAGTAATCTAAACAAAAAGAAGGAAGAGAAACCCAAGGATGATAAGAAGGTGTTGTTTGTGTCTCGTAAAAAATTTTAGAAGGACATAGGTACTTGTGATTTGGTCTATCTTTTGGTTACTAAGGAAAATGAAAAGTTTTGAAGACATTTATCACAATTCGTGGTATTGAACATCAAATTTATTTGATCCGAGGTGCTCCTATACTAAACAAGCCAACATATAGATGCAATTTAGAACAAACAAAGGAGTCACAAAGGCAAATTGATGAGCTTATGGAAAGAGGGTAGGTTTGTGAGAGTATGAGTCCTTGTGCAGCTCCTACTTTGCTTGTGCCTAAGAAATATGGAACATGAAGGATGTCCATTGATAGTAGGGCCATGAATCACATAACTATCAAGTATAGGTTTCCTATCCCTATATTGGATGATTTGCTAGACGAATTGAGAGGTTCTCAACTATTTTCAATGATTGATCTACAAAGTGGGTAGCATCAAATTCGTATGAGGGAAGGAGGAGAATGGAATGTTGCTTTCAAAACCAAACATGGGTTGTACGAATGGATGGTTATGCATTTTGGGTTAACAAATGCTCCTAGCACTTTTATGAGACTTATGAATGAGGTATTGCGTCTTTTCATTGGTAAATATGTTGTGGTTTATCTTGATGACATATTGGTGTATAGCAAAGATGAAAATGAACATATGGACCATCTTGATCAAGTGTTTGAAGTTCTATGGAAAAAAAAGGCTATATGGGAAGCTAGAGAAGTGTGATTTCATGCAAAGTGGGATACGGTTTCTAGGCTACATTATTTCACGTGAGGTTATTAAGGTGGACCCAAAGAAAGTTGAAGCTATAGCATCATAGCCTATTCCTACAACAGTTACTCAAATAATATTTGCTTCTTTCTATAGGAGATTCATTCGAAATTTTAGTACAATTATGAGTCTTATAACTGAATGCACGAAACAAGGCAAGTTTGAGTGGACTAAGCAAGCTCAAAAAGCGTTTAAATTGGTGAAAGAAAAGATGTGCAATGATTCTATTGTAGCACTCACCATCTTTGTTCATCACTTTATGGAAAACAAAAGAGAGAAGAAAACCAGGATGCATTTGGCCAAGATTGTCCGAGGAGAGAAGGAGTCTCTAAGGAGTCATGTCCAAAAATCCAATCTAGATTATTTGCAAATTCCAAACTTGTCTTAAAGCATGGCTTTTCATAACTTATTTAGAGGTTTTCTATATGGTATATTAATACTTGATGTTGTAAGAAGAAATTGTAATACATTGAAAGGAATCTTAGAAGAGGCTAAATGTTCGTTCATGCCCAGGAGCTATGTGCTTCCACTAGGAAAGACAAGAAGGATGATAGAAAGAATGATCAACATTCAAAGAACAAAGATAAAAAAAGCATGCCATCTGGGCAATCGAACCATCAATGGTCCCAAGATAGATTTTACCAAGGATCTCTACCCCGTGTTTAAAGAAATTCGTAACAAAATTGAGATTAAGGAACCACAACCATTGAGAAGTCCAAAAGAAGAAGAAGATTAGAACCAATACTGCTACTTTCACAAGGATACATGGCATCCTACCAATGATTGCTTTAATAGGAAGAGGACTATTGAGTCTCTCACTGCTAAGGGCAAGATCTCACAACACTTAATTAAGTCCCAAGAAAAGAATTCTAAACAAAAGATGGAATCCAAGGCTGATGAGCCTAAGGATGGTTATGATATAAAACAAGATGTGGTCTATGTCATCTCTGGTGGGTTTGCAGCTGGTGGGCCAACCATTCGAGGGAGCAAAGAGTACTGGCTAATTCTCTCTCGAGAAGGTTCACCAAAGGCTGGTCATGATGGTAAAGTTAAATTTCCAGAAGTCATGAATAGTGAAAAAGAGCATGAGAAGGTTTGCAACCCTTATGATGATTCTTTAGTGGTAGAATTGAAAGTGGTCAATATAAAAGTAAAGAGGATTCTCATTAATACGGATAGTTCATCAGATATTATCAACTATGCTTGTTAGAAGAAATTGAAACATGATGCCTCAAGCTTGGAATTCATCCATCATCCCACCATTGGTGTTGGAAGGGTTGCTTTTAACCCGTTGGGTACAGTCTCTCAATCAATACAGATAGGGGACAAGGATTGTGCTAGGAACATGGATGTCGGGCTCCTAATGGTCAAAGAGTTGTCAGCATACAATGTTATCCTGGGGAGACCAACCCTAAATGTTTCAAGGGAAATCATTGTTACACATTTCATGATCATGAAGTATGAATATAACAATATGGTAGTTGGAACTCTCCACGGAGACCAGAAAATGGCCCAAGAGTATTATATAGCTACTCTTAAATCCACAGCTTAGGTTGAAGAGGTGGGGAAACCAAGCAAGAAAAGAAAATTTGAAGGAGTAGCCAAGAATGAATTTATGGCCATCCACATTCAAAGTCAAGTGACTCGACCTCAACCAGTTAGAGAACATAAAGAATTCATTCTTAATAAAGCCAAGCCAGAAAGAACTATCAAAGTTAGCCAGGCACCCGACGACGATGTTGGGGCATAGATAAGAAAGTTGCCAAGGGAATAAAAAGATGTATTTTCCTTTGAGGTTGAGGAGATGCCAGGCATTGATCTGAGTATCACGGTTCACAAATTGAATGCTAAGCTTGATTCAAAACCAATCTGTCAATAGAACATAAACTTAGGTGAACTACACAACAAAGTAGCTAAGGAAGAAGTTAACAAGCTCCTAAATGCTGGGTTCATTATACCATGCCAATATCTTGATTGGGTGGCTAATGTACTTCTTGTCTCAAATCTAATGGAACGATGAGAATGTGTGTTGATTACACTGATCTTAACAAGGCTTGTCCAAAAGATAATTTTCCCTTGCCTAAGATCGATCAATTGATCAATTCAACGGCTAGGTGATGTAGTGTTTATTTGTCTTTATTTTTTGTAGTTTTAGTTAGTTGAGTTACTTTTTCGTTATTTTTCCTTAGTTTTCCCTTTTTTTGCCATAGTTTTTAGTTAAACCAATTCCCTCGCATTTTTGTCATTTTTTGCTCCGTTTTTTGTTGTTTTTTGTATTGTCTCATTCTTATAGGTTTCTCCATTTTGGTATGGAAACCAAGACAAAATATAGTGAAGCTACATTGAGTATTTAGCGTTGGTTCGGGTCGGATATTATTTATTTTGACGCTATTTGGTCTAGTCGACGTGTTACCATGCTCGATGGTCCATGATATCGCAAGCTTTACTCACGATATCATAAACCATAGCTTTGCGACTTAGCTCAAACAAGCAAGCACCAACCCTCATAATGAGCACAAGGAAAGCGTAAAAATTGCAACTACCCTTTTATTTCACCCATATCTCTCATCATACTCCATATTTTCATGTTCTATTAATTGGAGGATATTTTACGTGTCGTGAGCTTCCAAACGATAGGTCATTTGCCCAATTCTGATGAGTATTGACTGAGTTATGCCCTTTCTAAGCAGAACAGTTTGTGAAGTATGAAGCGTAGCGGCCGCTAGACCTCTGTTTTCCAGCGTATTCTGTTTTTCTTCTTTGCAACTTTCTTCCACTTGTGCCCCAACTTGGTGATGTTTTTGCCTATATAACCAAAGGCAGCTACTGAAGTCCCAAAGGAGAGAAATCATAGATAGAGAATCATAGTTGGATTTTGTTAAAAATAGCTAGAAGTTAGTATAAGATAATTAGAAACTCTCATTTTGCTCTCTAGATTAATTGTATTTGATTAAGTGGTTAGTTCTTGATAAATCCAATAGTTGTAATTCAATCTTTTTTCAATTAATTCAAAGTTGGTTATTCAAGGTTCTTGCTTTCTTGTTCATGTTCTTAGTTTGGAGTTCTTAGTTTGGTGTTCTTGGTTGACATTCAAAGCTTCTTGGTTACTTGTTCTTGGTTAATCAACATTGTATTGGGGTGTTATTGGAAGTAAAGCTTCAAGGCTCTTTAATTACAATTATTCAAGCTTCATGGTACAACTCTTAATTCATCTTCAATTCCCATTTCAATTATAATTCTTGTAGCTATTTTCTTACTTTGAAGTTTTGTTTATTAAAGCTTTTATCAAGTTAAACTTATCCTTGCCTTCATTGCTTTCATTATTTCAAGTTCTTAAGTTTTCTCTATCAAGATTAACTTGTCCTTGTTCTATTGCTTACATTAATTCAAGTTCATAAGTTTTCTTCTCAAGATTAATCTTGTCCTTCCATTATTGCTTTATGTCTTAAATACTCTCAAGATTAAACCTTGTCCTTGTCTTCATTTTCTCTATTGCTTTTGTAGTTTGATTAAATCACTTGCGTAAGTTATTTCTTTGTAATAACATTGATAATCAAACAAAGCTCTTCCATTTTTATAACTTTTGTATAGTTTAGTTTATAATCCATTGTCATAACTTATTTCTCTGCTATAATTTGTAATCATGAATAAAAATATGTATTTAATACATAAAATGTGTAGTGAGTAGTTTTTAGTGCTAAGGTGTGGGTGAAACCCTCACCTCCTATATGTTTTAGTGTTTCTTGCAAGAGTCTTAGCTTGGGGGTGACTTGTGTTGGATTAAGGGGTGCTTGTTCACATTTCTATGATTAGCTACCATTGATGTTGTACCTAGGTTCCTCAACGAAGGATCGAGAGATGAAGTTGAGTGAGGACTCCCGTTGTTTGATTGATTCAAGTACCATGAGAATAGGTCCTTGGGTTAAGGGACGTTACTAGTCTTCGTGATTTTGCTTAGGAGCCGTTTTGTGTTCACGCTATGAGAATAGGTCGTGTTCATAGTTCCGCTCGTCATGCTAGCTCGAGAGAGTAGACATGGCTCTTAAAATGACTTCCCCTAGATGTTTTCCTTAGACTTGGCTCGTTGTAAGATTCACACCTTCATAGTGGTTGTGAGTGGTGAATCCTGTACCTTAGAACCTTTTAGTTTTGTTAGTCTTGTGTTAATATTAGTGACAGTAACGATTATCCAATCATTAGAATTTCTGACTTAGCTTAATCAACACTTGAGCTTCTTAGTGTCTAACTTTGCTCTCATGGGATTCGATCCTTACTTGCCCTTGCTAGTAGCCTAGTGAGCCTTGTATGGTTTATCTTTGGTAACCACTTCAACAGGCTATCACTAGGCATGCTTTGCTGAGCTTTATGGATGCTTATTCAGGATTTCATCAAATTCCTCTATGGGAGGAAGACCAAGAGAAGACAACCTTCATAACTGAGAAGGGTTTGTATTGCTATGCCAGAATGTCGTTTGGTCTAAATAATGCTCTAGTTACCTTCCAACGTTTATTGACTAATGTCTTTAAAAACCAGGTGGGAAGGAATATTGAGGCTTGCATAGATGACATGATTGTCAAGAGTAAAGAGATGAAGGGCCATATGGTCGATTTGAAGGAAACTTTTGAAACTTGAGAAACTATAAGATGAAGTTAAATCCAAAGAAATGAGTTTTTGGACTTAGCTCGGGAAATTTTTTGGGATTTCTTATTGATGAAAGAGGGATTGAAGTTAATTCGAAAAAAGTTAAGACATCTGCCAGAAATGTGAAGGAGGTTAAGTAGTTGATTGGTTTCCTAGCAACTCTAGGGAGGTTCCCGTCAAAGGTAGGTGGCAAATGTCATTATTTCTTTGATACGATCAAGAAGAAGGAAAAAACAATGAAAGGAAGGACAGAGTTTGAGTGGACATCGAGTCAGGTTTTATTCTTTTAAAGGAACATTTACATACTCTCCCAAGACTAATCATTCCTATTGAAAAAGAAACATTTTATATGTAATTGGCAGTTTCAGAACATGCATTCTCAGCCAACCTGCTAGTTAAGAGGAACAGGGTTCAACATCCAGTATGTTTTGTGAGTCATGTACTCCAAAATGCTAAAAGCAGATACACTTATTGAGAAATTTGGACTAGCTTTGTTCATGGCTAGTCGGAAGTTGAGACCCTATTTCTTTTCTCACAAAATTTTTGTGTTTACTGAGACACTACAAGATTACAGCTATTTTGCGACGGACAAATTCCGTCGCAAACGTAAAAAATTCCGTCGCAAAATCCCATTTGTGACGGAATTCCGTCGCAAAATGTCCCTCGCTAAAATTTTTGTCGCAAATGTCCAAACATGCGACGGAATTACCGTCGCAAATAATTTGCGACGGAATTGTTGAAGTTTGCGACGGAAAATTCCCTCGCAAAGTTGTGACGGAAAATTCCCTTGAAAAGTTAGCTATTTTGCGACGGTAAATTCCCTAGCAAAGTTAGGCAATTTTGCGACGGACAAATTCCGTCGCAAATAGTAACAAAATAAATAATAATGCACTTTTTCTACGGAATATTCCGTCGCAAAAAAGTTTCAATTTTTTTAAATTTTTTATGTTTTGATTGCTTATTTGTATTTGTATTTGTTTTTTTTTTTGTGCAAATTAAATATAAGCATTTTATTCATCATAAAAAAAACAAGTACAACCTAAAATTGGTTATTGGGAGGTTGACTCAACCAAGCCAAAACCAATTGGAACCCATCTATACAAAACAAGCCAAAGCTTTAAAAAAACCAACTCAAAAACAAACACCTAAAACAAGCTACAAAACAAGCACTACTTAAAGCTGAATTTGACCAACCATCTACACATAACCCACCACCACAATCAGTTCGCCAGCCAACCAAAACTGCAAGAACCTACAAACAGCATTTTTACTGCACACCACTGCATCCTTTCCACTGCACTTCCACTACCATTCTGCAGATTTAACAACTGCAACAGTCCACTGCATTACAAACGAGCAGCAACAAGCAGCCCCAAAACTGCACACAAACTAGCAGCAACAAGCATCCCCAAAACTGCACACAATCTAGCAGCAACAAGCAGCCCCAAAACTGCTCAGCAAAATGCAGCAAACTGCCAACCACAAACCAACACCATCAGCCAAAGAAAACCATAATTGACTTCAAATTACTCATAGCCTGATAGCCATACCATGTAGTTAATCATTCAAAGAGAGCTTTGTACTCTCTTCTCGTTGAAGGGACATCAAGGGCTAGCAAGAAGGCAAGCTCGCTCATCAGCATTCTCCATGAACATTCTGAGAGGAGATCAATTCAACCCATGCCTCATGCTTTACCACATGAAAATTTTATCCATGTGTGGTAACCTTGGGCTTGCATTTTTTTTCAGATTCTTTTGATTTTATTTTTTATTTTATTCCTCTTGTAATATGTAGATATACATACCACATGATACTGCTGTAAATTGTATGTTCAAGGGATTAGCTCGACTTTTTTTAGAGCTAATCTACTAATCTAGTATGAGCTTCCATCTTTCACGCGAAGCTCATTTGTAGAGATTTCAATCTCTGTATTCTCATCAACAACTACTGTAATGTAATTTATGAGTAAATTGTTAATAATAAGAAAAGATTGTATTTGAACTAATTGAATCATTGAGACGTACATACAGCTCTTGATGTAAATCTTGGCAATGTATGATGTTTTGCCTTTGACCACACCATCTTCCATTAACAACAGGTTTGGAAATATCAGGCATACTGTGAAACCTGAGATAAATACACAAAGTTGGTTAATGCAAAATCAGTCAGATGACCCAAAACCAAGACACAATTGAGCCGACAGCCAAGCCTACAATCAAGAGCAAAACATAATGCTGGTTTTTCTTATAAATGGAGGAAACAATTCAATTACCTGAAGCATCATTGCCAGGAAAAAGAGCCTGCACATAGTGGTCCGACAACTCTCCAATAGACCCAATAAGGCTAGCTCGGACTAGCCCATTAGCAAAAGCAGACAAACCCGCAACCCTAACGGTGATATAAAACCCAATATAAAGCTTACTTCAGCCCATTAGATAAAAAACATCCATAAGAGGAACCACCAAGAGGGCCAACAAGAAGAGGCCCAAGCCAAGTTGACGCAAACGTATGGGGACTTATGAAAACAGAGGATGAGAAGCAAGACAGTAAAGAGCGTCACCAGCTGAGAAACTATAGAGAAAGTACAGTCAATGCTGCAATCAGGGTAGAGATACTGGAAGTAATCAACAGTAGTGATAAATGTGTTCCGTGGGATGAGGTAACCAGTTCCTAAGATGATGTAGATGTATATACTAAATTATAGGTGTCACCTAGGCGGGATCTTTTTGTTGATCCTCATGTCGTCGAAGTGCAGAAGAGAGGTTGATGCTTCTTCGTGATCTTCCATCTTTTTCTAGTGTTTGATATCCAAAGAGCATTCTACTTGATCACTGAGTATACAACAGTGCAGGTGTTGAAAAATGATAGATAAATCAAATTATTTGGTCATAAACTATAGATTTTATAACTAATAATGTCATGTGGAGTGACATAGATGTGGCCCGTATAGAGAGAATTGGGAGCATTTAATAAACAATAATTACCAAAAGAAAGAGAATTAAGAAAGATAAGTACATAGTATAATAATATTAAAATTAAAATGTTAAATGTAATGTAAAGAGGTGGAGACTAAAGTAGTCCATACTTAAAGGGACCCTTTGATGGAGGTAGCAATTATTGGTGTGTTAACTAATACAAACTATAAAGACTAGAATTCATCAACTGAGCAGTGAACACAATATGTGGAGGTCTTCAGATTAACCTAACAACAGATAAATGATGTTCAAACCTGAGATGCTAGAGTAAAAAACAGATAAAAAAGCTCTCAGATAAATCAGACTATCCGAAATTACAAAGTCTGTGTAAATTGTAAAGCAAGCAGCCAATTGAGATACCTGTAATTCCTTCATGCTGAAGCTGGGCAGTTTTAGAATCCGAAATTACCCAAGACAGACTAATTTGCTAAAACAAACCACATAGATTCTGAAATTTAACATAGTCAAAATTCGATACACAGAATAGGCAAGGATGACTCAAATTCCAAAGAAAAAATGAATGATCAACAATAACATTCGACAAAATACAACGTTTACTCTACTCAGTCACGCTGTGCAAATCTGGTGGATACTATGCATCTATGCAAGCTACGCCAAACTGCGCAAGCCCAGCAGACTGTTCACACCTTGAGGCACTAGAATGCAGATATACTTGATTTTGTATACTAAAACAAAAACGAAGGCTATTCGACAAAATACAACGTTTACTCTACTCAGTCTATACTACTAAAACTAGATATAGGAATCGTAAATGTATCATGTATATTACACAATTCATCTACAAATTAAACTTCAGTAATTTTTAATAAATCGAACAAACTTCAGTAAAATCGAATAATCAGCCAAATAAAGAGAAAACAAAAACATTGACCAAATAAAGTTTTCCGTATAGTTGAAAGTTTGAAATTGATATGAACAACTTGAAATACATACCTAATGGAGCTGAATATGAATACCAAGACTCCAATAATCAGCCCAGAACATCAAATAACTGGAAAAAAAAACTCAATTACCGAAATAAAAAGCGAAATTAGTTGTATGTCACATACCCAGAAAATATAGCAAAAATAACGAACGCAATTGAGGCGAAAAAATCGAAACTAAACTATGAATGCTTCTCATATAGGCAAAAAAAACCCATAAAATAAAATTCTATACTCAAAATATACGAGATGAAAAAAAAATAAAGAACACAAGATGAAAACTGACTAACCTAGATCTGTAAGTGACGATGGTGGAGAACAATAAGGGTTGTAATTGCTTCAAGGACGGAAGAAGTAGCAGTATAATAATAGTACGGAAGAGGAACAAACTTCAGTAATTTGAATATTGAAATTCGAATTATAATAATAGAAACTTTGAATGGAATTTACCTTAATAGACCGCCGGAATAAGGGAAGGAGCGGAGTCGCGGTCCTTGCCGGAAGAGAGGAGAAACGGGTTTAAGATTTTAATTTTTTGGCGAAGAAGAAGAAGGAGAAGGGTTTTTGGGTGGCGAAGAAGGAGAATGGCGAAGAAGAAGAACGACGGTTTGGGAAGAGGAGAAGTGAGAAGGGAGAAGTGAGTGGTTTGCGTGGTTGTGTTAGTTTAATTTTTTGGCGACAAAATAACATAAGGGTTTGTCGATTTTTTGCGAGGGAATTTGAGATGGAATTAATTCCGTTGCAATTTGTGAGGGATTATTCCGTCGCAAAAATATAATTCCGTCGCAAAAAATATTTGTTCATCTGATTTGGTTTGTCACTTTTTTGCGACGGCTATTTCCGTCGCAAACAAGTGGACTTCCATCGCAAGTTTGCGACGGAAATAAATTTCGTCGCAAAAATCTGTCGCTATTTTCCCGTTTTCTTGTAGTGAGAACCACTTAAGAAAGATATTTCCAAAGAAACGTCTGGAAGGATGCTTAAATGGGCATTGGAAATGAATTCATTTGATATTACTTTTGAACCATGAAAGGCCATTAAGGGCCAAGCATTTGTTGATTTTATTGTTGAGATGACAAGATCTCTAATGGAGAAACCAAGTATTAATCACTGGACCTTATTTATGATGGCTCATCCGCTCAAAATGAATGTAGGGCAGGTATTATTTGTAGATCACCTGAGGGTGATATCTATGAGTATGCCATGAAGTTCAAGTTTCAGTCGCCAAACAATGAGGCTGAGTATGAAGCCTTGGTTGCCGAAATTCAAATGTGTAAAGCTGATAGGGCAAAGAAGATACAACAACATCAAATACAGAGGCTTATGAAGAATACGAGGTTGAACCATGGGTGTACATCAAAAGAGGCTTGGTCATCAGCAGTTTCTTTTTCAACTTAATCTTCTTCAACCTGCTCTAGGTCACCGCCTTCGTCTTGGTCATCACCTTCTTCAACATTGGCTTCTTCCACCATGTCTTCATCATCTGAGTCATAGGGAGAAGGTATCTCTTCCCCAGCTTGTACAGCTAGGTGGACTAAGTGACAAAATCCAAACTTCTCTCAAACCAACTGAAGGGAGCTGACTTGTTAGGTCCTATCTCCCAAGTATATGCAATGCAGGCTTTCATGGAAGCTTCTCCAACAAGAAACTTCTTAATATCTACATCATTGACCTTAGAGAGGTCCCCTTCTTTCTCTTTTTCTAATTTCTACAGCTTCTACTAGCTCTCTTCACCCTATCTCTCCAATTTAGCAACTATGGCTGTTGAAGCAGCATTATCCTCAGCCACCTTTTTGGCATGATCAACAGATTGGATGTCCAACTCCTTCTTGTAAATAGCGAGGATGAGCATGAGTTCACTTTATTGCATTTTAGGGATAAATACTCTTCCTCAGCCTTGACAAGAGCTTCTGTGAGAGCCTTCACAGCATGAGAGTTATGAGCCTTGGTCTTGCAGTCTGCTCTATGATGTAGGCATCAACAAGAGTTTGCATCTTGGCAGTTTTTTTGCTCTCCTACCTGACTCTAGTCATTATTTTGGAACATATTCCACTCTAAAGATGGCCTGGCACGTCAAAAATAAAGTTAGAATTTGATTCAAGAAAAATATCAGCGATCCCTCTCAAAGTTCGTTTGAACACTGGATCTCCACATTTTGTTACCCCTTTACCACTCCCTTTCGATTATTCGAGTCATAATTTTTGCTGGTGAAAGGGAGGTCACCTTCCTTATCAAGGAAGTCTCCTGTTGACTAGGCATCATCTGTAATACGAATGGGAAAAACTACAACCTTAGGATCTCTTGGGCATGCTCAAAGAGCCTTTCTTCTATGTCATCAAAATAATCTGCTCTATTCTCCTTCACTTCATAATGAATTTGTATCCCCTGGAATTTCCTAACTTCCTACTTTATATTTTTCCAGATAATATATTATAAATATTAAAGAATTATGTTTATTAAAACTTTTAGATACGGAAAAACCATAGTATTATTGCCACCGTGATAACGACTAAGGCATTTATCAAAGTACGACAGTGGAAGTCTTAAAACCAAAAACCAATTTAAAACTAAACTTCAAAGCAAGTCTCAAAATCATATTCAAATCAACATCCAAAATAAAAATCAACTTTAAACTTTATCACACTTCGGAACCATTTTAATGGCCCTTAAAGAAACTAAAACAAGAGTCTTTAAAAGTAAAACCACATCCAAATAAAAGTTAGTCATTCATAAGCGATAAAAATAAAACTACAAAACACAGCAACCGCTCTCACTCCAGCCCAGCATGAAATGACTTATGCCCACATGTACCTAAAGCTTTTCTTATTCTAGAAAACTACTCACCAACAAGTGGGTCACTGTAGGGCCAAGTCCAAGTCAAAGCCATGCACACAAAACAAACAGTCAGCAAAGCTGAGTACATAACTACTAAAGACTATGCAACAAAACAACATGAAATAAAAACATACACACAACTTACCTTTGACAACCTTTCACCTGTGCATAGACTCAAAAAATTAACTATTGTATTTAAAATTGTGAATTCTACATCGAACGGGTTTCCTTTCCTTAAAAATAGCCCTAATGGGCACCAACTTGGGAGCAACTCCAAGAAGGTATTACTATGTCACATAAAGTGACGGAATTCCAGCACATTATAAATATAGAAGAGTACAACGTCTTGTACTCCAATTAGAAGTCATAGATCATTGTTCCGTACGACTCCCCCTATTTTTCATACTCAAGGTATATACGTTCCAAGAGTTTTGATGCAAATCCTCTTTCACTTTATGTGATTAATCGGTTTAACAATGTTATAACTCACATACAACATCACACAAAAACATGCATCACATCAAGAAAGTCATATTAATTATCTTCAATTTAAGGTGATTCAGAATTAATCTCATGTGTGTCCTTTAATTAAACTGAACTTCCTTTACCACACATTAACTGTGAGTGGCTAAATATTTACTTTTTTCTTGACCACACATTAGACTGTGAGTGGCAACATGTATAAAATATTTGCTCATAACTCCTTTTAATCGTGTGAATAAAAATTCACAATTACCTTTCTTGTTGATTAAGTAACTAACCAACTTAAAAATAACTTCCTTCCTTTATTGACAAACTATTGGCCAAATTAAACTGATCATAACATTCAATTCAATCTTATAAAATTATATTGCTAGTTACACATGAAATGTCAACATAATATGAAATCATGTTTCTAATAGAACTTGTCATGCACATAAATTCACGATTCAAAAAAGCATAACAATATTTCATAACATAGAGGATCACCCAAGTATGAATTCTAATATGTTTGTCTTTAACACTTACGTACCTTGTAAAATAGTGGTGCTCCGCCACAACTTCTAAAAGTTGACTATTTCAAAATCTCCTACATACAGAAAACCGAAACTAAATTAAAACCTTGTTGACTAAGTTCTACAACAACTATAAACTAACTTCTATATTGGAAACTTGTCCAAAACGTTCCTTATATGGTCTCTTATTCAATTCCATACTACACTTTAATTTTGTATGGCAAGATTACTTGGTTTTTGGGACTTATTTATACTTTATAAAACCTCAATATAAATTTTTTGTCACTTTTAAAAAATGGACAACAATTTAAAATTACCAAAACTCCTTGAAAAACTTCAAAAACAACATAAATCAATCATACAATGTATTACTTAATTTATATGTTCAATTCATGTTAATTACATACTTTAAAAGCCTAATTATTCACTTTATAAAATCTGCACAACATGTTAAACATGGTTAAAATCACTTTTAAACTTCATGAAACATACTATAAATCATATTTAACATCATAGAATTAGTATGTGATCATACTAGCAAAATATGAACACTTAAAACTTATTTTAACTTGTTTTTATAAAAATTTCAGATTTATTAATTAAATTTAATGTCATGAAAAACTCATAAAAACATCATAAATTCATGTCAAAACTCTTTTACAATCAATTAATATCATTATGAAACCAATCTATGCTTTAGAATAATTTTTCATAAGCCAAAACATGTTCATAATATTTATTCTATTGAATTTCATGATTTCAAAATTTGAACAACAATTTATTTTATGTTTAAAGCCTTTAAAAATCAATCTAAACTTCATAAAATCATCATAAATTCACACAACAACAATTCATGATCATAATATTGAAGTTTAAATCATTAAAACTCATAAAATCAAAACTTTCATACCTTATAAAACCGGCCTAATCTAAAATTTCATGAACAACAAATTAATTCATGCTTTAAAACAAATCATAACTTCATAAAACATGATTGAAACTTATAAAATCATGATTATACATAAATATTAACATGAATTTGCAAGATTGAATAAAAAAGAAAGAAGGAGAATTTTTTTAAAAGTTCGAAATATACCGAAAGGGGGAGGAGCGAGGTGGCCGGCGGTGGCAAGGTGGTGGTCCAGCGAAGATCTGGCGAGTGGCACGTAACCCGAGGTAGGAAAATGATTGTCCCTTTTTTTTCCCCGTGAAAATCGGGCAAGAAATATTTTTTTTTTCCCGGAAATTGCTCAAGTTCCCTACTTGAATAGCCATCGTTCATAGCCTCACAAAATTTCGTCCACTCCACTTAGCCTCAAAATCAAAAGTCATTCACTATTCGACTCCCAACAATTACAAAGGTTCACTTTTGACCTTACCAGCACCCTATAAGGCTATTATCTCATCACAAATCATCTTGTGCATTCCAATGACTCTCGTCTGAGTTGAGGGGGAGGCTAACATGTCATGCTGGGGGCTCAAATATCAAATAAGCCTTCCCATTCGCTTATGGCGGCTATAATTTGTGTATCTTTCAAAAACAAATCACCACGTATTTACATCCTTGATTGTTTATTGCATCAGAGTCGGTCAAACACTACAACATAATGGACATTAGGTAACTGTCAATGGTAACTCTTTGTATAATTTAATAATGTAAATTGTATATGTAACACTTGTTGTAACACTTTACTAACATGAAACACTTTATGGTAACAATTGTTATAGGGTATCACTTTCAATGTAACACTTCACAAAATTGTAACAATTTAAGGTAACGCTTTTAATTAGGTAACACTTATTTATATGTATCACTTTTGAAGTAACGTTTATATATTTATATAATTTTTTATGAAGAAAGGTCTTGTTATAACACTTACTCATGTATGTAAGGTAACACTTTTACTCCGTAATTGTAATCTTTTCAAAAGCTATAACCAAAACATTAAGCTCCAATTCCCAAAATAATTGAAATTTTAGGGGGTTAGCAATCCCCTAAAAAAACATTCCTTATTCTATCACCAATCCCTAAGTAATATATTTGTTCTTCAATTCCTCACAAAAAAGTATTAAACTCCTGCCTCTTTGTTCCTTCTTCTCTGATCTCTTAAAAAAAAAATTCCTTCTTCACACGCTGGTTTTTTTTCCACCAAAACATCCTCGACCGAAGAACCACAACTAATTGATTTGGCGGGCGCCAGCAAGCTCATTGAAGAATCTGGTAATAATTTAATCTTTCTTTTACCTCATATTAGTATCAATTAAAAGTAGTAAAAGAATGTAATAACAATGATTGATTAATATTTTGAACATGCAATTTTTTTATAATTAATTGATTGTTTCTGTATATTGGTATTAGTGAAAATACGTATAGCATATAAATGAATTGAATTTTGTAAGCAAGTGATGAATAAAATACAGTTATATGGTAATCTGCTAATTAGAGCAAATTCAATCACTAAGAACTTGTAACTTGCTAATTACAACGAGTTATCACTACAACAAAATAAGCAATATAAGTACGCATTTTGTTGGACGCTTCTTAAAAGGGTCACTCGTAATTTTTTTGCTATAACTTGTTCTAAAGTATTTGTGACACTTTTATTCGTCCTAACAATATACCAATACAAAAATGCATCTATATGATTTAAACACTCAAAAGAGATATAGCATTTTCTCTTTCTAAAAATCTGAGAGCTTCCCTCTCTTAATTTACATACTGTATTACTTCCTACAGTGTCTTTTAAGTTAGGTAAAAAAAAAAAAAACCCACAACAAATTTTTTCTACCCAATAACCAACTCAAAATGCCTTCATCCTTTGCTTCAGTGAACTCTCATCCTCCTAATATGCATTCCATTTCTTTTCCCCTGAAACGAATGGGTCCTTTGGTAGACTAGAAGCCATTTCGATGCCCTCAAAGAGAAAAAAAATTTAACAACTCAGTCGTAGCCCAAGCACTAGATTTTCGCAGTTTTACTACATTGGAAATTCAATCTTGGATTGATTCACTTTGGATTACAGAGAGCACTATAGAAGTTGAAAAACTCAGTAACAAAACTTTCATGTTTTGCTGTGAGGATCCTACAGATAAAGAAAAACTACTATCCTTGGGTACGGCAAATTACCGCGGAGCTTTGTTCATCTTCAAACCATGGTTCAAGGGTGCAACCATTAATGATATTAAATTTGAGACTTCTTCTATTTGGATAAAGATGGAGGGTATCCCGTTGCATCTAAATCAATTACAAGTTGCCACCACAATTCTAAACAATCTTGGTGTAGTCCTATGTGTTGACAAGAACACTCCCAGTTCAGGGGTTTTGGATGCAATTCGAGTGCGGGTGCTCTTAAACAACCACTTATACCTGGTTTCTACCTAGAATTTGATAAAAACTGTTTTGCTTGGATATTCCTCCGTTATGAAGGAATTTTTAATTTTTGCAGCAAATGTGGAAAAATAGGCCATAGACAAACACATTGTCGTATAACACCCACCACTGCACAATCCCAAATTCTAAGGCATATGCGTAAGTTAACTACACATCATTCTGGGTTTGTTATCCAACCTCCTTCCTATCATTCGCTATTTACAAAAAAGCTTATTGGACTGCGAAATTTGGAAGAGAATCGAACAATGCGCCTCAACCTTCTCATCTAGCCACAAGACTATGTACCGTTTGACAACTCCGATATGTCACTTTCAGAGTTAGTGAAACTGAACCGGATGAAAACAATGATGATGCTGATATGGACATCCATGAAAATGACAATGACGGTTCTGATAGTCAAGATGATGACTCTCATAACCCACCTCCGGATCAAAACAATAAACAAAAACGACGAGCAAGTGATCCTCCCATAGATGATTCCTCTGATTCATATCACACACAGGGAGGACGTCCAACGGAAAAACGACGTAAACAATTTCATGATCGTATGATACGTGGCGAAGTAGGATTGCAAAATTTCTCAACACAAATGCATGCATCTCAATGTCACAAACGCAAGCCATACTACTTACTACAAGCTACGGCAAAGAAGAGATTACGATACTGTTCATTTTCACACATTTGCATGGAGCATGTGTCATTTATATCACAACATGCAAGAAGTCAAAGTCAGCAACACTTGCAGTACTACTCTGATTACCTCTCCCCTTCTTCAGGTAATTTAATGTTTTCTACCCCCTCCATAAACTCTCCCAACCATTTTAATTTATTACATATCCCTCTATTACTCTCCCCTACCCGAACATCCCCCCTTTTTACCGCCCCTCCCCTATTTTAAATCTTCTCATTTATTTCTTTTTCCAAACTCACTTCCTTACATTAATTCCTTCCCCAACCACCTTCTTTTCCCTTCTTTATTTAATTTTACGTGTGGGTCTTTACCCATTATCCTCTTCCTCCTTCCTAGTTTTTCCTTTACTCTAGTTCCTAAGTGTCCTTTTCTCTTCAAGTTTTTTTTACCAATCATGGAGTCTTCTTCTGACAAATATCCAGTAGTTCCTAGTGATTTCTTTGGTACAACCCCCATTTTGGAAAACCCAGTTCGCATCAATCTTTTTGTCCCTTCTTTTGCGGAAACCTCCTTAACTCCACACAACAAACCATTGTCGTCTTCTATGGATAACTTCACTATTCCTTTTTTTGACATAAACAATGACATTCACTCTTCTTTAGGTGACTCAGCAAGATCTTTTACTTTCCCTTCCCCTCAAGAAATCCTACAACCCACGTTATCTCCCATGCAACATAGTTTCCTAGATCCTTTGCTCTTTCCTTCTACGTACTCCCATACTTCCGAAGACATTTCCTACACCACCGCGCATCATGACTTCCTCGAAATGGAGATTAGCAATCTTGCTATTTCCTCCACACACGAGACAAATGACACTTTCTTATCGGCACACACTTCTCACTCACACAAGAAAAACTCATACAAATTAGGCCGTGTGTGGTCTCGTGTGGCACGAAAAATAGGTGGTGTCAAGTCTAATATGCCGTTGTCTACTCCTGGTAGTTCAAAGAGAGGTCCTATGATGCATGAACCTTGACATGCATAAGGGTAGCTGTATGCAGGGAAACAAACGTAAAAAATTACAAAAAATTTACTATGGAAAACGTTAAGGCCGAGCTTGTCTTAAATATGGCTTATGTCTAGAAGAAGAGTTTGTTTCAGATGATGATGAAGAAGGAGTTGTTGAGTGGAAAAAGGCAATCACTGGAGGTGCGGCTTACTTGTAAAAGCCTTCAGTTAATCCATGAAATTATTCTCTTGGAATTGTAGAGGTCTAGGGAGTAAAAAAGATGTTATTTTTTCTTATGTAGGTTTTTTAGTTAAGTCTTTTGTTCTAGATTTTTTTTTCAGAAACTAAGTGTAGTGCAATGGAAACCCGTAACTTCCTCTCGAATTATGGGTTTTCATCTTCTTTTGCTGTGGATGCTTGTTGTTCTAGTGGTGGTCTGTTACTGTGTTGGCCACTAAGACTCGATGTGGAAGTGATCTTTAGCTCCTTCCACCTTATCCTTGTTAAAGTTAATGATCTTTCTTTGCCGTTGTATTACATTTTGTTTGTCTATGGTAGCCCCTATATAGAACAACGCTTAGAGGTGTGGGATTATTTGTCGACTGTTTTTCAACTAATTTCAAATAACTGGATAATGGTGGGTGACATAAACCAAATTGAATCTTTACAACAAAGATTAGGAGGTTCTTCTGTGATTCCTGGCCTGAAGGATTTCATAGATTTTAAGGAGAAAAATAATCTAATTCCCATACCATCTAATGGAACTAGGTTTACTTGGAGTAATAAAAGGCGAGACAATGGTTGTGTGTTTGAGACTTTGGATAGGGGATATGCTTCTAATGATTGGCTAACACTTTTTCCGAGTACAACTATAACAAATTTTCCTATTCTAATTTCGGATCATGGTCCCCTTATCCTAACAACAAAAACAAACACTTCACAAAGAAAAAGACCCTACAAAATTGAAGCATGGTCCATAGGAATTCCTCAAACTGCTGATTTAATCAAGAATTCATGGGTCACATGTTTTATGGGTTCAAATCCATTTATTCTGCAACGTAAACTTGAACATACTCTCCAAGCCCTCAAAAACTGGACTCTAAGCTTCAAAAAGGATAATAATATTCAATGGAATGTCATTCATGATAATCTGGCAAACTCACAAGATGGTATAACTGTTGACACAAATGTTTCTACAAATCTGGATCAACAAACCAAGTTCTTAGATGAAATTCATGTAAAAAATTTGTTCTGGAAGCAAAGAGTGAGACTAAAATGGGATAACTTGGGTGACCAACCAACATCATTCTTCTTTAGAAAAGCAAAGACAAGAGCAGCAAGAAATGAAATTTCAATCATTCAAGATATTGATGGTAGATGGCTTCATGATGCACAATCCATAAATGAAGCATTTGCAGATTTTTTTTGGAAATCTACTCAATCCTCCTACATCTTCTCCACCATCTACACAAATTTTGGAAACATGGCTCCAGCATCTTCCTCAACTATCTCAGGAGAACTTAGTAGCACTTCAGCAACTTTTCTCCCATGTTGAAATTACTACTGCCGTGTTTAGCATGAAAGCACTTAAGTCTCCGGGTCCTGATGGATACTCGCCAATTTTCTTTCACAAAAATTGGGATTTGGTTGGACCTAATGTCATTGATTCGGTGCTCAGTTTTTTCAATAATGGGTTCTTGCTCAAAGAAGTAAATCAAACATATTTGGCCCTAATCCCAAAAACAATATCTCCTTCCAAAGTGGATCAATTCAGACCCATAAGCCTATGCAATACTACTTACAAGATCATTTCTAAATGCATGGTGAATCGTCTGAAACCGATTTTGGAGACACTTGTGGGTGAATTCCAAAATGCATTTATTCCAGGAAGGTTGATGGGAGACTCAGCTATGGTGGCTCATGAACTCAATAATTGGATTAAAAAGAAAAAAACTGGAAAACTTAGAGCCGCCCTCTTGAAGATTATTTCAGCAAGGCTTATGATCGTGTAAACTGGCAATTTGTGGTAGCTATATTGACGAGAATGGGGTTCCTAACATGCTGGACTAACTGGATCTTTCAATGCATGTCCACAGTTACATACAAGGTCCTAGTCAATAGCATCCCATCAAGAAAAATCATTCCAACAAGAGGATTAAGACAAGGAGACCCTTTATCCCCCTACCTTTTCATTTTGGTTATGGATACACTGTCCTTAAGATTTCAACATCTTCAATCATCAGGCCTTCTTAGTGGGATAAAAATTGGACGCCATGTTCTGTCAACTAACCATTTGTTTTTTGCGGATGATGCTACTTTCAGTTTCAAGGCTACACTCAGAACAGTCACAACTCTCAATCATACTCTAAACGAGTTCTGCATGGTCTCAGGGGAAATGGTCAACTACAACAAATCCACTATTGTCTTCACTCCTAATACTCCAAGTATCGAAAATTCCTCACAAGGAGACTCCAGGTTACTGAACAACATAATTTGGGCATTTATTTGTGCTGTGATATGGATATTGATGGCAGATCTTCGAAATGTTACCAGCCTTTGCTAGATAAACTCCACAATACCGTCGACAACTGGGGTAACAAGATCCTTTCCCCTTCAGGGAAACTTCTGCTAATCAATGCAGTCCTTATTTCCATGACGAGCCACATCATGTCCATGTATTTATTCCCGAGGAAAATTGAGAAAATAATCACTTCAAAGTTCCTAAAGTTCTGGTGGAAAACTGATGCTAGCACAAGGCCAATCTACTGGAGAAAACGGGAAATTTTAGAGACTTATAAACATGTAGGTGGCCTTGGGTTAAAAAACGTTCAAGCACTCAATTACAGTCTCTTGTTTAAGCAAGCCTGGCGTCTACACACTCAACCAAACTTATTACTCTCTAAGATCTTCAGGGGGAGGTATGGTAAGGACCCTATTCTATTAGCTTTGAAAGGCAAAGTGAGTCGTCAAATGTCTTGGAGTGGGAAGTGCATGGTTAAAGCAGCATCACGATATGTCAACATCTTAAATAAGAGAGTGTCCACAGGTTCGAATATTTCCATAACTCATCACAAGTGGATAAACCAACGAGTTCATCAAGTTCAAAAACACTGAAAGCAATGCCCCTGATAATCCCACTCTTGTTTCCGAGCTGATTAACGACACTGGAGGTTGGAGGGATGCTTTCATTTTCAGTAAATTCCCGCCTCAAACTGCTCATGCTATTCTAAGCATTCACCTCCCAACATGCACTGCTGAGAGCTCTATGGAAGACCCCTTTTATTGGCCTCATCATCCTTCTGGTCAAGTCACTATCAAAACAGCATACTAGCAATTCCTAGGTGACACACAACATCATACTAATCATAAGAACTTCTGGAAAAGGCTGTGGAGTTTGAACATTCCTCCCAAATGGAAAATGTTCATCTGGAAACTTCTTTGGAACAACCTTCCTGTGGGATATGAACTTCAGAAATGTGGTATACCTATTTTAGGACTATGTTCTTTTTGCACTTCTGCTGTAGAAGCTACTTCCCATCTCTTTCGAGACTGTCCACTTACTGAAAGGATTTGGCAGTGTGGGGATTTGGGGATCAAGAGATACACACTATCAGGTATTAGCTTTGAAACATGGATAATTAACAATGTTAACTACTTTATGCTCATTGATATGCAGGAAGATGGTAGTTATAGAACAAATCATTTCATTGCTACACTATGGGCAATATGGGCGGTACGGAACAATATTGTCTTCAAGGGGATATCCCTCAACCCACTTGATATTCACACCACCAAAGCAGCAGAGATCTATAAATTTACAACTGCTCATGCTCATACAAATATGTTACACACAGAAAGACCTATTCCTCCGAAACCACTTGTGAATATGGCTGTTTTGATCCTGGTATTCCTTTAACATGTTTAAAGGTTGATGGGTCTTGGGCAAGGGGTTCTTATATGCCCAATGCTTCTGTAGGCTGGAGTATATCCGATCATGATGGATCTATTATACATCAAGGATGATGGTCTATTAAAGCCGTTTCACCATTCCAAGCTGAGGCTCTCGCAATGCTTCATGGAACCAAAGCTTTACTTTTTAAAGCTTCCCATATCTTGGTATAGACTGATTGTCTTCAATTAGTTCAAGCACTTTTACAGCCATCTCAGGCTCCTATCCTATTTTTATCGCTTATAGAAGACATTTTACTACTTTTTCGTTCATTTACTTATGTTAAATGTATTAAGGTCAGCCGCCACGTTATAAACGAGGCTCATGTACTTGCCATTTCCTGTTAGTTAGTAAAAATGTTTCATTGTAAAAAAATGATTTAAACACTCATGTGCTAGCACAGGTCTAATTAAACGGGCGGCAGTTCAATTTTTTTAAAGGAAATTAGTAAATTGGCAAACTGCAGTCTAAATTGTTGGTCGTCCCCTTCTCCCACTAAACCTAACTTCCTCAACTCCTCAAGTAGGAGTCCCTCCATCCTTAACTCCTCATTTTTCTCCCAGTGAAATATCAACAATGAAATCTTCATTGTTTGGGTAATATTTCAATCATTCTATCAATTCAATTCAAACAAATTTTCGTAGACAACTAAATCACTAAAAAAATTTTAAATGGTGGTTGAACGATTGGCATTAACAAAAAAACTTAAAAATTAGGTCTTGTTAGATCTACAATTACTGATTTAATGTAAATCTTATCATCAATTTCTAGGTATGAGTCAACTCACACCGAGCCAATAAAGGAGAGAAGACAAGTGATGAATATCATGAAGAGCTATATGAATTGAAGAATCAAGAGTGGAGAGACCATCGCAAGGAGATCAAGGTATTTCTTGTATCATTTATAACTTGGAATATTTTCATGCTCTAAATTTTACAAGTGTAGTATTGTAGTCGGTATGCCGAACGAAGACGAGTCCCTGTTGGACGTTATTCCAATGTTGCAACTCCTCACAAGCACCCTGTTCGGTATGCTTATATTGGACATGTGCTTTATAAAATTGTCCAACAATGACCCTGTTCGGCGTATATATACCAAACAGGCGTTTTGTGAAATGATTTCACATCTACCCTGTTCGGTATATATATACCGAACAGGCATTTTGTGAAGTGATTTCACATCTACCCTGTTTGTTATATATATACCGAACAAACATTTTATGAAGTGGTGCCACATCTACCCTGTTCGCTATACATACACCGAACATGCATTTTATGACGTGGTGCCACATCTACCCTGTTCGGTATATACCGAACAGGCGTTTTGTGTAGTGATTTTACAATCACCCTGTTCGGTATGTATAAAATGAACAGGTGATTTGTGAAGTGATTTCACAATCACTTTGATCGGTATGTAAGTACAGAACAAGTTATTTGTGAAGTGATTTTACAATCACCCGGTTCGGTATGTATGAACCGAACAGGTTATTTGTGAAGTGATTTTACAATTACCCTGTTTGGTATGTATATACCGAATAGGTGTTTTGAGAAGTGACTTCACAATTGCCCTGTCCGGTATGTGTAGGCCGAGCAGGTGTTCTGTGAAGTGATACCACAATTAAACTGTTCGGTGTACTGATGAGGGACAGTCGTATACCTATCAAAAATAACCTACAACTCTAACTAATGTAGACAGGGTAGTAGGGATCGAATCCACAGGGAAGCACGTAATTCCACTAACTCTAAAAAGCTATTTTGCCGTAAGGGGCCTTTGAATTTGGATTTGACTAATAAACTAATGACTATTAGAGAAGAAATTTAACACGAGAAAATATATCAACAACAAACCTAGGACTTCGGTTCACCACAGATCAACTAATGAATTGAACAATAATTAATTAACAAACTGTGTACTTCCTGAACTAAAGGTACACTATTCTCTCGAATCTAGTCTCCTTCAAAACTCCTCTAATGGCTCACGCTGACTTAGAATCATTTTGCCTATTATCCCTGTGATCTAATTGTGGTAATCTTACCTCTCGGTATCGATTTCGACAATATCTAACTAACAATTAAACCTAGCCACAATTTAATTGAAAGCAACCAAACCTGACAATAGGAATTCAGTAACACCAACAATTATACTAATTAATCATGAAACAAAACATAAGAAACAATCCATAGATCCCCTAGTCCTAGAAAGGAAACTACTCATGCATGATTAAAACCACAGAAAACAAATTAACAATAAGAATTAAAACTAGAGACATGACTAAAGTAATTAAACTAATTAACATGAACAAAATAACTTAAAAACATAAATTAGGACAAAAGCAAGATCTAGAAATAAACTACTACTAACAACTATAACTCAGAAACATGAACAGACCAAAACAATGAAAAGAATTAAAGTAGCACCTGAAATTAAGATTGTACTGAACAAATGATTGAGTTTGAACAAAAGTAACTTCTAGAGAGAAACTAAATGAAAAACTCTAGGAAAATAAATTCTAGTCTTCTATAATGTGTGTATGGCCTAAAATAATAGCTATTTATAGAAAAAGTACAAAACCCGAGCTAAAAGGGGAAAAACAGGCTCCCGGACAAACCGCCAGACCAACCGGGCAAACACTGCCCAATCGGACGCACGAAACGAACACTTTTGGCCTTGGAAGGAATCCGTCCGACTGCCACGGCAAAACCGGCCCGATCGGGCCCGCGTGAAGTTTTCGTCCCTAGATCTCTGAAAATGCTAAGTAAATTCCGCCCGATCGCCCTGACAAAATGACTTTTTCGCCTAACTCAAGACAGCTCATCTTCTAGCTACCTCAGGCTTCATCGTAGCTTTCTGAATACTTCAATACTAACCCATGGCTTCTAGTATCTAGTTGTAACTCATATGATTTCCTCAGAATCAATGCAAAAACACCGAAATCCTGCACAATGTCATTAACAAGCACAAACAACTCCATACAACCAAATGTTAGCCAAAATAGCTCCGAAGAGCAAAGGTTAGAGTCATAATAAACTAGAAAAGGGGGTAAAATACATGAATAAAATACACTTATCAAACTCCGCCAAGCCAAACCTTTGCTTGTCCTCAAGCAAACTAACCAAACCGAATAATGACTTCACCCTGGACTTTTGAAAACACAATCAACTCAAGCAATTTCGAGCATGTAAGTTCCTATACGAACATATCAAAATCCGCAGACTGCCATCCATTTAATCAAAATCATAAAGCCAACAATGTAAGAATTAGAAGTCGATAACTAGAGTAGCTCATTCGGTGTCACTCTACACAAATAATTGAGCATAAAACAATGAAGCTCACCCTTAATCCCCAATAAAGAATGCAAATGCAAAGAGTGTTTGAATGCAGAAATTTGAGAACCCAAACCTACATCTCACACCTCATCCAAGTGTTTAAAGGTAGTCACTCAACCTAGTGCAAAAGTCAACTCAAAATGCAAGTAATACTCACTAGCTTTGGAAATTGACTCACTTCAAAAGAACTAAAAACACGTACATGTCGATCAAAAAGGTCTTTATAAGCTTGTAACGTGGCTAGGGTGATAGGTAGGATAAACTTGGGAAAATGTGGTGGTAAATGCAGGCTATACGCATATAACAATCAAATCACATCATCAACACCTCCAACATCAAAACAATTCCTTTTGAAATCATATCATACCATAAAACTTTACAAATCAACAACATCAAAATCATAATAAGCTTTCTTTCTTTCAAATTTTTTTTCAATTTATTTCTTTTCTTTCATTTCATTTTTTTTTTCATTTTTTTCATTCAACTTTCTAATTTTTCAAAACTTAGGCTAACGACTCTTACTGATATGTCAAAGACAAAATCATCACACATACATAACTAGGCTAAATAAGATATATGACTTTCCAATTCTTCATTTTCAACTAGCACAGACATTGGTATGCAGAGCCTTAATGTGAGACCGATTATTAAACTTTAACAACATACATTCCAAAACTTTCCAACATCCTCCAAAACTTCCAACAAATGCACAACAATAGCATAACAACTCCAAAAATCCCCTAAGTCAAGCTTGAGAATATATCAATAAAACAAGGCCAAAAGGGTTGTAATGTGGCTAAAATGCAAATAAAGGGAAAAAAAAGCTAAAAATAAGGATCAAGGGAAAATTTTTATGAAGGAATCCATAAAATTTGAAAGCTCCTAAAAGATATGAATGCCTTTTATCATTCGCAACATGTAACACACCAAAGCCAAGCTACTAGAGTCAAAAGCCAAAACACGGATCGTACAAGCACCAGGAACTAATCACACATGAAAAAGAAATAAGCATATAATAATGTATGCAGGTCAAATTCTCTCGTTAACACAGTTCAAGCCCTACTCTACACATGGCTAAATTGCAAGATATGATATGAGACCGTTTCAAGCTAAATTAGGTTCAAGTCCAAGTTGGCGATTCCCTAAACATAGCTCATCACAGCGTAAATCAACCAAAATAATTTTATTAAAAATGCGGGGCATAGGGAAGTAATCATTTAGTAATACTCAAATCATAAATAAACTCAAATAATTCAGTTCATTCAATCAACTAACTAAAAAGCAATAAAAACTAAACTAAGAAAGTAGTACTTTTTTTTGTTCATATGTAAACTCCTACTTCTAACAAGTAGTAGAAACTATATGGTTATCCTAAAGAAAGAAAAAAAAATACATTAGAAAGCAATAAAAATCTACACTAAGAAAGCAATAAATCATACCTCCCCCAAGCCGGACTCAGAAATGTCCTCAGTGCTGGAAGGGAGCAAGGAATCAGCTCCCCATTCTGAGTCTTCAAGGAACTCATCGGTATCACCCTCCACCTCCTCCTCCTCCTCATCATCATCGGGTGTCCTCAGTGCTGGATGGTGAGTCCAGGTGTTTTGCCCGATGCTGATCTGTTTGCGCCCGACTCGGGAGAAATTTACTTAGATTTTTTTTCTGATCCTTGGAAAAGTACCCCATTCGTGCCCGATCGGGCGGATTTCGCCCGACTACTCAGGCGAACTGTTCGCCTCGTGTTCCCGATCGAGCGACTCTTGCCCGACTGCTCAGGTGAAGCCCGAGGTAGCACCGTTTAACCTCTTTTCACCTTTTGTTCATCATAGCACGCGTTCCGAGACCTGTACTCATAAACCAGACTTTGAAAAAAATCATCGGTACCCTCACTCTCACTCGCCAGCAATGAAAACAATCGATTAAGGTATGAACTGCTAAGAAAAGGAAACTAAACTAAAACGTAAACTAAACTACCTACGGGTTGCCTCCCGCAAAGTGCTTCTTTAAGGTCATTAGCTTGACCATTTTACCTCATTATCATAGCGGGTGTGGGTTTTGGAGGGTAACTTCCTCAACTAGACTAGCAATGTCACCTTCATAGTAGTGCTTGAGACGATGACCATTGGCTTTGAACCGTTTTCCCTTGTCATTTGGAACCCCGACAAAACCGTACCTGCTAACCATAGTAACCATAAAGGGTTCGCATGATCTAGACCTTAGCTTGACTGGGAAAAACTTCAAGCTAGAGTTGAATAGTAAAACCTTGTCATCAATTTAAAACTCCTTCCTCGTGATCCGCTTGTCATGCCACTTCTTAGTCTTCTCCTTGTAGATCTTTGCATTGTCATAGGCTCCCAATCGGAATTCATCCAAGACATTCAGCTGAAGTAGCCGCTTCTCACCTGCAAGCTTGGCA
The DNA here is from genome assembly GCA_016808085.1 of Suaeda aralocaspica. Classification (NCBI taxonomy): domain Eukaryota; kingdom Viridiplantae; phylum Streptophyta; class Magnoliopsida; order Caryophyllales; family Amaranthaceae; genus Suaeda; species Suaeda aralocaspica. The sequence goes on from PYUH01003987.1 coordinate 1,013,493, forward strand.
TCCATGTTGATCTCTTTTACCACCCAGCAGGCCCTATACTCCAACTTAACCGGTAAATGGCCCCGTACACTAATCAATATAGAGATGTACTGATAGGTGTTTTGAATGCTATTCTATACGCCCATAATGCATCATGAAGCTTACTACCCTAATCATTCCTTGATTTTGTAACTATCTTCTCTAGGATGGCTTTGATTTCTCGATTAGAAACTTCAACCTGACCACTAGTCTGTGGATGATAAGATAACCCTGTACAATGATAGACTCCATACTTGTCAAATAACTTAATAAGCCACTTCTCGTGAAAGTGATAACCCCCATCACTAATAATCGCTCTAGGAACTCCAAATCTCGGGAAAGTAACTTGCTTGAATAATTGTACAGTATTAGAGTCCGTATTAGGTGTTGCAATAGCCTCAACCCACTTCAAAACATAATCTACGGTCACCAATACGAACCTATTTCCGTAGGAGGAAGGGAATGGACCCATGTGATCAATACCCCATACATCAAAAATCTCAACCTCTAGAACCCCATTTTGAGGCATCTCATGACGTTTTGAAATATTTCCGGTCCTCTGGCATGCATCACAAGATAGCACAAAATCTCAAGCATCCTTTAATAGAGTAGGCAAAAAATAACCAAATTACAGTACCTTGAACACAGTCTTTGAAAGACCTGCATGACCTCCATAAGGGGATGAGTGACAGTGGCTCAGGATCCTATATAACTCCCAATCAGGGACACATCGTCGGTATAGATCATCAGTAGATTCTCTGAACAAATTTAGATCATCCCAAAAATACCTGCGAACATCATGTAGGAACTGCTTCTTCTGCTGTGATGAGAGATTAAGAGGCAAGACACCTCCAACAATGTAGTTAGCAAAATTGGCGAAACAAGGCGATTTAACTAAGACCGAAAGCTAGGGGTGAAACTAATTCGGTTTAAAACCGAAAACCACACCGCACCAAACCATTTTTAGATTATGGTTCGGTCTTTTTATAATTCTGGTGCGGTTTGGAGCGAAATTTTTTAAAAAATCGGTGTTTGGTTTGGAGTTGGTGCGGAGAACTAGAAACCGAACCCCAAACCGTATAAAAGCCTAAGTTATATCAAGGGCTTAAGGCTCAAAAATGAATAAAACCCTAAAAATATAAATGGAGTTAGTGACTCTATTTCAATCTCCTTTAGACTCTCTTTAAATCCCATGTTCCTTATGTTCTTCATTTTTCGCCATTTGTAGTTCTTTCTTTTTTAATTTTGTTCTTCATTCCTTCTTTTACTTTCTCTAGCTAAGTACCTCAATCCCCCAAAGTCACTATTCTTTTTCATTAATTGTTCTACAGTCCTTGTTCTTTTGCGTCATTTCTTTCACTCCTTAACACATCGATCTTCAACCAATTGATTCAACACTTATCTAGTATTATTGAAATTTTGAACTAACTAACTTGGTGTTATTTTAAAGAATGATGTAAACTACTACTAGTAGCCCTAATATTTAACTTCTCTTTGTTTCTAATTTGTTATTGTGGAACATAAATTTTAAGCTAATTTGAATGTAAGGCATTATACCAAGATTCAAGATCGAATTTTCTAGATTTCTGGTAAACAATTTACTTATGACTAGAAATACAGTTTGGTTTGCATCCAAAATCCAAACACCGAATTTTTTTGGTCTGGTTTGGTTTGGACTGAAATTTAGATTGGTTTGGATTGGATTGGAAATTCATAAACCGAAATAATATGGTTTGGATTTGGAAGTTGCTATAATCCAAACCGTACACCGAACTTTCACCCCTACCGAAAGCAAGTGATCGTCGGGGAAGGAATCATCAACAGGTATGAGCTCTGCATCTTCTAATTGAATTCTGGAAAGATGATCAACTACTACATTTTCCACTCCCTTCTTATCACGAATCTCGAGATCAAACTCTTACAACAATAGAATCCATCTAATTAACCTTGGCTTTGCTTCATTCTTGGCTAGGAGATACTTAAGAGCAGCATGGTCAATGTGAATAATGACTGTCGAGCCCAATAGGTATGATCGGAACTTACCAAGTGCATACACAATTGCTATCAACTCCTTCTCAATAGTGCCATCACTTGAGCTGGATCAAGTGTCTTGCTAGCATAATATATTGCATGGAGAACTTTATCCTTCCTTTGGCGTAGAACTGCTCCAACTGCATAGTCACTGGCATCACACATGATCTCGAACGGGAGGTCCCAATCAGGAGATTAGATGATGGGTGCAGAAATAAGTGCCTGTTTCGCAATTTTAGAAAAATCCTTAATGAACCTACGATAAAAACCTGCATGACCCAAAACGCTTCTTACCCCTTTAACATTCACAGGAGGGGGAATTTGCTCGATTACCTGAATCTTTGCTTTATCTACCTTAATAACTCGTTCAGAGGTTAAATGTCCAAGCACATCACCTTTAGTGACCATAAATTGGCACTTCTCCCAATTCAGCGCTAAATTCAACTCTTCACATCTCATGAGCTCTTTTGTTAGATTCTAAACAAGCATTAAATGAAGTTCCATAGACACTAAAGTCATCCATAAAAACTTCCATAATAGATTCAATGAAATTAGTAAAAATACTCATCATGCAGCGTTGAAAGGTAGCAGGGGCATTACATAAACCAAAGGGAATTCTACGATATGCAAAAGTACCATAAGGACATGTAAAAGTAGTTTTCTCTGTATCATCAGGATGAATAGGGATTTCAAAAAATCTCGAATAACCATCTAAGTAGCAGAAATACTTGTGCTTAGCTAACCTTTCTAACATTTGATCAATGAAGGGGAGGGGAAAGTGATCCTTTTTAGTAGAAGTATTCAATTTCCTGTAATCAATACACATATGCCAACCTGTGACAACTCTAGTGGGAATCAATTCATTTTTATCATTACGAACAACAGTGGTTCCACCTTTCCTAGGTACTACCTATACTGGACTGACCCACTTAGAATTAGGAATAGAATAAATGATACCAGCATCAATTAATTTAATGACCTCTTTCTTAACAACTTCATGCATGTTAGGATTCAAACGACGCTGACCCTGTATGCATGGTTTATGACCTTCCTCTAAATGAATACGATGCATGCAAAAATCAGGACTAATACAGTTAAGTCATCAATAGTATTACCAATAGCCTTCTTAAGACATTTAAGCACAGCTAATAATTTCTCAAGTTGACTATCAGTAAGTGAAGCACTAACAATAACTGGATATATCTCTTTTTCATCTAGAAATGAATATTTCAAATTAGAGGGAATGGGTTTCATCTCAGGTTGTGTTACCTCCTTTACTGAACAATTATTTAGGGGCAGCTTCAAAAATTGATAATTGCTCCCTGAATTAAATTCCACTCATGAAAGGTCCTGAATCAGCTCATCTGATTCCCTGTTGCCTTCATTTGAAATCACATCCAAACACAAAACTGCCTGCAAAAGATCCTTTTTAAGGGATCGAGGCAAGTCATCACGAATAATCTTTTGAATATTATCAATCCTATAACAGGATTGGTCCAATATAGGACTTTTCAATGGACTATCAAGGTTAAAGCTAACCTTGTCATCACCTACAGAAAGAGTCAAACTTCCAGTCTTTTCATCTATAACGACTCCTACAGTGCTTAATTAAGAATGGCCTACCAAGAATAATAGGGATGTATGGATGCTCCTCCATATCTAACACTACAAAATCAAAGGGAATGAAAAACTTCCCAACTCTTACCGAGACATCCTCCAAAATACCTTTTGGGTATTTCACAGTTCTATTCGCCATCTGCAAGGTAATGTTAGTAAACTTTAAAGAACCCATATCTAATTTCTTGCAAATAGATAACGACATAACACTAACACTCGCCCCTAAATCACATAAAGTTTTAGCAATAAAAAGTGGACCAATGTTACAAGGTATCGAAAAACTCCCAGGATCCTTGAGTTTAGGTGGAGACTTATTCTGCAAAACAACACGACATTCTTCAGTTAAAGCAACAGTCTCCACTAAACGCAATTCACGCTTCCTACTCCATATGTATTTCAAAAATTTAGTATATGTAGATACCTGTGTAATCAAGTCAGTAAAGGGCACATTAACCAGCAAATTTTTAACAATATCGAGAAACTTACGAAAGCGATTGTCATTCTCACTCCTATCTACCCTATGCGGAAAGGGTAGTGGCACCTTGGGTGGTGTCAACGTATCAATTGGCTTGTGAGCTACTGGAGCTCTCTTCTCCGTGGCATCTTTCTCCGTAGAAGGTATAGGCTGTGCAATCTCCTCAACCACCAAATTGCTGGTCTTGCCAGTCTGCACTCCTATCACTAAATCATCATCATCAGTGGGCATCTTAGGACCTTCATATTGGGTCCCTCTTCTGGTAGTTATGGAGTTACAATTTTCTCTCTAAGCTGGTGGATTTGGTTGAGGAGGTGATTGATCCTGCTGCCACTGAGTTGTGGACTGTGCAATCTGAGCTAGTTGAGAGTCTAGTTGCTTATTTTGAGCCTACATTGCCTCCATATTCTTCTGCATCTACAGCGTCATATTCTTCATCTCTGAAATTTCACTGCTAGGTTGAGCTGGTGGTGCTGGTAATGGTGGTCTACCGATACCTGGTGGCTAAGGTGGTGCAAATCATTGCACCTGTTGATGAACCTGCTAAGATGATATAAATTGCTGTGGATTATGCACATTATTGTTGTTCTTGTAGGAAAAGTATGGAAGATCCTTCCACCCTGGATTTTATGTACTAGAGAACGGGTTGTTCTTGTAGGCTTGGAATTATTGTGGATTATGCACATTATTGTTGTTCTTGTAGGAAAAGTATGGAAGATCCTTCCACCCTGGATTTTATGTACTAGAGAACGGGTTGTTCTTGTAGGCTTGGAATTATTGTGGATTATGCACATTATTGTTGTTCTTGTAGGAAAAGTATGGAAGATCCTTCCACCCTGGATTTTATGTACTAGAGAACGGGTTGTTCTTGTAGGCTTGGAATTATTGTGGATTATGCACATTATTGTTGTTCTTGTAGGAAAAGTATGGAAGATCCTTCCACCCTGGATTTTATGTACTAGAGAACGGGTTGTTCTTGTAGGCTTGGAATTATTGTGGATTATGCACATTATTGTTGTTCTTGTAGGAAAAGTATGGAAGATCCTTCCACCCTGGATTTTATGTACTAGAGAACGGGTTGTTCTTGTAGGCTTGGAAGGCACACACTTGCTCTACCGAACTATGACATGATAGTGAACTGTGACCGAATGAACCAAGGGATCGCAGAAAGGCTCATTACATCCCGAAAGTGCAGCCATCGCAGCTACAGGTGATGGTTGAGGAGCTTTAGTACTGATCTCGTCGAGCTTTTGGCATTGACACTACAAAAAAAAGGTGAAATTAGCAACCACTTAAATTGGTTGCTAAGCACAGAAAATCGGTTGCTAAGCACAGAAAATCGGTTGCTATTATGCTTAGCAACCAAATTGCCAACCAAATATGCTAGTTTCTATATAGGTGGTAGCCATTGAAATTTAGCAACTAATTGTTTGTAAGTTTGGTTTCCATTTAGCAACCAACTAAAAATTCATTGCCAATTATAGCAACCATTTTTTTATATTTAGTTGCCACACTAGATGTTAACTTTCCCTATCTAGCAACCAGATTATCAATTTTCGTTGCCAAATAGCAACCAAATCTGACAATTTTGGTTGCCAAATTATTCAAAAATGTTTAAAGAAATAGTCTCTACTGTTAACTATCAACTTCCCAAGGAGGTCACCCATCCTAACACTACTCTTAATCGAGCACGCTTAAATTTAGAATATCTTAGTACATAAGCGGCCTAAAGGAAGATGTATCTTGTTACCAATAATAGTATAGCAAATGTTTTTAAGGTAATCATGGATAAGCTTAGCAACTGGTTTTTTGATATTTGGTTGCCAATTAGCAACCAATTAGATATTTGGTTGCCAATTAGCAACCAATTAAAAATCACTTGGTTGCCATATTTTGTGCATATGCTTAGCAACCATTTTTTTTTATATAAATTTGGTTGCCATTATTTAGTAGCAACCAATTTTAAACCATTTGGTTACCAATTTTAGTGCATAATTTTAGCAACTACTTTTTTGATAATGGTTACCATTTAGCAACCATTAAAAATCATTTGGTTGTCAATTTTGGTGCATAAGTTTAGCAACTATTTATTCAATATTTGTTGCCAGTTAGCAACAAAATATAAATCATTTGGTTGTCAATATTAGTGCATAAATTTAACTACCATTTTTTGATATTTTGTTGCCAATTTTGCAACCAATTTAAAATGGTTGCCAAAGTCGGTTGCTAAATTGACTTATTTTGGTAGTGTGATATGTGAAGCTAAACTTTCGTATTTATCGTCAACTACATGCTTTCCACCTTTTTCGAATGTCCTCTGGGATTGCCAAAATATTAATTATGAATAGCGATCTCTTCAATCAACTCATATGCAGCACTAAATTCTTGGTTCATGAATCGACCACTATTTGCTGAATCAAGCAATGTACGACTCTCATTCCCTAAACCGTTATAGAATGACTGGACCAAGAACCACTTCTCAAGACCATGATGTGGGCACAATCTCAATAGATCCTTAAACCTCTACCATGCTTCATACAACGTCTCATCTGACTCCTGGTTGAAATTCGTGATCTTACTCCAAAGGGTTGCAGTTTGCCCTAGAGGGTAATATTTCCTTTGAAATGCAAGAGCCAACTCTTCCCAACTGTTGATGTTATCCATATTAAGACTATTCAACCAATTATGAGCCTTGTCTTTCAATGAAAACGGGAACATCATCCCTCTAATGTAGTCTTGAGAGACCCCAGCCTACTTGATCGTACCAGAATACTGGAGGAAATTATTCAAATCTAACATCGGATCCTCCATTAATGTTCCTGCAAACTGATTCCTTTCCACCACATTCAACAGAGCTGGCTGCAGTTCAAAATTTAGAGCCTCAGTATCAGGGAACTGATAACCACCTCCAACTGTTGCAAAATTGGGTTGGGAATAATCCTTCAATGATCGTACTTGCGGCGGCAGTGATGGCGGTGGCTGTGCATCATTATGTGGTATATTGTTTTCATTAAACTGTGATTCTGCCATTTCTTCCCTATCAGAATTCTCAGAAATGCTCAAATCAGAAAAGATTTGTGCCAAATCCGATAGTATCCTATCAGAAAGAATAACTTTCTGCAATCTCCACTTCCTCCTACGACTCAACTTATGCAATGACCGTTTTGGTTTAGGATCAATCCAAACCGGTATGTGAACCTAATACCTGCACACAAACTGAAACTGCAGATATCCGTAAGAAATGTCTCAAAGAACAGTATGTTCTTTGAGACAAAATAAAATAAATAGACAAAATAACCCGATTAGTAGAAATTAAACAATTGCCTCCTCGATAACGGCGCCAAAAGTTGATGAGGGACAATCGTAAACCTATAAATGAAAACCTACAACTCTAACTAATGTAGACAAGGCAGTAGGGATCGAATCCAGACAAGGTAGTAGGGATCGAATCCATAGGGAAGCACGTAATTCCACTAACCCTAAAAAGTTATTCTGCCGTAAGGGGCCTTTGAATTTGGGTTTGACTAATAAACTAATGACAATTAGAGAAGAAATTAAACACGAGAAAATATATCAATAACAAACCTAGATATTCGGTTCACCACAGATCAACTAGTGAATTGAACAATAATCAATTAACAAACTGTGGACTTCCTTAACTAAGGTACACTAATTCTCTCGAATCTAGTCTCCTTCAAAACTCCTCTAATGATTCTCGCTCACTTAGACTCATTTTTCCTGTTATCCCTGTGATCTAATTGTGGTAACCTTACCTCTCGGCATCGATTTCGATAATATCTAACTAATAATTAAACCTGGCCACAATTTAATTGAAAGCAATAAATTCTGACAATAGGAATTCAGTAACACCAACAATTATACTAATTGATCATGAAATAAGACATTAGAAACAATCCATAGATCCCCTAGTCCTAGAAAGGAAACTACTCACGCATGATTAAAACCACTGAAAACAAATTAACAATAAGAATTAAAACTAGAGACATGACTAAAGCAATTAAACTAATTAACTTGAACAAAATAACTTAAGAACATAAACTAAGGCAAAAGAAAGATCTAGATATAAACTACTACTAACAACTATAACTCAGAAACAAGAACAAACTAATAAAGACAATGAAAAGGATTAAAGTAGAACCGTAAATTAGGGTTGTATTGAACGAATGATTGAGTTTGAACAAAAGTAAATTCTAGAGAGAAACTGATTGAAAAAACCCTAGGAAAATAATTTCTAGTCTTCTTTAATGTGTGTGTGGCCTAAAACAATAGCTGTTTATACAAAAAGTACAAAACCTGTGCTAAAAGGGGAAAAATGACTCCCGGATAAACCGCCCGACCAACCGAGCGAACACTGCCCGGTCGGGCGCACGAAACGAACGAATTTGGCCTTGGAAGGAATCCGCCCGACTAGTCGGGTGAAATCCGCCTGACGTGATGTTTTCGTCCCTAGATCTCTGAAAATGATAAGTAAATTCCGCCTGATTGCCCAGGCAAAAAACTTTTTCGCCTAAATCAGGACAGCTCATCTTCTAGCTACTCCAGGCGTCATCATAGCTTTCTGAATACTTCAACACTAACCCATGGCTTCTAGTATCTAGTTGTAACTCATCTGATTGCCCCAGAATCATTGCAACAACACCGAAATCCTGCAAAATGTCACTAACAAGCACAAACAACTCCATACAACCAAATGTTAGCCAAAATAGATCTAAAGAGCATAGGTTAGAGTCAAAATAAACTAGAAAAGGGGATAAAATACATAAATAAAATACACTTATCATTTACATATACCGAACAAGTGTTTCGTGAAGTTTTTTTCTTAGATATTTTTACATCCAGTATTAATATTTTAGACCTGATATTAATGATCGTCACCCATTCAGTATTAAGATACCGAACATGGTGTTAAATATTGGCTTCAACATTACTCCTATTTGGTATTGGGATACCGAATTGGATGCTAAATGATAGACACTAACATTTCACCAATCAGGTACTAAGATACCGAAGAGGGTGTCAAGGATAAACATTTTTGTTTCACTTATCCAGAATTAAGATACTGTATAGGGTGCTTAATGATAAACATTAACTGTTCATTTATCCAGAATTAGGATACCGAATAGGGTGTTAATGATAAACATTAACATTTCACTAACATTGGTATTTTTATGTTCTTTACAGGAGAGTGGGGCTCCTTTTCAGGTGGCATGGCAAGGAAGGTCAGCAAGAAGAGGCCGACTATTTCCACCTCCAAGAAGAAGAAGAAGCCTCGTCATAAAGAGGTGCAGAATATGGAGGTCTCTACTACACCACCTCCACCAAGAGCGGTCTTTCTAACAGGTGCATCCTGACAGGGGAAGGAGGGGTTGGCTGTTCAGAACGTAGATGCATTCGCTCCTCAGTGATAGTGCTAAGGAGGTCATTCCTTCGGTTGTACAAGATCTTGCACAGAATCTCCATGCGCGTGTTGATGGTAAGTTTTATACTGACCATGTGCAAGCATTACTTGCAGAAGTAAGTAATGTTGGATCACAAAGTGATACTGGCTCTAAATCTATACCATTGGCTATTCCAGAGTCAGCGGAGACGGAAGGAGATGAGCGTGACTGTCTTCTTCCTCGGCAAGGCATTCCTAGCCCCGAAAGGCTGAAGTTCATCAAGGAAATAATGAAGATTATCCCTCCTGAATACCGAAGCTCGTTGAAAAACTGTTACGAGGGGGCGATCAATACAATGCAGTATGCGCTTCTGGAGGTATGTTTTCACATTTTTCCACTCTTTGATTGTTTATAGCTTTTCCACTTTTCTCACTGAATTGTATTAAGTGCAGGCTATCATTCGGTTGGATGCAACCATCTTAAAGAGGCCAAGGGAGAGGTATAGACGGTGATTGATAACCCCACGTTTAGCACTTGTAAACTTGAGTTAACCTCTCGTGCTATCATGGATGCACAGGCAACTAGCATCATTAACCTCAAAGCCGAACTTGCTAAGGCCGAGGCTCGTTGTAGGGAGGTAGAAATTGAGAGGGATGCATTCATGTAGGAAAGAGATGACGCTATCTCTAATGCCGAATAATGGAAGGCATTTGCTGACAAGGCTGGGGACCTTGTAAAGGAGAAGGCATCCCTCCTTAAAAGAGAAAGAGGCCCTTGGCTAGAAGATTAAGCAGCATGAGCAGGCCGACCTGCTAGTTGCAGTAAAGATTATAGCCGCCGCTCAGGAGGCTAAAATTAGTCAACAAAACCTGGTTCGTCTGGCTTGGGAAAAAGCTTTCCCTGAAAATGCTTTTTCTTGGTTCCAGCCTTACTTGGAATGGGCTCCACTCAAATTTGCAGCCGATGCAGCAGGGAAGCCGGAGCTGGAATTCCGGGAGCATAAGGAAGATGAAGATGAAGAAAGATGATACTCCTCCTCCCCAACTTTTAATATTTTAACTTTATTGAACATTTGGTGGTTGGCCGGTCTTTTAACGACCAGTTTGTAATTCTTAATAATAGTAGTTTGGATATTAATCCCCATTCGGTCTAGGTGAATCATTCACTAGACCTTTTGAATATTGATGGAGTCGGTGCATGTTTACACCGATGCATTCTTTTTATGTTACTATGATTATTATGTATTTATATGAAATCAGTATTATTAACATTATGAGTTTGGGTTTTTACTCATTTTTACATTTGAATTTTGCAAAAATTTACAAAAATTTACAAGTGTAAATCATCATTCAACATGCCCATTGGATATATAGGTATGCCCCTAAAATTGATGAACATTTGAGACAAGTGTGAATAGAAATACATGTATGATTGATGTGAATATAAGGCTGCCATTCACATCCTGGTTCTTGGTGGTTTTGCCTATGGGTTTTTTTCCCACTGCATTTGCTAGGGTTTTTCTCATTTTAGACTTTTTAAATGCTTTTAAGTGTTTTTGTTTCCCTTATTTTAGTTATACATGGTCTACAATGATGGAGGATCACGTTCTTGAAAGTTTCATGATTAAAAGATTCGATCTAGGATGTTTCTTGGAGTTTCTAAAGATAAAATTTTAGTTTCGGAGCAGTGCAGTATGTCTGACGTTGAAGATTTTTCATTGACAGTTGGCTTTGTAATAGAGCGCATATGACCATGCGTTGGAAGGCTTATTGAATCTAATTTCAGGGAAAATTATTTCAATAATTCATAAAATTGCGCAAGATAATGTTTTATTCATTTTTCTGCTCGGCTGTCAAACTGGAAATCAGTTTTAGTTAGATTTCTTTTATCTGGAGTCCAAGTATAGTTAGGATTTGTTTTAGGACTTGTTTAGTGTTTTGTTTTGTGAATTTAATTTTCCTAATTTTGTTTTTTAATTTTTTAGGAAAGTTGTTAGAATAAAATCTAGTTAGTTAGAGTTAGTTAGAATAAATGCAAGTTGTAAGATCAAGTTGTGCAAGTGGATCAACTTGTGAGAAGATATAATTTAGACGTGTCTTTGTAAGGGGGAGCCTAGTATTTTGGCTTTCTCTAGTGTGTTTAGAGTTTTGTAGGATTTATTTTTGGACTATAAGCTATAAATATCCTTAATTACAATTGTAACAAATCAGATTATTGAGTTTAATAAAAAATTTTGTTTTTTTTCACTTGAAAACAAAAATTTTGAAATTCTTGTGAGTTGGTGGATTTGTTCCTTTATACTCCTGTGGAGATTGATTAGTGGCTTTGAGGGTGCTTAGACTTTAATCAAAGACTAATTCATCAACCTAAATTCTTGAATGTTGATGGCTAGGCCTTTAGAAATTCGTGAGTTTAGTTTATATCCCTTGTAAGTTTATGTTTATACGAAAATTCACATCAATGTTTCAGCCTCAGCATCATTGATGATAAATCTAGTTTACCAATAAAGTAGTTGATTCGCATAAAAAGTTGTAAGTTTGACAGACTTGCTACATTTGGTGCCAATCAATTACTATCGTATTTGTCCCTAAACTAGATTGTATTGTCAAGGTTTAAAATGTGACTAGAACTTTTAGCAATTTCAGTTCATGATATGTTCAAGTGTTGAATCATACTAATTGTCCCTATTGGCACATAAATTTTAATTATGTCCCTGACACCGAACATTGACTTTGTTTTCTGTTTTGTGTTTCGGCGTTGGGATTCCGAATAGAATTTATTCCAGACAGAGGGGTTCGGCCTCTGGACACTGACTAGGGTCTCTATGCTGAGCATTGAACTTGCTACCTATTTGGTCTCTAAAATTGGATCTCTACAATATCTATCGAATTTGCTACCTATTCGGTCTCTAAACATCGAATAACGCCTCTGTAATAAGCATTTAACTTGCTATCTATTCGGTCTCTAAACACCGAATTGGATAGCTGCAATGTGTACTGAATTTGCTACCCATTCGGTCTCTAAACACCGAATAGGGTCTCTGAACGAGCATTAAACTTGCTACTTGTTCGGTCTCTAAACATCGAATTGGATCTCAGCAATGTGTACTGAATTTGCTACCTATTCGGTCTCTAAACACCGAATAGGGTCTCTGTGATGAGCATTAAACTTGGTACCTATTAGGTCTCTAATTAAATCGAACAGGTGTTTTGTAAAGTGATTTCACAATCACCATGTTCAGTATGTATGTACCAAACAGGTTATTTGTGAAGTGATTTCACAACAATCCTGTTCGATATGTATGTACCGAACATGTTATTTGTGAAGTGATTTCACAATTACCCTATTCGACATGTATATACCAAATAGGTGTTTTGAGAAGCGACTGCACAATCGCCTTGTCCGGTATGTATAGGCCGAGCAGGTGTTTTGTGAAGCGATTCCACAATTACCCTCTTCGATTTACATATACCTGATGTCAATGATTCTCATCCATTCGATATTAAGATATCAAACAGGGTGTTAAATGTTGACTTTAACATTACTCCAATCCGGTATTGTTATACCGAATTGGATGCTTAATGATAGACACTAACATTTCACCCATCCGATATTAAGATACCGAAGGGGGTGTTAAGGATAAACGTTAACATTTCACTTATCCAGAATTAGGATACTGTATAGGGTGTTTAATGATAAACATTAACTTTTCATTTATCCATAATTAGGATACCGAACAGGGTGTTAATGATAAACATGAACTTTTCACTAACATTGGTATTTTTATGTTCTTTATAGGAGAGTGGGGCTCCTTCTTAGTTGGCAAGGAAGGTCAGAAAGAAGAGGCCGGCCATTTCCACCTCCAAGAAGAGGAAGAAGCCTCGTCATAATGAGGTACAGGATGTGGAGGTGTCTACTACACCACCTCCACCAGGAGCAATCTTTTTGACAAGTGCATCTCAAAAGGGGAAGGAGGGGTTGGCTGTTCATAACCCGAATGCACTAGCTCCTCTGTGATAGTGCTAAGGAGGTCATTCTGACGGCTATGCAAGAACTTGCATAGAATCTCCATGCGCGTGTTGGTGGTAAGTTTTATACTGACCATGTGCAAGCATTACTTGCAGAAGTAAGTAATGTTGGATCACAAAGTCCTACTGGCTCTGAATCTATACCATTTGCTATTGCAGAGTCAGCGGAGACCGAAGGAGATGAGGGTGGCTTTCTTTGACCTCTGCAAGGCATCCCTGGCCTCAAAAGGCCAAAGCTCATCATGGAAATAATGAAGATCATCCCTCCTGAATACCGAAGCTCGTTGAAAAATTGTTACGAGGGGGCGATCAATACAATGCAGTATGCGCTTCTCACGGTATGTTTTCACATTTTTCCACTCTTTGACTCTTTATAACTTTTCCACTATTGTCACTGAATTGTCTTAAGTGCAGGCTATCATTCGGTTAGATGCAGCAAAGGAATGGAGGCTTGTATTGAGCGTGAGCTTAAAGAGGTAAAGGGAAAGCTATAGACGGTGATTGATACCGCCATGTTTAGCACTAGTAAACTTGACTTAACCTCTCGTGCTACCATGGATGTACAGGCGGCTAGCGTCGTCAACCTCCAATCCAAACTTGCTAAGGCCGAGGCTTGTTGTAGGGAAGTGGAACTTGAGAAGGATGCATTCATGAAGGAAAGAGATGACGCTATCTCTAATGCCGAACAATTGAAGGCGTCGGCTGACAAGGCTGGGGACCTTGAAAAGGATAAGGTATCCCTCCTTAAAGAGAAAGAGGCACTAGAACAAATAATTAAGGAACATGAGCAGGCCGACCTACTGGTTCCAGTAAAGATTACAGCTGTCGTTCAGGAGGCTGAAATTGGTCAACAAAACCTGGTTCGTGTGGTTTGGGAAAAAGCTTTCCCTAAAAATGCTTTCTCTTGGTTCCAGCCTGATGTGAATATTGATAGAATCGCCACTCACAACAAAGAATAATCTAGTTTCCGCTCTATAAAGAATACACCAAGAGTTTAGACAAGTGAAATTTTGAACAATTATCTGTTTGATTAAAGCTTAAGCAGCCTCAACTCACTTTTTTTCTCACATGAATATAAAGCTAAAGCACTTATTCACGAGATAAGATATATTGTTTCTAAACGAAAACAATAAGGGAAAAACGTACAACTTCAACGTTGATTTTTATTACTCAAAACAATTTATGTTGTTACAAAGAGATCTCAAGGCAATTTATAGAATAACCAAAGACTAAATCCTAATAACCTTTTATGAATCAAAAACAAGAAAACATACGTGAAAATCAAGATAAAATTCACCACCTAGGCTTTCTTATCCAAGTTTCATAACAAATTCACGATAAGATTGCCACATCGTCATTGCATCTTGATCTTATATTGCTAACAAACTCTAACCAACTCTAACTATCAAGATTCTATTCTAACAGCTTGACTAATTAATTAATTAACAAGATAATCATCAAAAATACACTAAAAAATCACGGAAATTTCAAGACGCCCAAGATTCAAGAAAATCGTCCAAAAACTGGCCACTTCCTTGCGCCATTTTCAAGAACTTCTTCCACTCCTCAAGAAATGCTTCAAGATTCAATATTTTAATCAAGAAACCTTCAAGAAACCATTCTCCATGGATTTTAGGATGATTAGGATGACCAAGACTCAACAAGAAATGAAATCACCTATGCCTGAAATGAGAAAAACCCTAGCAACTGCAGTGGGAAAAAACCCATAGGCAAAACACCTCTACTAAACACTACTAATATCTTCTGGTGAGGGTTAATTGCATGTGATTATGCACACATAAATGCTTGCCTTGGATGCACCTAATATCCTTGTGTCACCAAAGGCCACCAATTCCCCTAATGTTGCATTGTTTTTAGCTGCATCCATCAAACCATTGAAGTTGCTTAGATATATACATTGATTCATATCACAACCTTACTTGGAATGGGCTCCACTCAAAGTTGCAGCCGATGCAGCAGGGAAGCCGGGGCTGGAATTTCAGGAGCCTAAGGAAGACGGAGATGAAAAAGAATTATGCTCCTCCTCCCCTTCCATTGAACTTTTAATATATTAACTTTATTGAACATTTGGTGGTTGGCCAGTCTTTTAATGACCGGTTTGTAATTCCTAACAATAGTACTTTGGTTATTAATCCCCATTCGGTCTAGGTCAATCATTCACCAGACCTTTTAAATATTGATGGAATCATTGCATGTTTACACCGATCCATCCTTCTATGTTGCTATTATTATTATATGTTTATATGAAAGTAGTATTATTAGCATTATGTGTTTGTCTTTTCACTCATTTTTGCATTTGGATTTTGCAAAATTTTACAAGTGTGAATCATCATTCAGCATGCTTGAGTTTTTACTTATTTTTGCAGTTGAATTTTGCAAAAATTTACAAAAATTTAGAAGTGAAAATCATCATTCAGCATGCCCATTAGATATATAGGTATACCCCTAAAATTGTGAATGTTTCAGCCTCAGCATGCTTGACATAATCTAGTTTACTAGTGAAGTAGTTGATTGGCATGAAAAGTTGTAAGTTTGACAGATTCGCTTTATTTGGTGCCAATCAATAACTACTGTTTTTATCCCTTAACTAGATTGTATTGTCAATGTTTAAAATGTGACTAGAACTTTCAACAATTTCAGTTCATGATATGTTCAAGTGTTGAATCATACTCATCGTCCCTATTGGCACATAACTTTTAATTATGTCCCTGACACCGAACTGTGACTTTGTTTTCTGTTATATGTTTCGGTGTGGGGATTCCGAATAGAATTTATTCCAGATAGAGGGGTTCGGCCTGTAGACACCGACTAGGGTCTCTGTGCTGAGCATTGAACTTGCTACCTATTTGGTCTCTAAAATTGGATCTCTACAATGTGTATTGAATTGGCTACCTATTTGATCTCTAAACCAAATAGGGTCTCTGTAATGAGCATTAAACTTGCTACCTATTCGGTCTCTAAACATCGAATTGGATCTCTGCAATGTGTACTGAATTTGCTACCCATTCGGTCTCTAAACACCAAATAGGGTCACTATAATGAGCATTAAACTTGCTACTTGTTCGGTCTCTAAACACCGAATTGGATCTCTGCATTGTGTAGTGAATTTGCTACCTATTTGGATTCTAAACACCGAAAAGGGTCTCTTTACTGAGCATTAGTCTTGCTATCTATTCGGTCTCTAATAAACACTTCATTGATCTCTGCAATGTGTACTGAATTTTCTACCTATTCGGTCTTCAATCACTAAATAGGGTCTCTACAATGAGCACTGAATTGGCTTCCTATTCGGTGTCTAGAGACTGAATAGGGTCTCCACCAAAATTTGTCCTTACCTGGTGACTAAACACCATTAAAAGACTTAACTAGGCTAACTACCTATTGGCCTTACTTAGCCAACAAGATTTAAGCTAACTTTGGAATAAGAAGGCATGGGTGGCCAATCTCTTCTCCTATTATAAAGTTTGGAGTCTTTCGGGGAAACTCTGTCCCTTCTCTCTTTGTTATGACAGGTACAAAGTTGTGTTGTCCAAGCTGCTCTCTTTGAGTGGCTTTAATTGGACATGGGATCATTATGAACTCCTTGTTTATACTTTACTTTTGTTTACAAAACATAAATAAGTTTAAAACATAAAAATGCACTAAATTTAACCAAGTAAACCAGATTATTCATTTAACTTCTCAACATCTAATTTACAAGGTTAGCCTTGTCATCAAAGACATTTAAAGCTTTGTTCATAAAAATGCCTAGTTACAAAACATCTAAGGCAAATACAAAAAGAGGCCTAGTTGACAAGCAACATCTTTGGCACTTAGGTCTCTAATACGCCTAGTTGTAAAACAACATCTAAGGCATGCTAGAAGTGATATCTCTTCAGATTAGCTGTATTCCAAGTTCTCAAAATTGGTACTCCCTCAATCGTCTCAAGACGGTATGTCCCATCCTTAATCTCCTCAATGATACGGTATGGTTCTTCCCAGTTAGGAGTTAATTTTCCTTCTTCATTGGCTCGTCCCACAGCTTCCATTTTTCGGAGCACGAAGTCTCCTTTCCTGAGTGGCCTAACCTTTTCTTTCTTCTAATATGCTCTGGTCATTCTCAACCTGTATAATTCATGAGTCAAAGGCCCGTTGCCCCTTGTTTCAGGCAGCAAGTCTAAAGCAATCTTCATAGCCTCCCAATTGGCCTCTTAATCATACAACATAACACGAAGGGTTGGCTCACATAGCTCAATGGGTAATAATGCTTATGCCCCATATACAAGGAGAAAAGGTGTCTCACCAGTGGAATTCTTAACTGTTGTACCAATTGACCAGAGAATATTGTGCAACTCATCAACCCATAAACCCTTCGCTTTCTCAAGCTTCTTCCTAATTGCCATAATAATGATCTTGTTAAAACACTCAACTTTGCCATTAGCCTGGGGATAGCCTACTGAAGCAAAGTAACTGGACACCCCTTGGTCAGCTAGCCATTCTTTTAACTTATCTGTCTCAACTGCCTCCCATTATCAAATACCATGGCTTGTGGCATACCGTACCTAGTAAGGATGAACTTCCAGATAAAGATTTTGACATCACTTGTTTTGATATTCTTCACTGCATCGGTTACAACCCGGCCACTTAGTAAAATATTCCACTGCCACAAACACGTATCTTCTTTGACCAGAAGCAGGAGGATAGGGTCCCAAAATATATATCCCCCATTTTGCAATGGGTATTGAACTATCTATGGGATTCAAGGCGTTTGCTGCTGGTGAATTGATGGGGCATGCTTTTGATACTTGTCACAAGTCCTTACCATCCTCATGGCATCCTCATTTAAAGTAGGCCAGTAGTAACCAAGCCTTAATGCTTTTTCAGCAAGAGCTCTCCCACCAATGTGGTTGCTGCGTACCCCTCAATGCAAGTCATCTGGAACTTCATGCCCTACCTCAAGTATAATGCATTTAAGCAAAGGCTTTGAACATGCCCATTTGAACAATTCTCTATTAACAATCTCAAACCTTTCAGCATTCTTTTTCACTCTTTTGCTCTCATTTCGATTTGTTGGGAGTGTGTCGTTCATCTTGTAAGCCCAAATGTCATTCATCCTTGATGACGTCCTATCCAAAACTTGAACTTCTAACACATCAATACTTTTCTGTTGTGTGACTTCCCAGAACACCGTCCTAGGGGTATCTAAGAGTGTTGACGAAGCTAGCTTTGATAGGGCATCGGCCTGATGATTTTCTCACCTTGGTACCTGAGTAATGAGGAAGCGATTTAAATCCTTAAGTTCTCTCTTTACCAGCTCTAAGTATTGGGTCATAACATCATCCCTAGCATCGTAATCTCCATTTACCTGATTTACTACCAACTGTGAGTTAGAAATCACCTCAATTTCCTCAGCATCAGTCGCTTTACACATATAAATGCCTGCCAGAACAGCCTCGTACTCTGCCTCATTGTTGGATACATGAAATTTGAAGTGAAGAGCATACTCATACTTGTCTCCCTCTAGAGATTCACATATTAAACCTGCTATGCACCCATTTTGAGTGGAAGATCCATCATCCTAGAATTTCCAAACCTTCATGAGATTTGGAGGAGGTCTCGTCAACTCAGCTATGAAATCCGCCAGTGCCTGTCCCTTTATAGCCTTTTGTGGTTCAAACACCAAGTCAAAACCCCACAAGGTTATGGCCCATTCGACCATCCTTCTCGAAGACTCCATTTTGGTACATGGTAGTTTCAGTGCTTGATTAGTGTAGACTACAATGCGGTGTGCCATAAAATATGGCCTCAACTTCTTTAATGCAATAAAGAGTGCCAACCCAAAATTTTGAACCTCGGGATAACTCAGATCCGCACTTCAAAGAGCATGACTTACAAAATAGACGGGTATTTGTACACCCTCTCTTTCTGCTAGTAGGATGACACTAACTGGCCATTCTGAAATGGCAAGATACATATAAAGAGTTTGCTTATGCAAAGTGCTGACAATCCGTGGTAAAGTGTGCAAATGCTCTTTCAAACGGGTCAACACTTGTTCCGCGTCGTCAGTCCATTCAAATTTTGCTTTCTTTTTAATGGTATCAAAGAAAAAGTGGCATTTTTCCCTAGAATTAGACAAAACTCTTCCAAGCCCTGCCAAACATTCGATCAACCATTGGACTTCCTTCACAGTTCGTGGGGAAGTCATGTTGGTGACAGCTTGGATCTTGTCCGGGTTCGCCTCAATGTGTTGCTGGTCAGTCAAAAATCTGAGGAACTTTCCAAAAACTTCCCCAAATACACTTTTTTTGGGATTTAATTTCATATCATATTTCCAAAGGTTCTCAAAAGTTTCTCTCAATTCATTAACATGACCCTCCTTTCCTTTTCTTTTTACAATAATGTCATCGATGTACGCTTTGACATTTCTGCCCAGGTGATCCTTGAACACCTTTGTGACGAGTTTTTGAAAAGTGGCTGGTGCATTTTTCAAACCAAATGGTATCACCTTGTACCAATACAATAAAACCCATATTCAGTCACAAAGGCAGTCTTTTCCTGATCATCGGGCCACAGTGGGATTTGATGAAATCCTGATGCATCCATAAAACTCATGAGGGCATGCTCCGCTGTAGAATCAACCAAGTCATCGATTTTAGGCAAAATGAAGCTATACTTAGGAGATGCCTTATTGAGACCAGTGTAATCCATGCACATACGCCATGTTCCATTGGGTTTGGGTACTAAGACCACATTGGCAACCTAATCAGGATAATCGCATGTGCGTATGAAACCAGCGTCTAATAACTTCTTGACCTCTTCTTAACATTTGGCGGTTTTGGGTAGAAGGGATGGTTGTTGTGGTGGTTTCGGGCGGTCCTGCTTAAGCAAAAACCGGATAATTAGCAAGATTTACTTGATTTTACAAGTTAAAATTTAAGAGGGTCCAAAATTGGAAAATGGGTATGAAAGTTGGGTCCATTTTTGGATTAATTAAAGTTCGATCTTTTATTAGGTGAACGCTCATAGTTGGGATTATTTGTATGAATTTTTCCTATATGATTTCACCTAATTTTATAGGTTACAAGCTATTAGGGTCTAAAAGTGTAAAATCATATGCAAAGTTGGGTCTAAAAATGAAACAATAAAAGTTGGGTCTTTTATTAGGTGACCGTCCAAAGTTTGAATTATTTTTATAAATTTTTCCTTAATAAGAAAAGAAAATTTTGAAAACTATTTTTAGCGCATTTTGGCTTTTGAAAATAGTCATCGGTGTATTCCGGTAATGGTTTTGGGTTCTAAATAAGTGAACGATTGGCACACCTTTGATAAGATTGTGTTGTGGAGTTCAAATAAGTGAACGACTAACACGCATGTGGGTATTCATTTTAAGCATTCAACTTCAGTAGTTGGACCTATTGCAATATGGTACGGTTTAGTCATCGACCTTTAGGTGGGGAAAAATATAGATATTTACATGGCTATATGTGAACAAAGAGGTTCACGACAGATCTAAGTCAGAAGTGAGAGTGGCCGACGTGTCTTTTAGGGTAGAGCACGCAAACCCGAATATTAATTGGGGGACAAGAAAATGACCCATGCCCAGTTTGGATACTAGAAACTAGACTCCGGAGCGAGGGTACAAATACTGGTTTCAATATCTGATCCGCCCACGCGTAGCGGCCTCTTGCTTTGACATTAGCACTGTTTGTTGAATTTTCAGCTGCAGGGATATCTCCAGTGTAACATAGCCTAACTTATAGAGATTGCGTAATTGCTATGTCAGTTTATGTAATGCAGATGAATTATCCTATAGTGATCACTTTGGTTTATGCATATTTATTTATTTGCTGGTTTACATGAATTATCTTATTTCGGCATGATTGCATATATCGGTCTTTTATGAAGTGGAGGAGTTATAGAAATATGAATGAAATGCTCATGAGATGCATGGGGTTGGTAATAAACGCATAAGTATATAAAAGGAAATATATGTACGACAGATATAGGGGAAGGGAGGACCAACTTTGTGATACCCGGAAAGCTTTAAATAACATGAGATAGTATATGCTATTTGAAAAGCCATAAGATAAAGAGAACCTGGTCATGATACATTTAAAAAAAAACCTTAAGATACTTAAACATGATTATATGACATGAAAACTATGAAAGCAATAAAGTTCATTTGACATAAAATGCTAGATGGCATGAAAAAAAAAGAAACAAAAAAACAAAGAAAGGGACTGAAACATGATATTAAGGAAATATTGAAAGACTTAATGCATAATAAAAATTAAGAGACTACTTAGCCACAGAAAAGCTAGAAGAGAACATGCGTAAAAGTTATGGAATTAAAAAAGAATCACACATGATAAAGAATCATGCAAAACGAAATATTTTTACAAAGAAATATGAACAAAATACGAAAATCGAAAGAACTACTTGTCATTAGTAAATGCATATTTAAAATTAGAGGAGAGGGGCTTCATTCTAGGTTGTTTTACCTCCTCTACAATAAAAAATTGTTGTACTAATTCAATAAATTTTTGGCTCTCTTCTAGACACAACACCCAAACATTTAAATCACATGCTATAGCATTAATATTAGAATTTCGTCCACTTGCAACTAAATTCAAACACAAAATGGTCTCCACAGGGTCCTTATTAAAGGATGGAGGCAAGTCATCCAAAAAAGATTCATTCGCAACATGAATTCTATAGAATGAATGTTCTATCATGGTGCTTTTTCAAAGCATTGTTAAGATTAAATGTAACCATATCATTACCTACAGAAAGAGTTAGACTTCAATTTTACACATCAATAACAACACCCGCAGTGCATCAAATTGGTCTACCAAGAATAATGGGGAAGTGGGCATCCTCATCCATATATATATATATATATATCACAAAAAAGTATACGGGAATAAAATACTTCCCTACTCTAACTGGAACATCCTCAAGACTACCCGTAGGAACTTAACATCTTATCTACCATCAACAAAGTGATGTTAGTATCCTTTAAAATACTCATGTCGAATTTCTTGCATATAGATAATGTCATGACACAAACACTAGCTCCTTGATCACATATAAACAAAGGAACAATGTTACAAGGAATAGAAAAACTTCCAGGATCCTTCCATTTAGGTGGAGATTTATTTTGCAATATGACACTACACTCCTTAGTAAGTGTGGACTCGGGGCTTTGGGGGCCCACGTGCCCTTTTTATGGACATTGAATGCCTTTTATTTGATTGCATAATTTGAGTATGCTTGGCTTAGGAGTGAGTCTAGAAGCTCAAAACCCAAGTAGAGAAGTCGCCACTATCCTCCTTTCGGGAGCTAACAAAACCCCATTAGCTCATAGCCCGAGGGAAAAAATGACAGCCAAGGATAAGAAGGTCTCATATCTCTGGATTCGAGGACGAGGGTAAGGACAACAGTAGGTCACAGTGTTCCCCCCCCCCCCTATTAGTCATCTCATGGTCATGACAACAAACGATCAAATTTAGACGGACGTATATACGGTTAACCATGATGTTATATTATAAACCTATGCACTNGAATTATAACATACATATTTCTGGTTTTGACCTACAAACACATAGAAATAAGGCCAGGCGGGTTTTTAGATAATGCACACATAATTTCTGATTTAAATATGCTTGGGTGATTACTTCAGGATTTAAGTTGATTTTAATCTTTATTTAGTTAAAACATGCTTTTTAGGTCTTTGAGCTAAACATGTTTTCTAGGTGATTTAAAGCATTAAACACTTATTATGAAGATTATTTAAATCCTATAACATGTTTCTACCTAAAGCTAATTTCAATTAAGAGTTGAATCATTAGTTAGTCAACATTGCATGAATTTGATTTTAAGACATGTCAATTATCTAATAAAGCAAATAAATCCTATGAACATACAAAATTAACTCTTTGAAGAACTCAAGATGGAGATTTCAATTTTGTTAGCCTTATTTGAAGTACCTTTCGTGCAATCGTCAACAACTTCTTATAACCAAATGCTTGAAGAACTTTCATTAATAATGATTATAATATTAATAATAAGTTTAAATTTTTGTGACAGCAAGGAAGTAAAAAGACATGGTTTTCAAGGTAGGGCAAGAAAACCGAGAGAGAGATTTTTTAGAGAGAGAAAGACCCGAAGTAGAGAGAGAATGAGAGAATGTTTGAACTGATGATCGAATGTGTCAAATGAAGGTCGGAGGAGGGGGGTATTTATAGGGTTTGAAGTGACGTGATCGAGCTCCGGGGTGCTCAGTAAGCGCTTAGGTGCTCAAGCCTTGGGCGCTTGAGCGTAGGATGGGCACTGTCGCGCACATCATGAACTACGGTGCTTGAACCCTCGATTTCTTGATTTTTACACTGTGAATCTCCGAAGCTTCCTTATTTCGTATATTCATTTCCATCAAACGAAATATGACAAATTATTATGAAATAATACAAAAATTCACTTCCATAAATCAATTAGAGTTTCCATATATCGAACGAACACTTCTAGAAGGTTTGCCGAATCCGGTCACATTCATACTCTTAAATTATTTTCTTTATTTTCGAAAATGAAATTAAAAAGTAAATAAAGTGAAAATAAATGAGGTGAAAATGAAAATGAATAATTTGAGAAAATTAAGTAATAAATATAAAAATGAAATATGAAATATAAGAAAATTAATTTAAGCGCATTTCGACCATCAAAACTCATCATCTTTTAGTTTTCAAAAAGTTCGGGGGGCGTTGCCCCCCTAAACCCCGACTCGCTGACTAGGCAGCGAGATCCCTGCATGTTGATCGGGCAGCGGGACCCCTATATAGATTTTGGAGTGGGGAAAAAATAGGTGAAGGACTAACTTCCAACACAAAACTATGAATTTTTCAAGCAATCAATTTTTAGACATTGGACTTGTAGCGACGTGGTACACTTTAATCACCGGCTATTAGGTAGGACCAAATTATAGGTGTCTACAGTAAGTATTATAATCTCCACTACATTCAACAAAATTTTTCAACTAAAAATATCTTTCAAGAACTTAGTATAAGTGGGAACCTGCATGATTAGGTTAGTAAAGGTACAGTTACTTGCAAAAATTTAACCATGTCAAGGAACTTATTGAACTGTGAATCATTCTTCTATCTACCATTGATAGGGGAATTGTGTCTATCGACTTCTCACCATCCTTAGCCTTTTTCTATGGTGCTTCAGCTTCCTTCCCCACATTTAAATCTTCAATTACCACGTTTCTAATCTGGCTCAAACTACAACATCAAAATTGGTATCATTAGTAGGCAGCTGCAAATCATCGATAGTGACACCAGTCCTCAAAACTATGGCATTAATTGCATCACAAGGAAGGTTCGAAGGTGATGTTTGCAATGGGAGTTGTTTTTGTTGCCTTTGAGCCATCAATTGAGAGATATGCGTAACCTGATTCTGTAACTGCCTGTTGTGAGGTTGCATAGCCTCCATATTTTTCTTTATTTGCATCATCATGATTTCTAACAATGAGAGCTCACTTTTACCAGCCTGTGTTGATGTTTTAGTTAATTGTGGCGTAGGAAAACCCAGTGGTTGTGGTGGCCATTGAGGTTAAAACCTCTTCGTTGTTGATGTTGTTAAGGAGGTACAAATGGTTGAGGATTTTCTACATCGCTGATCTTATAGGAGAAGTATGGATGATTTATATACCCTGGATTATAGATGTTAGAGAATGGATTGTTCTTGTAGGCTTGGGACCTGCATACTTGCTCCGTGTTACTATGACATGATGCTGGATTGTGACCAAATGAATCACATTAATCGCATAAGGTTTCTGAACATCCTGAAAGTGCAACCATCGCATCTATATACATAGGTTGAGAGGTAAGAGTGTTTAACTTATCGAGCTTCTACCTTATGGCCTTAATCTTTGAAGCTAAGCTCTTATACTTGTTATCAATAACATGCTTTCCTCCTCTCTTCACTTTCCCTCTTCGGTGGCCAAACCGTTAGTTATGTATGGCAATCAGATCATACGCATCATTGACCTCTTATTTCATAAATCAGTCATTTGTAGTAGAATCTAATAGTGCTCTACTCTCATTTCGTAACTCATTCTAGAATGACTGGAGCAGAAACCACTTCTCAAGACCATGATGGGGACATAGCCTAATTAAGCAATTCCTTAAACCTTCCCCAAGCATCATTATGTTACCCGTCTCACTCATGATTGTAGTTTGTAATTTGGCTTCTAAAATTCTCAGTTTTGTCCGGAGGGTAGTATTTCTTCCAAAATGCTAGAACTAGATTGTCCCAACTCGCAATAGTTTCCATATTGATACTATTCAACCATTGACGCACCTTATCCTTTAATAAGAATGGAAACATCATTGGTCCGATAAGATCCTGTGTGACACCATGTTGTATCATAGTATTGCAGTATTACATGATGTTTGATATGTCAGGATCCAGATCTTCTAATAGTGTACCAGCAAACTAATTTTGTTTGACAACTAATAACCATAGCATGCTTAAATTCAATGTTGTAGGCATTAACCTCTGGCATCTAAAAACTAGTCCGGGGTTGCCCTAAACAAGCCAGTGAATTATCTCGCGGTGTAACAGATCATGGTGGCAATGTTCGTGGTTAAACCGTCTCTTTTCCCGTAACCTTTATCTTGCACCAGGGATTATTGATTAACTGCAAAAAACTAGACAAGTTAGTTATTGCCTCCTCACTTAGCTTCTTAGTAATCCTTCGATTCCTACCATATTTCCGACGGAATTTGAGTCGATGTTCATGATCTAAATCGTACCAAGAGCTAAATTGCAAAAATGTAAGAAACCTACACAAGCACCGAAACTGCAAACAATCGTAAGCAACTTTGAGAGCAGTAAATTAGCAAAAGAAAGCAATTAAACCCAACAAGCAAAATAAATGATTGCCTCCCCAACAACGGGTTCAAAACTCTAACAGGCTATCACTAAGCTATCAAAAATAAACCTGTGACTCTAACTATGTAGCCAGGGAAACAGGGATCGAATCCACGGAGAAGCACTGAATTTCTACTAATACTAAAAAGGTAAATTGCCTAAAAGAACCTCAAAGATTACAAAATAACTACGACACTAGGAATTTCTAAATGGCATAAATTAAATTAGTTAGCCGCCAAAAAATTGCATTAGGATGGTTTATAGATCTCCTACACCATAGAAATTAAATTACTCACACATATTAAAAATTGTAAAGATTGAATCGATGTTAAAAACTAACACTAACGACATGATTGAATTAAAAAAATTACTTATCAGGAAAATTAGGGAAATAATGAAAATAAAACTACTACCTCCATTTATCATTAGTTGCAACACTTGAATTTTTAATATCTCACAAATAATACCAAAGTATTGCAACAAATAAGAATCGGAGGTAGTATATTAAAAACAAAAACGAAGAATCCCAACTAAAATTAAATTGATTAAAGAGAAGTAAAATAAACCTTGAACTAATGATTAATATTTGAGAGAAAACTCAAAACTAGATATAAAGCTTAGGGAAACTGTGTTAAGTGAAAAATCGACCTAACACTGGTTTATTTACACAAAAAGCCCATAAACCAAGTTTATTTAGAGAAAATATAGACAAAACGGACCAAAAACTATCTCGCTTAGTTGTCTAAGTGGCATTGCTCTTTGATGTTTTCCCTTTTTCTCTTCACTATTGATGAGGCTATCACACACCTATCAAAAATTAAACCTAACCATTCTAACTAAAATAGCTAGGGAAGTAGGGATCGAATCCACAGGGAAGCAATTAAACCTATTAGCTCTAAAAAGTTTAGATTGTGTAAAGGGCCTTTGAGTGACAATTGTGATCAAGAAATTAACTAGAATTAGAACTAATTGATTAAAGAATTAAATTAATGACTAAACCTAGGACATCGGTTCACCACAGTTTAATTAACGAATTGCATACAAATAATTAATTAGATTATCAATTTCCTTGAATTCAGGTCGACTAACGCTCTCAAATCTAGTCCCCTTCAAAACTCCTCCAATGGCTCTCGCTCACTTAGATTCGTTTTTCCTATTGTCCTTATGATCTAATTGTGGCAATCTTACCTCTCGGCATCGATTTCAACAATATCAAATTAACAACTAAACCTGGCCAGTATTTAATTGAAAGCAATAACAATTGACAACAGGAATACAAGTACATTAATAGTTAAACTAATATTTATGAGCAAAACACCACCAATCAATCCATGGATCCCCTAGTCCTACAAAAGAAACTACTCACTCATGATTGAAAGAACAAAAACTAAATCAATAAAAGCAATTAAAATCCTAAACATGATTAAACTAAACAACCCAGCAATAATCAAGAATTTAATTCTAAGCATAAAACTATTAAAACTAAGAACATAAACTAAAAATAATAATAAACATTAATTAAGAACAAGAATTGATATTGAAATAAAACCTGAATATTATTGATTGAAAGATTGAATAGAATTCCACACATAGAGAGAATTTTTTGATTAAACTACGGTTTGTAAACGTAAAAAGGCGTCAATGACAAAATTAGAAGACTAAACTTTAAGTTCTTAGGTTAACCAAGTCAAAAACACGCGAAAATCCCCTTTAGAGCCACTCGCCCGGAGGGGTCCGGGCGAGCAGCCCTTACCCGGGGGGCTGGCTTCGACCCGGGCATGTAGCCTTGCTTGGCTCGTTTCTCGGTTTTTGCTCGTTCTTCCTTAATTACTTCTTTAATTCTTCATTTAGCACTTCTAATCTTCAGTTAAGCTTCCCAAATGACTTCAGCTCCTCAATAACTTCTTCAAGTGCTTGAAAGGGGTCGGAAAACAACGATAAATCATCAATTCCTGTAAAATCTAATAAAAAGCACAACAGACACTCGAAATAGTATAAGTTGGTAGAAATGGCTCAACAGAGTCGTATTAGAGCTAAAAATCGATCGGGATCGGGGGTAAAATACATATAATATATCAACTTATCGACTATCTTTATAAGTGACGAGTGAGCTCACCTGGTTGCACAGGCTAATGGCTTCCCTAGCGGGCGCAAGACATTATTACCTTCATTCTCCCTTTTTGCTCCAAAATATTCTAAGGGTTGTAGATAACCTGCTTAAACAACCTCAAAACAGTGTTAGAATTGCAATGGGGGGTAGCAAAAGCTTCCACCATTAGATACATAATCCACAGCAACTAATATGAAACGATTTCCATTAGAGGATGGAAAGGGGCCCATGTAATCAATGCCCCAAGCATCAAAAATCTCAACTTCCAATATAGTTGTTTGAGGCATTTCATGCCTTTGTGAAATATTACCTGTTCGTTGGCACGAATCACAAGACATAATAAAAGCTCTAGCATCTTGTAGGATAGGAGGCTAATAAAAACCTGATTCGAGTACCTTAAACATCGTCTTAGAAGGTCCAGTATGACCTCCATACGGTGATGAATGGCAATGGTGAAGTACACCGTAGACTTCCCATTCCGGAACACATTTCCTGTATAGACCATCTGGACACTCACGAAACAGGTTAGGATCATCCCAAAAGTATTGCTTAACATCATGCAAAAACTTCTTTTTCTGCTGATAAGTCAAATAAGAAGGTAATACACCTCCTACAACATAGTTTGAAAAATCAGCAAACCAAGGAGAATTTACACAAACTGCAAACAAATGTTCATCAGGAAAAGAATCATCAATCGGGGTAGAGATCCCCCCATCATCATACCGTATCCTCGATAGGTGGTCAGCTACCACATTCTCTGCTCCCTTCTTATCACGAATCTCGAGATCGAACTCTTGAAGCAACAAAATCCACCGAATGATCCTCGGTTAGGCTTCCTTCTTCCAAAGTAGATATTTAAGAGCTGCATGGCAGTGTAAACAATAACTTTTGAACCTACAAGGTAAGCACGAAATTTATCTAATGCATAAACAATAGCAAGCAACTCTTTTTCCGTGGTGGCATAGTTGACTTGAGCTTCATCCAAGGTCTTACTAGCATAATAAACAGCATGTAGGACCTTATCCTCCTTTAACCTAAAACTGCACCAATTGCAAAATCACTAGCATCACACATTATCTCAAAAGGTAAATTCCAATCGGAAGATTGTATAATAGGTGCTGAAATTAATGCATTTTTGATCATATTAAAGGACTCAAGACACTCATCAGTGAATTTGAACTCAGCGTCTTTCAAAAGCAATTGACTTAGTGGTTTCGCAATTTTAGAAAAATCCTTAATAAACCTGCGATAAAAACCAGCATGACCCAAAAAACTTCTTACCCCTTTAACATTCACCGGAGGTGGCAATTGCTCAATTACCTGTATTTTCGCCTTATCCACCTCAATACCACGCTTGGACACCAAATGTCCCAATACTACTCCTTCATTGACCATGAAATGACATTTTTCCCAATTTAAGACCAGATTTACCTGCTCACATCTTTCGAGAACATTAGTCAAGTTAGTCAAACATGAATCAAAATCAGAACCATAAAAACTAAAATCATCCATGAAGACCTCCATAATAGACTCTATGAACTTAGAAAAGATGCTCATCATGCAACGTTGGAAAGTAGCTGGTGCATTACATAAACCAAAAGGCATTCTACGATATGCAAAAGTACCATAAGGACATGCAAAAGTAGTTTTCTCCCTATCATCAGGATGGATGGGAATCTGAAAGAAACCCGAATATCAATCAAGATAACAGAAATGCTTATTCTTAGCTAACCTTTCCAACATTTGATCAATAAAAGGGAGGGGGAAATGATTCTTTTTAGTTGCAACATTCAATTTTCTATAATCAATACACATTCTCCATTCTGTAACAACTCTAGTAGGAAACAATTCATTCTTATCATTATGAACAACAATTGTTCCCCCTTTCTTAGGGACTACCTGTACGGGACTTACTCACTGAGAAATAGGCACCGAGTAGATGATACCTGCATCTAGAAGTTTAAGAACTTCTTTCTTCACCACCTCCTGCATGTTAGGATTCAAAGAACGTTGACTCTGTATACAAGGTTTATGACCTTCCTCTAAATGAATTCTATGCATGCAAAAATCAGGACTAATTCCAGTCAAATCGTCAATAGTATAACCAATAGCCTTCTTATGAGACTTAAGCACAGACAAAAGCTTATCAAGTTGACTATCAGTAAAAGAAGCACTAACAATGACTGGGTATAACTCCTTATCATCTAGAAAAGCATATTTCAGATTAGAGGGGAGGGGTTTCATCTCAGGTTGGGTTACCTCTTTGACAGAACAAACCTCTTGGGGTAACTCAACAAATTTCCGGCTCTCCTCCGGATTCAATTCCTCACTAGTAAGATAATGGACCAAATTATCGGCATCAGCTGTACCTTCACCTACACCAACATCAAGACAAACAACGGCCTCCATAAGATCCTTTGTAGTGGATCGAGGCATATCATCAATAACAATTTCATCAATGACATCAATAACATAACATGAGTGTTCCATCATAGGAGTCTTAAGAGCAGCATTAAGATTAAAGGTGACCTTATCATCACCTACAGAAAGAGTCAAACTACCATTTTTGACATCAATAACAGCACCTACAGTGTGTAAGAATGGTCTACCAATTATAATTGGGATATGAGCATCCTCATCCATATCTAACACAACAAAATCAACAGGAATAAAGAATTTCCCGACTCTCGCTGGGACATCCTCTAAAATACCTTTAGGGTACTTCACTGTCATATCTGCCATCTGCAAAGTAATGTTAGTAACCTTCAAAGCACCCATATCAAGTATTTTGCAAATAGATAAAGGCATGACACTAACACTAGCCCCTAAATCACATAAACCTTTATCAATAAATAATGGGCCAAGGTTACAAGGATTAGAAAAATTTCCCGGGTCTTTCAACTTAGGTGGTGACTTGTTTTGCAATATGGCACTGCAATCCTCCGTAAGTGCTACGGTCTCCACCAAATTCAACTCACGTTTCCTGCTCAAAATATCTTTCAAAAATTTAGTGTAAGTAGGAATTTGAGTTACCAAATCAGTAAATGGAACAGTAACCTGCAAATTCTTCACAATATCTAAAAATTTACTGAAATGATTATCATTCTTACTCCTGTTCACCGTGTTCGGAAAGGCCAACCTAACCTGTGACCTCGGGATCGTATCAATCGATGTGTCATCTACGTTCTCCTTAGGTGCTTCAGTTTCCTTAGCTGGAACTGTGTCTAAATCTTCAGTCACCACATCATTGGTCTTCTTAGCTCCACCTGCAACATCAGAATTAACATCGTCAGTAGGCATTTTCGGGCCCTCATAAGCAGTTCCACTCCTCAAAGTAATGGCATTAACATGGTCCCTCGGGGGATTCTGTGATGCCTGTGATACTGGAGGTGTAGGTTGTGATGGAAGGTGGCCTGGTTGCTTCTGAGCAGTTGATTGTGCAATCTGAGCTATCTGAGTCTCCAGGTGCTTGTTGTGAACCTGCATTGCCTCCATATTTTTCTACATCTGCAACATCATATTCTTCAGCTCTGAAATTTCACCACTAGGTTGAGCTGGTAATGGTGGTGCTAATAGTGGTGGCCTGCTAAAACCTGGTGGGTGTGGTGGTACATATCTCTACATCTGCTAGGGTACCTGCTGAGATGATATAGCTTGCTGAGGATTCTGTACATTACTATTGTTCTTGAAGGAAAAGAACGGATGATCCTTCCAGCCTTGATTATATGTATTGGAAAATGGGATGTTCTTGTAGGCTTGAAAGGCACACACTTGCTCTACTGAACTGGTACATGACTGGGAGCTATGACCGAATGAACCAGAGGAATCACAGAAAGAGTCGTTGTATCCCGAAAGTGCAGCTACAGGTGATGGTGGAGGAGCTGTAGTACCAATCTTATCAAGCTTGTAACTTATGGCATTAATTTGCGCAGCTAAACTCTCATACTTATCATCAACTACATGTTTCCAACCCTTCTTGGAATGCCCTCTATGGTTACCAAACTGTGAATTATGAGTAGCAATTTCATTGATCAGTTCATATGCAGCATTGACCTCCTGGTTCATGAATCGACCATTAGCAGCAGAATTTAACAAAGCTCTACTCTCATTGCCCAAACCATTGTAGAATGACTGAACCAAAAACCATTTCTCAAGCCCATGATGAGGAAACATTCTCAATAATTCTTTGAACCGTTCCCAAGCATCAAAAAGTGACTCATCTGTTTCCTGATTGAAATTAGTAATTTGACTCCTCAATAAAGCAGTTCTCTGTGGTAGATAGTACTTCCTCTTTTGAAAAGCAAGAGCCAAGTCTTCCCAACAAGTAATTATAGCCATATTAAGATTATTTAACCAAGTTCTAGCCTTATCCTTTAACGAAAATGGGAACATTATCCTCCTAATGTAATCCTTAGAAACGTTCATTTGCTTGATAGTATCACATATTGAAGAAAATTCTGCAAATGTAAATTCGGATCCTCCTCAATGTTCCTGAAAACCGATTTCGTTGAACCATATTCACAAGGGCTGGTTTCAGTTCAAAATTAGCAGCATCGTTATCGGTAACTGAAAAACCTCCAGCCATAGACTCCGTGCTAGGTAAGGAATAGCCTATCAAAAATAAACCTAACCACTCTAACTAATATAGCTAGGGAAGTAGGGATCAAATCCACAGGGAAGTAATTAAAACTATTAGCTCTAAAAAGTTTAAACTGTGTAAAGGGCCTTTGAGTGACAATTGTGATCAAGAAATTAACTAGAATTAGAGCTAAATTGATTAAAGAATTAAATTAATGACTAAACCTAGGATATCGGTTCACCACACATTAATCAACGAATTGCATAAAAATAATTAATTAGATTACAATTTCCTTGAATTAAGGTCCACTAACACTCTCGAATCTAGTCCCCTTCAAAACTCTTCTAATGGCTCTCGCTCACTTAGACTCGTTTTGCCTATTGTCCTTATGATCTAATTGTGGTAATCTTACCTCTTGGCATCGATTTCAACAATATCAAACTAATAACTAAACCTGGCCAGTATTTAATTGAAAGCAATAACAATTGACAACAGGAATTCAAGTACATTAATAGTTAAACTAATATTTATGAGCAAAACACCACCAATCAATCCATGGATCCCCTAGTCCTACAAAAGAAACTACTCACTCATGATTGAAAGAACAAAAACTAAATCAATAAAAGCAATTAAAATCCTAAACATGATTAAACTAAACAACACAACAATAATCAAGAATTTAATTATAAGCATAAAACTATTAAAACTAGGAACATAAATTAAAAATAATAAACATTAATTAAGAACAAGAATTGAGATTGAAATAAAACCTGAATATTATTGATTGAAAGATTGAATAGAATTCCACACTTATAGAGAATTTTTTGAGTAAACTAGGGTTTGTAAAAGTAATAAGGCGTCAATGACAAAATTAGAAGACTAAACATTAAGTACATAGGTTAAACAAGTCAAAAACACGCGGAAATCCCCTTCAGAGCCACCCGCCCGAAGGGGTGCAGGCGAGCAGCCCTTACCCGGGGGGCTGGCTTCAACCCGGGCATGTAGCCTTGCTTGGATCGTTTCTCGATTTTTGCTCGTTCTTCCTTAATTACTTCTTTAATTCTTCATTTAGCACTTCTAATCTTCAGTTAAGCTTCCCAAATGACCTCAACTCCTCACTAACTTCTTCAAGTGCTTTAAAAGGCTCGGAAAACAACGATAAATCATCGATTCCTATAAAATCTAATAAAAAGCACAACAGACATTCGAAATAGCAAAAGTTAGTAGAAATGGCTGAAAAGATCCGTATTAGAGCTAAAAATCAATCGGGATCGGGGGTAAAATACATATAAAATATCAACTTATCGACTATCTTTATAAGTGACGAGTGAGCTCACCTGGTTGCACAGGCTAATGGCTTCCCTGGCGGGCGCAAGACATTATTACCTTCATTTTTCTCCCTTTTTGCTCCAAAATATTCTAAGGGTTGTAGTTTAACTTTTATTGTTTTACCCGTTTGTGTGAGAAAGCTCATCCCTCCTTATGTGTGTCTGGCGCCCCTACGTGGTTTTTGGGGTGACCCACAATTTGAAAGCCTTGTTTTTTAGACCATGGGAAGTGTCATCGCGGAGGGTGAATACGCTTGACTTGGAACAAAACTCCAATAGAAGCCGCTACCGCACTCCATAGAGCCTTATGAACCCAAAAGATCGCATTCTCACTAGTCATGGTGAGGTGCGATGGTTTCCCAATGGTTAGGTCGTGCACTAGTTTCATGGGTTCGGGGACCAGTTTCCCAATGGTTATTAAACAAACTACTAATGTAAGAAAATCCAAAGTGCTACCGCCACCGTGATAACAACTAAGGCTATTATGAAAGTACCACATCGGAAGATGTCTACTTTAAAATATTTAAAACTAAAATAAACTTTTAAAACACCTCCAACTAAAATACTTTATTACAATTTGGAACTAACCATGGCCCTTTCAAAACCAATCAAGTTTTATAAATTTCAAAACCCAACTAAAGTCTCATGAACTGAAAACCAAGTTAGTCCAACATACGACATCATAATAAATAATGGCGCAAAGAGGATATAAATAAAACAATTCGAAAGCAACAAAATTAAACAAAGGAACTATGAGCATTCTCCACTCAATCCCTGCATGATTGATTATGCCCACCTGAAACAGTTGCTTTCACTTTATTCTAGACTTCTACTCACCATCGAAATGGGTCATAGTAGGGCCAAGCAAAGATATGCCACGCACAAAATCACATAATCAACAAAGTTGAGTACATAAGTAATAAAGATTATGTAGCACTCTAACATGAATGGTCCTAAACAACAACTTTATAAACAGACCAACATTTTTACCTTTACCTCACACTATAACAACATATGACTCTATAACTTTTAACTTTATCTTTACATTAAATTGGAATTCGCATTGAACGGGTTTCCTCCTTTATCACTGTTTCGTACGATCCCCCCCCCCCCCCCCCCCCCCCCCTNACCCCCCAATTGTTCATACTCAAGGTATATACGTTCCAGGAGTTTTTGTGCGAATCCTCTTTTACTTTACGTAATTATCAGGTTTACACTTATTATGACTCACATATAGCATAACATGAAACATTGGTAATAAAAATAAGAACATGAACACCATATTAATTATCTCATTAATAATTGATCATATTATTATCAACTTCTTCCTTTCCTTCCTTTCCTATTCCACACATAAAATGTGAGTGGATCATTTATTTCATTGCTCATTTGCTACTAATCATGTGAATAAATATTCACTATTACTGTTCTTTTGCTCAACTTGTTTAACAACATAATTTTCCTTTTCTCCTTTCTATTTCTGACTACTAGTCAATTCCTTTTAATTAATACATTCCAACATCAACGATGTATTAACAATACTATGAAAACGGAATGCATAAAATAGTAGTCAACTCATGAAATATCATATGATCATGCATAACTTGAAACTTGCTCATATAAGTCAACATAACATACTTTTCACAACATGAAGCTTCTACCATGAAACTTATGTAATTAAACTACTTCTAGCATGATCCTATACTCATGAGAAACCTTTAGTACTTACGTACCTCGTATAATAGCGATGAGTCGCCACTACTACTAAAATCTGCTTCGCTCGAAGCCCCCTACAAAATACAATTCGGAGACTAATTAAAAATTCGCTTTGACTAGGCTTTACAGCAACTTTAAACTAACTTTTAATGTTGAAAAATCAACCGAAACCTCCCCTACAATGTCTCTATTCAATTTCATATTTTTTTCCTTTTAATTTATCTTTCTAAAACTCTTATATATCCTATTTTATCAAAATTGGAAACTTTGAAAACTTGCTTAAAAATTATTTTGAACCTTCTTAAATATCATGATTTGACAATAAAACAATGTATCTATGTTCTAAGATCACCCTATGACAGTTTCATGCCTTTAAATATTTACTGAATAATTTTAGAAAGAACTAATATTTTTACTATCTTCACAAATACTTTAATTAATTTTACAGAAATACTTATTTGCTTAAAAACTACCTTAAAACCTGCTAAACCTTTTTTTTTTATATATTAAACATTATAAAAACATCAAAGTGTCATTATACACTAGTTTTGAACCTTGAAAACCCTTTTTCATACTTAATTACACAATAAAATCATCACTACTATTTTTATTCATCACCGTAATTAATTTACAGTATTATTAAATTATTTAAAACTCCATCAAAACTCTTATAAACCTCATGAATCATGCCTAAATTAATATGATAACATTACAAGGTCATTATACTTTAATTTCATGCATTAAAAACTATTTTTCATACTTAAAAACATGATTAAAATACCACTACTATTTTTATTAACACTTATTAAAAATTTACAGCTTTATAATACCACTTCAAAACCCTTAAAACTATTCCAGATTTCATAATTTTAGTATAAAACACTATAACAACATTATATGATCATCATATGGTAGTTTTATACATTACAAACTCTTTTACTTGCTTTAGAACATGAACATAACTTTACTACTATAATTATTTATCTTTAATATAATTTTCCAGCAATACTTTTCACTTTAAAACATTCTAAAAACATTCTAAACTATATAAATTCATCATAAATCATTAGTACAATAACTTATGATCATAATATAACAATTTAGAGCATTAAAATCATAAAACTTAATATTTTAATAAACTTTATCAAACCCTAATTCATTTTTTAATAAACATACTTTTCAAAACATACTTCCAATAACTAAAACATGATTTTGATTAACAAAACTTGCTTAATTATAATTATAAAACATTATTTATAAATTAGATCATAATATAAAAAGAGGAGAAGAAATTTCTTTAACTTACAAAACTGAAAACAAGAAAGGGAGGTGGAGGAACCGACGACTTCTGGCGGGCCGGCTGGCGGCTAGTAGTCGGTGGCCTGCTGGCAGCTGGCTAGTCGCCGGCGGTTGCAAGTACCTTGTCAGGCAGTGGGGATAGGTGGTGTCGGTTAGGGTTAGGGTTAGGGTTTGGTTTTTGTTTCTTTTTATTTCTCTCTGTATTTTTTTTTTGGTGTGTAAATCCTAAAACATAAACCTAATTTTACTTCTGAAAATTCTAGTTTAAAAGGGTATTTATAGGCCCCAAAAGTCACTTTGAGAAATTACTAATTTATCCCTAATGAATGAAATTACTTTTGGGCCTTTGTTCTAAAACAATTAAGGAAACGCTTTTAAAACTAAATTTGGAAATTTTATAAACCTTTTCATAAACATCAAAATTGTAATAAAATATTTTATAAACTATATAAAACTTTAATAAACCTTGAATTAAATATTTCAAGTCTTTAATTAATTACATTATAAACTGCTTTATCCTTCTTTAAAATACTTAAAAATGCACTTAGAAATACTAATTTAATTTATAAAATGCATAAAAATATGTCGTATTACAACCTACCCCCCTTACAGAATTTTCGTCCCGAAACTTGAAACGAAATAGTGTATGGAATTGAACTAGAGACTACACTTTTTGTGCGCTGTTCAAGACTTTACTCTTTTTAAACGTAGTTGCTGTAAACTTTAGACACTTACTTTAAGTTTTACTAGCACTCCTTGAGTGATTATTACTAAACTTGGAAGCAAAACATGAAAAACTTTGCTAAAAAGCACTAAACATTTGCAATACTTAAGGGAAAAAGGCGCGAAATTCTATCGCACTCTACCACCCGTAAGACTCGAGTTACGTCCCCGTAACTCTTACTAACCTGAAATAATGTTGGGTATTTTTTTCCCATCATATCCTCTATTCCAAGTTGCCTCTTCTATTTCTTGGTTAGACCACAAAACGTTAACTGTCTTGATACCCTTTCTACGACGACCCTGAACTTTACTATCGAGAATTTTAATCAGTTTCTCTTAATACGTGAGACTTTGGTCTAACTTTATTGTCTCCGGCATATACTGCCTTAGTTGCGACACATGAAAAACATTATGAACCTTTCTCAACTCCATAGATAAGGCTAGCTTATAGGCTACCTTCCCAATTCTTTGCAATATCTCATAGGGTACGTACTTTAAACTCAGTTTTCCCTTCTTTTCGAACCTCATAACACCTTACATTGGTGATACTTTTCACAACACCTTGTCTCCAACTTCAAACTCAGCTTCCCCACGCTTCTGATCTGCATAGGATTTCTGCCTATCTTGTGCAACTTGAGTCTTTGCTCGAATCTCTCGCACCTTGTTGGTAGTCTCCTTAATCATTTGAGGTCCTAAAATTACTGTCTCACTTATGTCCCTCCAACAGAAAGGACTTCTACACTTCCTTCCATACAATGTCTCAGAAGGTGCCATGCCTATACTTGCATAGCAACTATTATTGTATGAAAATTAAATCAAATCAAAGCTATCATCCCAATTCCCTTGAAAATCCATCAAACAAGCTCTCAACATATCTTAACAACATCACAACAACTTAAACTCCCCCAAACCATGTTTGGGCATATAATACCCTTTAAAACTTACTTTAACAACATCACAACAACTTAAACTCCCCCAAACCATGTTTGGGCATATAATGAATTATGTAGCAAGGCCAATAGGCTTGTAATGTGGCTAAAAATACAAATGAAAGGGATAAAAGCTCAAAACATAGGATCAAGGGGAAAATATAAATGTAGGAAATGAAACTCTGAGGCTCAAAAGAAGAAATGAAAGCCTTTTATCATCTGCAACATACACAAAATCCACAATTAAAGTTACTATAATCCAATGTCAAACCCAAGATCATAATTGCACCAGGAACACAACACACATGAAAGAAAAATATGAAAAATATTATATTTAAAAGTTGCTCAAATCCTCCCGTTAAAACAGTTCAAGTCCAAGACCCAAGCAAGGTTGAAAGAGTTGACCAATAAAAGGAAATCAAGCAATCGAATTCAAGACATAGCCAACAAATCACACATGTGGATCCATCCGCAGTCAAGAGCCATAAAGTTTTCAAAAAAAAAAAAAGAAACACAAGGGTACAGAAGTCGTCAATTCCAATAATAAAACTCAACTAGGACACGATTAATCCATTAAACCAATTCTCTCTAAAATTAAACCTAAGAAAACAGTACAATATTTTTTGTCACATGTAAACTCCCATTCCTAACGAATGGTACAAACCATGCAGCAGTCCTAAGAAAGCAATAAAACTAAACTAGAAAAGCAATTAAAGCTAACTAAACACACGAAACAAAACAAAAGAGAAGGAGAATTTGGGATGGACTAACCAAATCATTATCAATTCCTAATAGGAGTCCAACTAAACACTGAATCAATATTACATCCCGCTTGAAATAAATCCTGAAAAAGGAAAAAAGAAACAAACCAATCTCCAAAGAAAGAGGGTAAAAACAAGAAGAAAAAAAAATAAAAAATAAATAAAAAGTAAAGTAAAAAAACTAAGCAAAAATATACAAATATACATAAATCCTCCCCCCTAACCAAATTTTGTCCCGTCCCGGGACAAACGACCATGCAAAACAGAGGAAGGAGGTGAAGCCGAGCTCTACTGACCGGATCCCAAGTACCTAGGATAGCACTGGTTATAAAAGGACTGATAAGGGTAGGAGGTAGGCTCGGTGCTAGGGTCATATGTGGGTGGCCAGTTGGGATGGTTCGGGAACCCTTGAACTATCCCAGCCTCGACATTGCTCATGTGCCCTCTCCACTGGACTCTCTGCAGCAAGTCAACATCGGAATGGAGTCTTCTAAGGGAATGATCGACCTTGTCAAACCTCTGCTGGTTATAGAAATGCATATCATCGAGCTGGTTCATCAAGGGAGTCATATCAAAGGTGGATGAGGAACGACCAGCATAGCTATGTCTCGGTGTCTCAGGTCGTGGTGGGGCTGGATGACGCTGGGTTGGGCCGCTTGCCTACTGAATCAGGTTGACCATCTGAATTGCTCTCTTTTCGGAGTCCGCCCTCTCCTGTAGTGGGATGTTGTCAGGTGGAATCCTCCAAGGGTTTTGTCCGTCTGGGTGCTCCTGATATGTAAGACTAACATAGGCATTAGGCAGATAGCACCATGAAATTTCCCGAACACACCAAACAAGTCTCTCTCTGTGCCCTTTCTAATAATGTCTTAGGATTTTTGCAGCTCTAATGCGGTAATGTCGAGGTAGGGGTTCTCCTTGATTGGATTTAGCTGGTGGATCTCTTCAGTGTGGCCTAGAGTGTGGGCCAGCCGTGTAATCATACCAACTATGTAAATAGTGCCGGTGTTAGTAATACCCTCTGCAATCTCAGCAAATCGGCGAGCTAGAAAGAGCCCAAAGTTGTAGTGGAGAGGCTGTCTGGCACATCCTTCTGTCACCATCCACAATACTCTAATATCATCAGGGTAAACTTGTCCTAACTCTGCTCTCAAACATAGGCAGTAAACCACATATCACAGGAAGTACCGAAGGACAGGATATTAGATTTCCGATGCTTTGTCGGTGGTAGAAGTGAAAGTGGAACTGCCATCTGTAATCCGCTCCAACCAAGTTCCCTCAAAATACGGTCCCCACTCATGCTCTGTTGTGGACCATACCGCATTCTCAGAATTCCATAGGAACCTCTCATTTAATTCATCTACATCCATGTCATAGTTCTGTCCAAAGATGGTGAAGCTGATGTGTGTTTTTCTTTCAGCTGAGGGAGATTCTAGAGTAACAAGGAAATGGTAGATGGATAAGAACTCCAGGGTCAGCTCTCTATATGTATGTGAGACCTCTGGGTTTGACCATCAGGATCGGGCATAGTGGCATTGATCCAGTTTCCCCTTCCGATACGGTAAGCCATTCTCTTCACTTGGTCTGTAATACAGAGCTTGTCACATGTTTGCCTGTGGAAGAACCGTGTGGATCGAATTGTTCTTTTGGAGAGCTTCTCATATCGTTTCTGTCTTTCCTGTCGGTTTTGAGGTGGTGCTCTAGACGATGATGGTTGCTTCCCCTTAGAAGTTGAAGAAGATGCCTCGGTTTTCTGAGATTTCTTGAGGCCTCCGCCAAGCAATTTCCCAATAGATTTCTTCATTATCTTACAAAACATATTCATGAAAAACAAGGATTAGTATTCTATTGAAGCAAGTTTCAAAACCAAAGTCATGGCAATATGAAAGCATAAGGAATTATCTGACACAAGAAGTTTAATGGCATGACCAATAAAACAATCAAGGTATTGTAGTCATCATAAAATTAAAGTTACAAACAAGGTTGAGCGGAAATTTCGGCATGAGCCATTTGTAAATGCAACTAAACCAATGAGAACTACAAATTTCTGAACAACTAAAGCCATGAGTGCACCAACAACATCCATTCCAAAGCATTACTTATATTTTATGCATCCAAAACCAACATTATCAAGCTCATATTCTAAGGAAACTCCGAATTGAACACCAAAAACCAACTTCCACCATAATATGAATGCAACCATTTAGCAACTATAATCACCCAATCAACTCCAATGATACTTTGAGAGCAAATAGAAATTAACTAACTAAGGTTAGTAGCAACTATTAACCAAGTTTATAAGCATTGAATTTCAATATTAGAGTTGTTAGTAAGAATTCATGAATAAAGCTAGAACCAAAAGTAGGCATAGAAACCAATTCAAAGCATGATTTTAAGCATTCTAAAGACTTTAAGCATGAACAATCATCAAAAATTCCATGAAAACTCTCACTCAACAATTTAGCATAAAACTTCCAATTACTCATAATTAAAAACTCTAAACATGATAATGAAGCATAATAATAACTGTTGAGCACTCATGAGCAACAACAATCAAGTTTAGAATTAAAAATTAAATCTGTAATAAAAATACCCAAAAATTAGAAATTCATGAAAACTTCATAAAACATGGTTAAAAAGGAAGTTATACCTTAGTAGATGATAATAGAGCAAGAAATTGCAAGAAAATTGAAGAAGCAAACCAAAAATCAAGCCCAAGTTAGTTTGAAAAATTCGAACTCCAGTTATTGTGATTTGTTGATTTTTTTTTTTTTTTTGGATTTTAACTCCAAGAGATTGTTTAGAGTAGTGAGATGAGAGTTATGTCAAAACTTGAAGTGATTTGGAGTAGTATGGAGTGAGTTATGGAGGTTTGAAGTTGGGGTTTTTGGGGTTTTAATGGTGTGAAGGAGGAAGAAGAAGATAGATTAGGAGAGAGATTAAGTGAGATTTAAAAACAGAGGG
The DNA here is from genome assembly GCA_016808085.1 of Suaeda aralocaspica. Lineage (NCBI taxonomy): Eukaryota > Viridiplantae > Streptophyta > Magnoliopsida > Caryophyllales > Amaranthaceae > Suaeda > Suaeda aralocaspica. Next base: position 1,056,400 of record PYUH01003987.1, read on the forward strand.
AATTAATAGATATAATAATTATAATAAAAGATATAATAATAATAATAATAATAATAATAATAATAATAATAATAATAATAATAATAATAATAATAATAATAATAATAATAATAATAAAATAAAGGGGGAGGAGAGAATAAAATAACGACCACGAAGAAAGAAGGCCTCACGCACGAAAAAAAACCGGAAAGTGAAAGACGGGTGACCGCAGGGGGGACCTGTGCCCGCAGCGAAGAAAAGGCATTTGACGGCTGCGACCGCAGGTCTCTTCTACACAAATATGCAAAGCCTCTGATCTATAGTGCGGGCGCATAGAAGAAGGGGGGTTTTGTTCGCTGCACCCGCATGTTGTCTCTGGGTATTGTTTTGCTGATTTTTGTCTTTTTCTCCCTAATTAATGAATTATATTATAAATTATTATTGTTAATTAAACTTAAGCACATTTTTAACTCTTAATCTGCCCTTGATTACCCCAATTAAGCATGAAACACTTAGACCCTTAGCTAAGCTTCACAGAATTAAAAAAGACTAAACTAAGCTAAACTAAACTACGAAAACAACTGAAAACACACAAAAACACGAAAAATGAGAAAGAAAGGGATAGAAAGCTCGGTTGCCTCCCGAGAAGCGCTCTTTTAAGGTCACTAGCTTAACCATGGCTGCATTAGTGATCAAGGTGTTTTAGGATCATCGAGTTGGATGACTTCAACCAAACTGATGACCTCTTCTTCGTAGTATGGCTTCAACCTTTGACCGTTAACCTTGAATACTTCACCTTTTTCACTTTGAACTTAAACATAGCCAAATTTGCTCACATTTATCACTGTAAAGGGACCACTCTATCTAGATTTCAGCTTTCTGGGGAATAGTCGAAGTCTTGAGTTAAACAATAAAACCTTATCGCCCACTTGAAACTCCCTTTTCATTATTCGTTTGTCGTGCAATCTTTTCGTCTTTTTTTTTATAGATTTTAGCACTATCATATGCTCCTAGCCGAAATTCATCCAACTCACTCAACTGTAGTAACTGTTTTTCTCCTGCAAGCTTTGCATCCACGTTTAATTCTTTGATTTCCCAATAAGCGTTGTATTCAAGTTCTATAGGGAGATGGCACGCTTTTCCATAAACCAATCTATATGGGGAAGTACCAATAGGAGTCTTAAAAGCTGTTCTATACGCCCAGAAAGCATCATGAAGCTTACTACTCCAATCTTTTCTTGATTTCGCAACCGTCTTCTCTAGAATGGACTTGATTTCTCGGTTTGAAACCTTGACTTGACCACTAATTTGTGGATGATATGCCAATCCCGTTCTGTGGTAAACACCATACTCCTCTAGCAGCATATCCAACATTTTCTCATGAAAATGCGTTCCCCCGTCACTGGAAATAGCTCTAGGGACTTCGAACCTAGGAAAAATAACCTGCTTAAACAGTCTCTAAACGGTGTTAGAATCACTCTGGGGAGAAGCAATAATCCACGGAGACTAATATATAACGATTACCATTAGAAGAACGAAAGGGACCCATATAATCAATACCCCAGACATTGAAAATTTCAACTTCTAAGATACCTGTTTGAGGCATTTCATGCCTTTTTGAGATATTACCCATTCGTTGGCACCAATCACAAGACATGACAAAATCTCTAGCATCCTTGTATTGTAGGCCAATAAAAACCTGATTGCAATACTTTAAACATCGTTTTAGCGGGCCCGGTATGTCTTCCATAGGGTGAAGAGTGGCAATGATGGAGAAATCCGTAGACATCCCAATCCGGTACACACCTGCGATATAAGCCATCTGCACTCTCACGAAACAAGTTAGGGTCATCCCAAAAATAACGCCAAACATCATGTCAAAACTTTTTCCGTTTCTGATAAGTAAGATCGGGAGGTAAAACTCCTCCAACTACGTAATTAGCATAACCAGCGAACCATGGAGTATTAGAAATCACAGCTAAGAGGTGATCATCGGGAAAAGAGTCATCAATGGGGGTTGAGATCTCCCCATTATCATACCGAATCCTAGATAGGTGGTCTGCGACCACATTTTCTGCACCTTTCTTATCACGTATTTCTAAATCAAACTCCTGAAGAAGAAAAATCCACCTGATAAGCCTCGATTTTGCTTCTTTCTTCCCAAGTAAGTACTTTAAAGCTGCATGGTCAGTATAAATGATAACTTTCGACCCTATAAGATAAGATCAAAATTTATCTAAAGCATACAGTTTAGCAAGCAATTCCTTTTTAGTTGTGGCATAGTTAATCAGAGCTGGAGCTAAAGTCTTACTAGCATAGTAAATAGCATGAAAAATCTTTTCTTTCGTTTGACCTAACACGGAACCTACAGCATAGTCACTAGCATCACACATAATTTCAAAAGGAAATTCCAAATCAGGTGATTGAATGATGGGTGCTGAGGTTAGTGCTTGTTTGATCAAGTTAAAGGCTTCGAGGCATTCATTAGTGAATTTAAACTCAACATCTTTTAATAGCAATTGAGTTAAGGGTTTAGCAATTTTAGAAAAATCTTTAATGAATCGGCGGTAAAACCCTACATGACCTAGAAAACTTCTAACACCTTTTACACTTACTGGTGGAGGTAATTGTTCCCTAACTTGAATTTTAGCCTTATTAACTTCAATACCTCTTTCAGAGACTAGATGTCCTAGGACAACTCCTTCTGTCACCATAAAGTGACAATTCTCCCAATTGAGGACCAAATTCACCTGTTCACATCTTTTAAGCACTTTAGTCAAATTAGCCAAACATGAATCAAAATCAGTACCTTAGACACTAAAATCATCCATGAATACTTTCATACTAGACTCTATGAACTCAGAAAAAATGGCCATCATACATCGTTGAAAGGTAGCAGGAACATTACATAGACCAAAGGGCATTCTACAGTAAGCAAAAGTATAATAAGGACATGTAAATGTTGTTTTTGATTGATCATCAGGATGGATGGGTATTTAAAGGAAACTAGAGTAACCATCTAGATAACAGAAATATTTTTTCTTTGCTAGCCTAACATTTGATCAATAAAAGGGAGAGGGAAATGATCCTTTTTAGTGGCAACATTTAATTTTCCATAGTCAATGCACATTCGCCAACTTGTGACAGCTCTAGTAGGAACAAGATCATTTTTATCATTACCCACAACAGTTGTTCCACCCTTCTTTGGGACTACCTGCACTAGACGTACCCATTGTGAATCTGGCACAGCATAAATGATACCTACATCAAGAAGTTTAAGAACCTCTTTCTTCACCATTTCCTAATTGTTAGGGTTAAGTCTCTTTTGTCCCCGTATACAAGGCTTATGGCCTTCGTCTAGATGAATTCAATGCATGCAAAAATCAGAACATATTCCAGTCATATCATCAAGTGCATAACCAATAGCCTTTTTATGATTTTTGAGCACAGCTAATAACCTTTCAAGTTGACTATCAGTAAGTTTAGAACTAACCATGACTGGATACATCTCATCATCACCTAGAAAGGCATATTTCAAATTAGGGGAAAGGGGTTTCATTTCGGGTTATGTTACCTCTTTGATAGCACATGATTGTTGAGGCAATGAATGGTACCTTTGGCTTTCCTCTAGAGTCATCTTCTCACTGTTCAATTCATGGCCTATGGCATCAATTTCCGAATCTCCTTCACCTACATCAGCATTCAAATATTAAAAAGTCTTTAGAGGATCCTTTGTAAGGGATCGAGGCATGTCTTCCAACACAATCTCATTAATAATATCGATCCTGAAACATGGCTGCTCTATCATGGGGTTTTTCATTGCATTATTAAGATTCAATGTTACTTTACCATCCCCTATAGAAAGTGTTAAACCTCCATTTTTAGGCACCTGTAGTATGTAAGAAAGGTCTATCAAGAATGATAGGGAACTGAGCATCCTCATCAATATCAAAAACAACAAAATCAACTGGGATTAAGAATATTCCTACTCTAAAAGGCACATCTTCTAAAACACCCTTAGGGTATTTTACATTTCTATCCGCCATCTGCAAAGTAACATTAGTAAATTTAATTAGCTCTCTCATGTCAAGCTTCCTGCATATCGATAAGAGCATAACTCTAAAATTGGCTCCTAGATCACATAGAGCCTTATCAATAAACAAAGGACCTATATTACATGGAATTCAAAAACTGCATGGATCCTTTAACTTAGGAGGAGATTTATTTTGAAGGATCGCATTGCACTCCTCGGTGAGTGCAACTGTCTCTGTTATATTCAATTCACGTTTCCTACTCAAAATATCTTTCAAAAATTCAGTGTAAGTAGGAACTTGAGTAATTAAATCAGTGAAAGGCACAGTAACTATCAAATTCTTAACTATTTCTAGAAAATTTCGAAAGTGATTATCGTTCTTACTCCTAGTTACCCTGTTCGGAAAGGGTAACGGCACCTTTGAGGGAGGAAATGTATCAGTAACTGAATCTGCTGCTGGAGCTTGCTTCTTTGGTGCTTCTTTCTCCTTTTCTACAGCTGCTTCCTCAAGGTCTTCATAACAATCGAACTAGTCCTCTTCGTTCCATCTACAACATTGGTAGTTTCATTATTAGGCGTTCTAGGACTCCTCATAGTAAGTACCGCTCCTTGTTACAATGGAATTGCAATGATCACGAGGTTGATTGCTTGATGGAGCATTTGATGGATTAGGTTGAGGAGGAAGTTGGCCTTGTTGCCTTTGAGCTGATGATTGAGCAATTTGTGCTACTTGAGTTTACAATTGTCGATTGTCGGCCTGCATAGCTTCCTTGCTTTCTGCATCTGCATCATCATATTCTTCAGTTCTGATAACTCATTGCTAGTTGGAAGGGGAGGTGCTGGGAGTGGAACTGGAGGTGGTGACCTAATGAAACCTGGTGGTAGAGGTGGAGCAAATCGTCGAACCTGCTGTTGCTGTGGTGTAAACTGCGGCTGCTGCGGATTTGAACATGGCTAGTATTTTTGTAGGAGAAGTATGGATGATCCTTCCAACCCTGATTGTATGTGTTGGAGAATGGGTTATTCTTGTAAGATTGAAATGCACATACTTGCTCCATAGAACTATGGCATGCTTGCATACTATGCCCAAAAGACCCACATAAATCACAGAAGACATCAGTAGCTCAAGAAAGTGCAGCCATTGCAGCTACCGTCATTGGGTTGGAGGATGGTGTATTGATCTTGTCTAGCTTCTCATGGATTGTATTGATTTATGAAGCCAAACTCTCATATTTTTCATCTACCACATGTTTTCCTCCTCTCTTAACATGTCCTCTAGGATTACCGAATTGAATATTATGAATGGCAATCTCCTCAATTAAATCATATGCAGCATTAACTTCTTGGTTCATAAATCGACCACTAGCACCAGAATCAAGCAATGTTCTACTCTCATTACCCAAACCATTATAGAAAGATTGCACTAAAAACCACTTCTCAACTCCATGACGAGGGCACATTCTCAACAACTCCTTAAATCCCTCCCATGCATCATAAAGAGTTTCATCGATTTCTTGGTTGAAATTCATAATATGACTCCTAAGTTGTGCAGTTATCTCTGGAGGATAGTACTTCCTTTGAAAAGCAAGAGCCCAGTCACCCCAACTTTTGATAGTATCCATGTTTATACCATTTAACCAAGAACGAGCGTTTTCCTTTAATAAGAATGGGAACATAGTGCGTCGTATATAATCCTGAGTTACACAAGCTTGCTTAATTGTATTGCAGTACTGAATGAAGTTATTTAAATGCAAATTCGGATCTTCTTTCAATGTTCCTGCAAACTGATTCCTTTCTACCATGTTCACCAAAGCTGGCTTCAATTCGAAATTCAGGGTCTCTATATCAAGAACTCGATAACCACCTCCCACTGTTGCAGAACTCGGCTGGGAATAGTCTTTTAAGGACCATACTGGTGGTGGCAGCGGTGGTGGCGGTGGTGCATCATTCCATGGTATGTTGTTCTCGTTGAACTGTAATTCTTCCATCTCTTCCTTATTAGAACTATCGGATATATTCAACTCAGCAAAAATTTGTGTCAAATCAACCAGTGTTCAGACGGAAAGAATAACTCTTCGTAATCTCAACTTCCTTCTACGTCTTCGCTTATGCAATGATCTTTCCAGTTCAGGATCAATCCAATCCAGCATACAACCTAATACCTGCACACAATCAAAACTCGAAACAGAAATGAGAACCACCTCAAAGAATGTGAAGGTTCCTTAAGGTGAGGAAATGAAATGAAAATAAAAACAAAAGAAACAATTTATACACAACCAATAGAATTAAACATAGCCTCCCACGACAACGGCGCCAAAAGTTGAACAAGGCTATCGTGCACCTCCCAAAAATAAACCGACAACTCTAACTAATATAGCTAGGGAAGTAGGGATCGAATCCACAGGGAAGCTATTAAATTCTATTAGATCTAAAAAGTCTAAAATGTATAAGGGGCCTTGGTGCAAAGTTCGGTAAAAACTACTAAAACTAAGATGTCAAGTACTAAAACTAAAGAAATGACGGGAAAATTACGATATAAACTCTTATAATGGAAATTTAGGGCAGTTGGTTCACTATGATCAATCAACAAACTAATAAAACACTCACTAATCAATTCATTAGCACTCATTGAACTAGGGCTCACTAATTCTCTCGAACTTAGACTCACTCAAAACTCCTTTACCGGCTCTCGCTCGCATAAAGTCGTTTTTACCTATTATTCAGTGGTCTAATAGTGGTAATTTTACCTCTCGGCCTCAATTTCGACAATAACCTAACTCAAAATTAAATCTGGCCGCAATCGAAGTGCAGTCAATAGAAATCAAAAATAGGAATTCAATTAAAAGTTAAGAATTAATTAATGAACAAAAAATCAATTTACAACATGATCATAGATCTCCTAGCCCCAGAGAAAAAGACTACTCACACATGGCTAAAGAAATTTAAACAAGAACAAATTCAATTCACAAATTGATTATCATAAATTAATCAAAACTAGAATTAAAACAAATCTAATTCATAAGAAATTAAACTAAGCAACTAAAATAAAATTAAATAAACTAAATTAAAGACTGACAAACTAAAAAGAATCATGAACTAAAAAGAATTGAAAAACAAAAGGAAAGAAATTACCAAAAGGAATATTGAATTGCATTGATTGAAATCTGAATTGTTGAGAATAAAATAACCGCTTCTATTTCTAGAGAGAAAAGTGTTTAGGATTCCTAAGTCTAAAAATATGCCAAAAACTAGTTAGGGTCGTGCCTACTTTACATAGAGTATTTATAGGATTAGGTCTTTAATTAAAATAAACCCACGAGCAAAAACCGTGAAGGAAAGCCGATCGGGGCGAGAACCCCGCTAGCTGCACCCGCAGCGTTCAAAGCTGCACTCTTCCTTGCGCGCAACGGTCTCACGGTTTGAGACTTGTGAAAAGTCTAATCTATGTTGCGCCAGCATAGGTCAAGGGGGCTCAAAGGGTTGCGCCCGCACGAGATACATTGAGCTACATTTTGATGATCTTTTGAGTTCTTCGCTCGATTCTTCGAATCTCGTTCATGGCTTCTCATGACTTGGCACGTATCCCAAGACAAGTACATTTTGACTCATTTTAGCTTCTAATGACTTCAAAACTCTCTATTACGCTCCTGTAGCATATAAAAGAAACCGAAAATTGCGCGTAATAACCGAAGAAGCATAAAATAACCGTAAAAAGCTCTAAGAGTCTATTAAAGATGCTAAAACCGTTCCAAAACATTACTTAACACCGAAAGACGATATTTAATCAAAAAAAAGCCATAAACTTAACTATTTAGCACAAGAATCAACCGAAAATGAGGGAAAACACAACATAAAACACATGTATCATCAACACATGAGTCGTTGTCAAATGCTCCTTGAGAGTTTGAAACGCTTCTTCACAATTATCGCTCCAAAAAAATTTACAATCCTCCTTCATCAGCGACGTCATCGGCTTGGCTATTATTGAGAAGTCCTTGACAAACCTTCTGTAATATCCGGGTAAACCCAAGAAACTCCGAACATCAGTCACGTTCTTAGGTGTAGGCCACTCCTTCACTGCTTCAATCTTCGCTGGATCCACCTCAACTCCCTCTTTTGACACATAATATCCTAAAACTGCAACTTTCTCCAACCAAAATTCACACTTAGAGAATTTAGCATACAACTTATTTTCCCTAATCGTCGATAAAATCGTCCCTAGATGATCCACATGCTCCTCCTTACTCTTCGAGTACACCAAGATATCGTCGATTAACACGGCTACGAACTTATCCAAAAATCGTCGGAAAACTCTATTCATCAAATCCATGAAAAACGCTTGTGCATTAGTCAACCTGAATAGCATCACAGTAAACTCGTAATGCCCATACCTCGTACGAAACGCCGGCTTCGGCATGTCTTCGTTAGCAATTCTCAGTTGATGATATCCTGACCTCAAATCGATTTTCGAAAACATAGTCGCTCTTGTCCGTTGATCAAACAAGTCATCGATTCTATGTAAAGGATATTTGTTCTTGATCGTCACCTTATTCAACTCCCTGTAACCAAAACACAACATCATACTCCCATCTTTCTTCTTTACAAACAACATTGGTGCTCCCCAAGATGAAGCACTAGTTCGAATGTAACCCTTCTCTAACAAATCTTGCAATTGGTCCTTGAGCTTGCTCATTTTCGCAGGAGCCATCCTATATGGTGCTTTGGAAATGGGCGCAGTCGCTGGCGCTAAGTCTATTGTGAAGTCGATTTCTCGCTTCAGCGGCATTCTCGGAATCTCTTCAGGAAACACATCCAGAAAGCCCCTCACTACCTCGATATCTTGTGGCCTAGAAAACTCCACATGATCCATATCCCTCACAGTACAGAAATAAATATGAAATCTCCTCTTTACATAACTAGCATACCTCATCATTGACACAATCTTATTGTGCCTCGGTCTTCTTGAGTTCCAGTAACTCACAATCTTGCCCCTCTTAATGAATGAAATTTTCTACGGTTCACACATAATCTCAGCCTTATATTCGCTTAACCAGTCCATCCCTAGGATCACCCCTAAGTCACCTAACTCAAACTCAATTAAATTAGCCTTAAATTCCACTCTTTCAATCACAATCGGCACATCTAAATACCTCCTAGAACATTGCACTACCTTTACTGACGGTATTACTATAGGAATATCTATGGTGTCTACATTCCCCAAAACAGCAGATAACTTTTATAAGACTTTAGTGGATAGAAAAGAATAAGTTGCAGCAGAATCGAACAAAACTTTAATAGGTAGAGAGTCAATAGATAAAGTAGTGATCACATCCTTAATAGCACCTGCTTCACTCCTTGCCATTACACTGAGCTTTCCAGTGCTAGGTGCCTTACCTTGACTCCCTCCACTACCAATACTGTTCTTATTTCCAGCTTGATGCGAAGCTCTTCCTCCTATGTTTCCTTGGAAACCCTTTTCCTGTCCTCCTGCTGAGTTGCCCTTAAACTGAGGCCTTTGGCCTTCCTTTCCTTTACCCTTAGAGTAGCATACATACTCATGATGACTAAGCTTGTTGCATTGATGGCAAATAGCCAGATTTCCATCACAGTCCCTGCCTGGATGATTTTTGGACATTTCTTGCAGAAGTACACACGACTATCTTGGCTAGAATATTGCCCCTTGAACCCATTATGATTCATAAACTTTCCAAAATTTCCCTTATTTCCTTGAAAATTGGTAGTTAAGCAAGGCTTCTTAGATTCATTATGACTCTCATGAGGGTAAAAGCTTTCTCCAACATCCTTCCTTTTCTCCTTCAAATCACTCTACTTTGGTATCTCGTTCTTCTTTTTCTCTGAATTAGAAAGGTGTGCAGCTCTCCCATAAAGCTCATCAAGCGTCCCAAACACGTGCCTAGCTATTTGCAACTGAATGTCTATAGAAAGACCTCTTGCAGCCAACTGTTGAGCTACATCGGCTAATTGCCTTACTATCTCATTAAGCGAATCATTATCTCCTCGGGACATTTTCCTTCTCCTAAAGAGGAAAGACTCACTCATCAAGACATGGCCTAAACACCAAATTAAACAACGTAATAAAAGAATTGAAAGACCTAGACTTTCAACAATTCATAACTTCAATTCAACTTCTAAGGAAATTCCTTTCCCTAGAGTTGCTTGCTACACTTTATCTTGATTGCTTTCACAACCATTAGTCAAAATAAAAATATATAATAAAAAAGTAATTCTCTTAAATTTCCACTTAAACTAATGGAACATCTTAAAGAAACAACTTTCTTTATTCAACTCTAATGATAGCTTAGCACACTTACTCATAATAATGGTCTCAAGAAACATGCTTGACCAACTTATTCTCAAACGAAAGAAGATAAATGAAGAATTTTAAACATCCTTAGCTCATAACCTGGAGTAAACAACTAAATCACCTCGAGTTCTATCATGACATGATCCTTAACATAACCATTGTCACACCTATCAGAAGAAGCATCATATTTTATTGGAGTAAACTCGGGACATCATTAATATTCTCTTCTGGGTCATTCACATCCTCCTCCATCTCGATACTAAATCAATGAACTCTGAGATACTAGGGTCTACATCCTCGATCAAAAACATGAACTATCCTATGACTCATAACCCGATGAAATTGAACTCGCCTCGTCCTCGGCCATAGTAGCACTATGCTGGGTACTAGGAACATGAGAATGAGATGATATAAGAATAGGATTAAAATTTATAAATGCTTAGTTCGTATGAAAGATATACTCCCCAAGATATCCTATGCCAAGCATAACTGGGAATCCCTCCCTTCAATTAAAAGTTGCAAACACAACCTTTATGTCTAAATAGGGTTGGTAGTTTATTAAGCATCCCATAATTAAGACTGATGCATGATCAGGTTGGTCACACCCCTTTTTACCTAGAGCTTCACTCATTTAGGACCAATAAAACGAATCTTCCTAGTGTATTGAAACGGTTCCTCATTATCTTTTGTCTCCAAAATCCCCATTTATGAAATTTCACTACGAAAACAATAATTAACATCCTCCCTAGAACACATATTTAAAATCTAGGGACAACCCTTCCCAAATTACAAAACAAACAGTTGCAAAAAGAGAGGTTTGGTGGCTAACAAACAATCTTTTCTACACGTAGCTAACCATATAATAACAACATACTAAAGCACTAAGTAAATGCATGAAAGAAGAAATAAATCTAACCTACATGCCCAAACTTCCTACCCCAACTCACCACATGTTGTAAAACAATAACACATAAGACATACCTTAAATCCTTGTGTACTTTCACATGCAACAAACAAAACCTTTTTCCATTTTCAAAACTTTCTATTTTTGGAAATTACTATTTTATAAACATTCCATTTTTAGTAACTTCCCAAAACATGAAAGTTCCTTTTTCGAAAACTTCCTGAAAAGGAAATACTTAAAACAATTAATTAATCCAAAATTCCTTAAATAAGTATTTAAATAATTAATTAACTAAATAACTAATGACTTAAATAATTTCCAAAAAAGAATTTTGCTCCTTAAGACACTTTCCCAAAATAAAACCTTAGGGTACCCCAAATAATTTTATTTCTAAAAACAAGGCTCTGGCTACCACTTTGTAACGCCCTGGAAAATCCTAACCATTTCCATAAATTATTTATTAAACAAGCTACTAATTTAGGAAAATCCAAAGTGCTAGCTACCGCCACCGTGATAACGGCTAAGGCTATTATTAAAGTACTACATCGGAAGGCTTCTACTTTAAAATAATTAAAACTAAAATATACTTTTAAAACACCTCCAACTAAAATAATTTATTGCAATTTGGAACCAACAATGGCCCTTTCAAAACCAATTACGTTTTATAAATTTGAAAACCCGACTAAACTCTCATGAACTTAAGATCAAGTTAGTCCAGCAAACGACAACATAATAAATACGGCTGCAAAGGGAATACATATAAATAAATTCGAAAGCAACAGAGCTAAACACAGGAACTACGAGCACTCTCCACTCAGACCCAGCATGATTGACTATTCCCACCTAAAACAGTTGCTTTCTCTTCATTCTAGACTTTTACTCGCAATCAAAATGGGTCATAGTAGGGCCAAGCAAAGATAGGCCATGCAAAGAAACACATAATCAGCAAAGCTAAGTTCATAAGTAATAAAGATTATGTAGCACTCTAACATTAATGGCCCTAAACAAGAACTTTATAAACAGACCAACATTTTTACCATTACCTCAAACTATAACAACATATGACTCTATAACTTTTAACTTTATATTTACTATAAATTGGATTTCGCATTGAACGGGTTTCCTCCTTTAAAATCAAATTTCTAAAGTGGTATGCTCATAAGCAGGCCACAGTTTTTCCAAAACAAGAGAAAAAAACTTGTTTTGCTCAAAATAAATTTCTAAAATTCATGATTTTGATTTTTATTTTATAATGTTCCACTATAATTATAAATTTTATTAAAGTATAAAAATAATTTTTATAAATTAATTTGGTAATTATTACTAATTAAATTGGGTTTGCGGTTTATGAGCGATTTTTATAGATTTACTTAAAAGCATTAATTTTTATGAATAATTAGGGAACAAAAATGAATTTTAAAGGTTGTAAATTAGTTATATAACATGTTTTAAGTGTTCCACGAATTTTTAACACTTGTTTTGTATTTTTCCTATGCAAGAGGAGAATTCGTAGAAGACCGTTCTAAGGAGTTAAGGTTTTTTACGAGAAAGGTATTTGCATGCTACAAAAGGTTTAATGGTATGAAATTATTAGGCTGTGATCCTAGTTTCAAGTTCGAATCGAGCAAACGATCATGTTTCCCTTTGCTGAATTTTCGGTGTTTTGAATTATTTGAGGAGTTTAGTTGTTTGTCTAATGCTTGTTATATTTGTTTTTGGACTTTTTATAGTATATATGAAGCTATGTAATTTTCTCATGATTTTTAGATTTGTTTATGATGGCTTTAAAAATTAATTACTAGAATAGCGGTTTTGTAGATTTTACTTAAATAAATCAATTCAGAAATCTTAAACCTTGAATTTGGTCAAGAGAATATTTTTAATGGATTCCTTATGAAAATAAGGGTTACAAGAGTTGGCTTCATGTGAAAATAGTTTTAATAAATATTTTATTAAAATTATAAACGATTTTGGTTAAAATTGACGATTTTCAAAAATATATTCACGTAAGAGTTCTAAAATAAATCTAGATCGACTACAGGTTGTTGCTAGACTAAATAAGTGTAAAAAAAGATTATCAAAATTCCTTTGACGACTAATAAATTAATTAAGTATTTTTAACCTAATTAAAGGAGTCGATTAAGCCTTAATTAATTAATGAAAAATGATTTTTTGAAATTCTTAAATACTTTAAAGTTTTTTGAAAAAAAAACCAAGAGTTTTTATCACCAAATAATTTTTTTTCATTAATTGATTTATTATTAGATCAATTAAAATGAGTAATCGGTTTTCGAAAATTCGCTTTCTATTTACAGAAATTTCCTAAAACGTTTTCAAAATTAATATCTATATTTGTAAGGTTACTAAAAGTTTTTAAGAGTTGGTTATAAGTTACAGTTTGTTAATAAGCTGTTTCTATGTTTATATTTCATGTTTTTGAAGCTTTTCGGTGATTGTTTGAATTTTTTAAAGTGAAATGTAGTATGTTATAAGTTCTGGACAGAAGTGAATCCATGTTTAAAAGTGATGTATAATAGTCTAGAATGACACGTAAGGTATTGTTTATGTATATGTTAATTTGACCATGTAATGTATTGTTTATGTATATGTTAAAAGTGATGTATAATAGTCTAATATCATGTTTTAGAAGCTTCTCAGTTATGTATATGTAAGGTATTTTTTATGCAAAGTTAATTTGACCATGTTTTGAGTAAGTTAGACTATGTACTGTGATTCATGTTCCCATGCAAAGTCAAAGTTAAGCAAGTTTAAAGTTAAAGTTAAGTTTTCAATTTCAAGTTTATAATACAAAGTCACTGTACATGAGTTAATTTCAAAGTATAAAGTCAAGTAAAGTTAAAGTGCAAGTAAGAAAATATCAATTTATGTCGATGTTTTACAAAGGAACATGAATCCTCATTCCGATCTAATGAGGTTACCATATAGGGGAAGTATGTATTGCCTTAACGTTGTGCTTCCATAGTGGGGTGTGACGATGCTTCACTGTTTAGTCAAGGCATTCCTACATGTTAAGTTTTAGACATGGGGTGGATGGAGATCATGTACCATTTTCGAAAGACCGTACATCTTTCAGTTAATGTGGAATGTTTAGTAGCATCAATCTACTTTATTGGTGGTCATTATTCCAAAGAGCCCGTTCATGTTCCTATATTTTCTTTTTATCAAGCAAGTTATCGAGCAAGTTATTGAGCAAATTCTCAAGTAAAGTTATTTCATAAGTCATTGAGCAAGAAAGAGTCAAAGCAAGTGTCTTATGAATCTTATGTGTTTATGTGTTTGTTGTTGTGTATCATGTTATTATGCTTTTATTGGTTGTACAAAATCAACTTTTGCTAACACATATATTTATGTTTGTTGTTTTCTCTTGTGAAGCAGAGTAAGTGAAGATTGTCCATGAGCATTTGCATGGGATGAAGGGGTTTGCGAGAGAGAACATTATTTAGTTTGCATTAGTTATTTGTGTTTTCTAGACAATTATTATTTCTAGTGAAGTTGGTTTTGAATAAGGGCCATATTGGTTTCAAGTTGTATGAGTTTGATTAAATAATTTTGACTAAGTAGTAAAAGACTTCTGTTGTGTGTGTTTTAAGAAATGGTTTTGGTTTGTGTTTGTTTTACCCTTAACCTTAACGTTGCAACTACTTCCATAATTAGTTGTAGCGTGGCGATAACATGCTCAAGTTCCTCTTATTTAGTGTTTAAAGGTAAGTTTTAAAAAGTGAGGAATTTGGGGGTGTTACAAGCGCTCTA
Organism: Suaeda aralocaspica; assembly: GCA_016808085.1. Classification (NCBI taxonomy): domain Eukaryota; kingdom Viridiplantae; phylum Streptophyta; class Magnoliopsida; order Caryophyllales; family Amaranthaceae; genus Suaeda; species Suaeda aralocaspica. The sequence goes on from PYUH01003987.1 coordinate 1,071,412, forward strand.
TTATAAAAATGTGGAAAAATATGAAAAAATTCTAGAAAAATATGGAAACATAAATACAACTTAAATTAAATTAAATTATTTTTGTGATTTTCTTGTGTTTTCCAGGCCTTTAGAAATTTTAGGGTGCCTTAGGTTGTTCTTTTGGCATGTTTCTCAAGACCGGACTAATAAGCGACGTGGTATATGTTTATCATCGACCTAAGGACAGGGACAAATGTAGATGTCTAAAACGGGCAGATTTCAAATTAGCTTAAAAGTTCTCTAAATTGCCCCCAAGTGTTGCAAATTGTTTCAGTTGTCATTCCAAGCCTCAAAAGCGAGGAAAAACACCAAGTTCATTTCAAATCAAAACAAAAGCAACAACACACACGAGAAAGCAAAGTTAGTATAAATGGCACTTGTTTCAGTCCTGTTAGCCATAAAAACATGTCAAAAAAAAACAGATTATAGAAATTAATTGAATACCATCACATGGGTAACACATGCATTATGCCTAGGAGTTATGTTCAATATTATAATGAGAAAATCGTGACATTTTCCAAGTTTCATTTACCTATCCTTTAGGAATGATAATCCTTAAGGAAAGTCCTTATTGAAGTTTCCAAACTATTAACCCGAAATCTAGAGCGCCCACAAATGTTTAGAGACATTGCTTTTCATATGCATAGGTAAGCTTGCTTTGCTTAGAGTGTGTGTAGAAACTCAAGAAAATAAGACTCTATTGTGATCCTTTTCGGAGGTCAGGAAACCCATATGTCTAGAACAAATGAAATTGACTCCATAGTTTGGTTGTTGATCAGATCATAGACTGACAGACGAAGGTCGGGACAAAGTAGATCAAAATGTCTCCCCATATCTAGTGGCCTTTAGTTAATCTCTTATGAAGTTTCATCATTAATATTTTGAACAACAACATTAGATATCCCTAAATACATACAAAGGGATTTACTAGGCAATTATAATTAATGCACACATAAGATCTATGGATTTGATGATCCCTTTAGATTAATTACGTTAAAAGCCCTAAACCGGTTGTCCAAAAATATCATTTTTACGTGAGAACATGTAATTTCGGTCTATTTTAAGCGTGAATCATGTTGATAAAAGCAGAAAAGTATGCATTAATGCAATACATAACTAAACAAAAACATGCATGAAAGTGTATAGGAGATCTTGATGTTGATAGTGCCCTCATGTAAGATATGTACCTTGTGTGCGGCAGTAGTCGAAACAAACCAAGTGATTACCCAGAGTATAAAAACTTGAATTTTTTTGACAAATTTTTGTATTTGTGTATGAAGATAGGTGTTTGAGAGAGAAGAATAATGTTTTGCCAACAAAAATTCAAGAGAGAATCAGAGTGAATTGTTGATTCTTTCATCAAAAAATTGAGCTGTATGATGCAGGCTATCGCACATCTCTCAAAAATAAACCAAACAACACTAACTAATATAGCTAGGGAAGTAGGGATCGAATCCACAGGAAAGCAATGAAACACTACTAGTACTAAAAAGTTTTAATTGTAAAAAGGGCCTTGGTTATGATTAATTATTTACTAAAAAAACTAATAAAGAGATTAAACTAAGAATTGGCTCAAATTAACAAAAACCTAGAGCAATTGATTCACCATGAACAATTAACAAATATATAAAACATAAACCAATCAATTCTACAAAATTCATTAAACTAGGACACACTAATTCTCTCAAACTTAGACTCCCTCAAAACTCCTCTACCGGCTCTTGCTCGCATAAACCGGTTTTGCCTATTATTCAGTAGTCTTATTGTGGTTATCTTATCTCTCGGCCTCAATTTCAATAATTACCAAACTTACAACTAAAACTGTGCACAATTTAATTGCTATCGATAGAAATCAATAATATGAATTTAATTACTAATTAGAAACTGATCGATTAATATTAAACTAGTTCATTAATGAGTTCATGGATCCACTAAATCCTAGAAAATAAGTTCTCACTCATAATTATAAGAACTAAAACAATTAACAAAGTTAAAATCATGATCATAAACAAATAAGAACAATAATTAACTAAATAAACAATAAAAAACTAATTAAGAAACAAAAACTAATTAACATGAACTAATAGAACTAATAAACATGAATTATAAATAATTAACAAAGAAAGAAAAAAAAAAGTTACCAAAGTTGAATGGAAGAGAAACTTAATTGAATTGTATTGAGTTGAAAATTCTTCAACAAAAATAAACTAATCTACCCTAATCTAGAGAGAAAGTAATTAAGGGAGCTAATTAGGATTCTAAAACTGGAAAAAGTAATAATGAAAATTATATCCCGTGCACCTAGGAAATCATTTCGTAAAAACAAGGGTAATGGGCTTTTTAATAATTAATTACGCAATAAGTCGATCTCCCAGCAAAATAGCCAAAAAAACGTGACCTGCGCCTCATGAGGCAGAAGCTCTCAAAATTTTAAGGGTCATATAAAAATCGCTATAACTTTTGATACAGGACGTTCCATGAGGTGTATCACCTACTGTTGGAAATCTCTTTGAGTATACTTTCCAATGCAATAAGAATAATCAGATCAATCCAATTTATAGAATGTGAGATATGATCAAAATAGTGGACAGTGGTCAAAATCTTCACTTCTAAACTTCATAATGCTTCACTTTTACTTCTAATATTTATCCAACTTGTCATGCAAGACGTCAAACTTGTTCCAATGAGTTGTAAAATGTATCTAATAATTCTCCAAATGCTCATAGTGATCTTCATTTCTCGAGTGCCGAGATTATGTAGTAAAATCAACCGCAAATTGATCATTTCCTACAAAACTTTACAAAACCACACAAAACACTAAAAGAAGACTATTAGCATGAAAATTGGCTCAAATGAGTCCGGTTAGTCCATAAATAATTAGGGGATTGGGCAAAAAAATAATATAAATATTAGACACATCATTGTACATATAGCAAAGCGGAATAAGACATGCATCCCCACGCAGTGAAAACAAAAGTTGTGTGGGGACGCAGTATCTCATGTGTATTCAGCACAACCGGCTCTACGATTTCACTCAGGTTTCTTGTTTCCTAAGTATTTCGATTTTGCGAATATTTGGTACCAAATGTTCTAAAACATCAACGAACATGGCAATGTTTGCGATTATTAATTCATGATTTCAAACTACTTGTTTATATTTTGAAACTATTTTAGAATTCTCATAAGAAAAACTAATTTAATTATGTAAAATTCATTTTTCACTAAGAAAAACTTAGAAAAATCAAAGAAAATATCAAAAAATCTAAAAATTTGATTGCAATTTATTTAGGAAAATTTCATAAAAATAAACTGAACTTTGGACGATTATCTAATCAAAATACCAAACTTTCATTTTTTTTTCATTTTGGAACAACTTTGTACTTTTTTCCATTTTTAGACACTCGTAAATTTTAACCTATAAAATTAGGTTAAACTTATTGATATACATGTTTATATAGATGTTTTCCCCTTATTTTCTATGAATTTGGTGCTTAATAATGAGCTTTTAGCTTTATTTCGGCTCATATTGTGTTCGTTGGGATTTTTTGTATTATTGTCGAGTTTAGTTGGTTTTCATTGATTTTGGAATACTTTACCCTAATTTTATCTCCAATAGTTGTTACGCGTGCTTTTTTGGTTTGATTTATATGTTGAAGTGCACAGACATAGAGGACTTATGGAGCTAACCAAAGCCTAAATGAGGGGATTTGTGATTTCATTGGTAAACGTGCTAAGGAACGACTACAAATAGCTAAAAGTCAATATTAAAGGAACCAAGCGACAAACTAAAGAAATTGTCAAAAGAGTGAAGAAGACAACACATGCGGGCGTAGGGGTCAAACCCCCATATCCTTATGCGGGCACATTCTACATTAGGCCCTACTCCACAGGCTTATAGCCTTCACATGTGGGCGCAGCTCTGAGCTAGCATTCGTTCCCTGCAGGTGCAGCTGAGGCTTGTGAGCCATTTTGCTGGGATATCGTAGTTTGTATAATGTATTAGTTAAAATCCCATTAGGTTAGTATTTAAGGCATGGTTTCCTGGGGGCTCGCACTTAAACTTTCATTATTGTTTTTTCTAGTTTTAGAATAACAATTAGCTCTCTTAATTAATTTCTCTCCCTAGATTAGTTAGTTTTGTTTGAAAATTTCTCAACCAATTCAATACAATTCAAGTTTCTATTTCATTTAAGTTTGGTAATTTCTATTCTTTTCTCTTGTCGATTATTTTGAGTTCATGTTATTTAGTTATATTAGTCTATTTAATATATGCTAATTTGATTATGTTATTTAATTAGTTTATGATTATTTAATTACTTTATCATTGTGTTAATTTGTTTATGATCATGAATTCAATTATGTTTATTGTTTCAATTTTTGTAATTATGTTTAAGTAGTCTTTTTTTCTAGGGTTTAGGGGATCCACGAACTCGTTGATGGGATAGTTTAATATTGATGGATTAGTCACTAATTAGTAATTAAATTTCTATTATCGATTTCTATCAGTTACAATTGAATTGTGACCATATTTAGTTGTAAGTTTGATAATTGTCAAAATTACGTTTAGGGGATCCATGAACTCGTTGATGGGGTAGTTTAATATTTATCGATCAGTTCCTGATTAGTAATTAAATTTCTATTATTGGTTTCTATTGATTACAATTGAATTGTGGCCATATTTAGTTGTAAGTCTGGTAATTGCCGAAATTAAGTCCAAAAGGTAAGATTAATGAATAATAAGATCACCAAATAATAGGCAAAACAAATCTAGGCAGGTGATCATGCCGCTAGAGGAGTTTTGAGGGAGTCTAAATTCAAGAGAATTAGTATGCCCTAGTTTAATGAGCTTTATGGATTTAATTGGTTATTGCTAAATGACTTCGTTAATTGTTCATGGTGAAACGATTGCCTTAGATTTTAATCAATTTGAGTAATTTCAATTGTTAACTTTTGTTATTAGTTTATTAGCTTAGTTAATCACAATTACTCAACCAAGGCCGATTAACAAGATTTAGACTTTTTAGAACTATCAAGAATTTAATAGCTTCCCTAGGGACTCGATCCCTACTACCCTTAAAATATTAGTTATTGTTGTTTGGTTTACTTTGAGAGGTGTGTGATAGCCTTCATCACTTATTAATTATCCGATTTTTCTTTAATAAAAAAATGGTGAAATTTGTTGCCTTGAGCCACCCACGTCGACTATTTTAGCTCACTTCATCACACCGATGTCACCCTTCCCAACCTCCTATCTTAGTCGTCTCCCCTTCTACATCCTCCACCACCAAAATCACCCTCATCAAAATCAACATCTTCATAACAATAATAACACAAAATATTCGAATCACCCTTCTCATTACACTCTAATAACCCATCTACCCCTCCTCCTCATCCACCACTACCGCCTCAATGCTCCCCTACCATCTCCATTTTCAAACCACTGGCATCATCAAACCTAGTAACCCGCCCTCAACAAATCATAAGGAAAATTACTAAAAAAATTAAGTTCACTAACCTTGATTATTTGCTCTGAAAAGCTTCGAATTTGAGTTTTGTGCTGTCGAAAATGAGGAGTTTGAAAAGAAAAGTGGCAGCTTAAATAAGAAGAGAAGAATAGAAGATGGTACACTAAAAGTGTAGAAGTGACTTGAATTGATTAAAGATGGAGCAGTGCTCAACAACTACTACATTAAAACATAATCCATAAATTTAGAAAAAAAAACATTAATAAAAAATAAAAATAAAAAACAATTAAAAAGAAAAGTAAGTTAACCAGTTAATTAGGTCGCCGGTAACTTAGTCCAAAAAGGGAAAATAAGGTACAAAGTTGGGTTCAAAAATGAAAACATGAAAGTTGGGTCCAATAATGCAAAAACAAGAGTTAGGTCTTTTATTAGAAAACTGTCCAATGTTCAAATTATTCTTATGAATTTTTCCAATTAATTAAATTATTTTTAGTGAATTTTGGCTCTCAAAAACTATCATCGAACCCCCATTTTTCTAGGCCCAAAGAAAGGGTTCACTAATAGGTGAACAGTATTCTTTCAACAAATTAATTACAATTTTGTAGTAGTTCGAAGTGATTATTGTCAAGGGTGTGACCTATAGCAACACGATATGATCTAAACATCGATCATTAGAGTTGGGCGACATGTAGTTGTCTACATCAATGAAGTGCAAAATAAATAAAAGTAAAATTAAATATTATGGCAATTAGCGTATATTCCAAATTCGACTCTTTGATTTTTGTAAGGAATTGAAATTAAAATAGAAAAAGTATGAAGTAGAGGTACTAGATGAAAATTGAGGAAATCGATCTAAGACAACGTAACAATGATGAGTAATGAAACAAAAGCAAACCAAAACAAGAAGACGTTGATTTTGTAACCAAGGGGCTAAAAGGTAGCAAATCACACATCCACTTGTCGAATTGAAAAAAAGAAACAATATTGTTTTTGAGTTTTAAGGACCCATTAGAAATATAAAATTGCTTGAGTTTTAAAATAATGGCTAAAGTTATCTTGGGGGTAATGCCATTTGGGTATTTCCCCTCTCTAGAACTTTTTATAGACAGATTACATAAGCCCGTTATTTTATGCAAATATCAACAGCTGACTGATACTAAAATAAGGAAGCCATAATCATTTCATACAAAAAAAAAAAAAACTATCCTTTATTTCCCTAGAATATCTGTTGATTTCATTACCATGTCCCACTACAAATGAAAAGACTAAAATGCCCCTTGATATATTTCCTTAAATCAATCACCTTAGTTGATTAGGAATTTCCTAATAAGATATAACTATTCAGAGCACATAAAGTACATGTTCAAGAGATTTTGTTTGATACTTTAAAATTATTAAATACATGTTTTAGTCTAAAAATAAAGATCCATAAGAAACACACTTAGGTAACTAGTCTACTGCCTCACAGCACTAATTTCAACCTGCTTACTCTTCAATATCGAAATCTTCATATTGTTGAACATTTTCGTTACCATGTAGATAATCCTTCCATGGCCAGTTCAAGAGATTCACATCACGTTTTATCCCCCCGTGAGTAGCTTTAAAGTAAACAACTCCGCGCTCAAATACATATCGTCTCCATCCCAAATGATCACAACAAACTGGACAATCCCCAAATTCACGAAAGTTTGCATGTTTGATGTGACAAGTTTTGATTGGTTCGGAACAAAAGCCCTCAAGTTGACCAAAGTCAACATTTTTGTCACGATTAATCCGAACCCCTATAACTTTGGCCATTCTCTTGGATATATTTTTTCACTTCTGTAAATCAAATATTCCATGCAAGTTAGGCATAATTTTATTTTCAAAAATCTCATCCCACTTGAAATTTTGAGGGGGGGCGTTTTCGGGATCTTGATTTCGAGCAAGTGCGATTTCGTTATCTTGGTTTTGAGGGGGGGGCCATTTCTTTATTTTGGCTTGGAGGAGGGATAATTTCACTATCATCTTGGTTAGGAAGAGTTTCAAAGTGGTTATGATGGTTAACCATGATGCAATGCTTTAAAAATGTTTGAAGTAAGTTAACTAAGGTGAATTTAGGTTAAGAAGGAAACAATGATGAGAATGAGACTTTATATATATATAAATATATATATATTAAGTAGGCAATAATTGAAGAAATAATTTTGTTCACAAACGTTTTTTCTTAAGTAATACGTTAGCTTAAATAGGTATAGGTTAATAAAAGTCTATTCATTGTACATATCCAATTGATACTCATTAGTTCTATTTTTTGAAATAAAAATAAATATTTGGCACGGATAAAGACTCGTTTTATCCGTGTTTTGAGCAATTGTAATAGATAAAACTAAAGCATATGAGAATCTTGTCCAAGTGGCTCACCTATACAATGACAACGAAGATTGAAAAGGCATTGTATTGTTCCTTGTTGTCTTTGCTTAAGGAGAAAATACTATTTAAATGCTCTATTATATCAGTAACTTGTTAACTTCCTTATTTTCACGCCATTTGACACATTAGGTGGGTGAATTTAATACAATTTGATTGATTTGTGTTTAATTACATTCTCCATTGGTAACAGTTTTGAAAAAAAAAAAAACTTATTGAATAGAATACCACTGAGTTGCATCCTTTAACTTAAAGTAGATATATAAAAGTAGTTTATTTTACTTTGCGAGAAATTATTGTTAGTGACATAGGTGTGGACCTCCAATATCCTATTATCTCCTTATAGTTTAAGCTATTTATTTTCAAAACTTTTTACTAAAAAAAATAATAATAAAATAAATCACCAAAAACACCCTTCTTAAATTCACCCATAACTCGACTTGCATCTTTGATTCATAATTGTAATTCATTTTCTTTATATATTTATTTTAGATTACAATTTATTCATTGCATTTGCCTATTTGTGATACATGAAGAGGGAAGTTTAAAAGAGAAAAATCTTCATAATAAATATGAAATAACATATTAATATTAGCATTTATTAGCTTCGTCTTAATGTGTAGTTTTTAAATTTATATTTTTACATATAGCATGTTAGAAGATATTAATGTTTGAGCATGTGCATCAAAAACTATGCAACTAGAAAACGTAAAGAATAAATTGAAACATGGGGATTAGAAAAAAGGTAGAAATAAATGCCAATAACCAACAAATTAATACCTACTTTTGAAAGAAAAAAAAATTTGATGGTAGGCGTCTACATTTGTCCCCGCCCTTAGGCCAATGATTATCGTATACAACATTTGTAATTAGTCCAATTCAAAGAAGATTCAATCAAAGTGTCACTCGAAATCCACCTAAATCCATTAAAACCTAAATTTTCATCGAAAATAAAAAAAAATAAAAACAACAAAACAAAAAAAGTATCTAATTTAATTTTCTAGGATATTATATCATTTTCACATGTTTTTCCAATAACTTTCCATGATTTTCTAGAGCTCAAAATTATTTTCCGTCAAGCGAAAAAGACCTTGTGACTTACAGAAAGTCATTTCGTTAGAGATTAAGGAAGGAGTTGTTGAGTCATTACTTACGAAATGCCATAAAAGTCGAATTGTGGAATGTCAAGGGCCATACAAGTTCCAAAGACCATTAGGGGAAGGAAACCTCCGGGAAAAAAGGCTACTTGACTTCCGCATATACGCAGGCATGTATACATAGGCCAATGACCTCCTTTTTACCCCTATATATACCCATTATTTCACTCATTTTGACAACCTTCAAGAACACACAATATTTACGTCTCTACACCTCCCATATTCAAGCCTTGAAGCCTTCAAATCTCTCCTTTTTCTTTAAACTTTCTCATAAATTGTTTCAAACTTCAGTCAAACTCATTTATCAAGTTGTTTCATTAGTTTTCCAAAGCTAAAAACGCAAAAAACTGGAAAAACAAGTTTATTTTTATATCTTTCTTTACTTTAGGTTTTAATATTATTTTCGGGTTTTTTATTGGTTTTCGTTTTCTCTACATTTTTGGGTACTATCTTCATCTTCTTCTTCTCCTTCCCCTTCTTCTCCTCCTTCTCTCCTCATTCCCCTTCTCCTCCTCCTCCTCCTCTTCCTCCTCCTCCTCCTCCTTCTTCTCATTCTCCTTCTCCTGCTTCTTCTTCTTGTTGTTTGATCTGTCTTAATGAATACGTTATTAATATCTGTTTGTTATAATTTTTACATATACACTTCAAAAGATATTTAAGGTCAAACAAGTGCATTGGCATGTGTGCAAGTCAAAACGTATCAAGCAAATGGGAACGGAGGGAGTATTATTATACGATGTATCCTCATTATTTCAAAAATATACGAGGTATCCCTGAACTTTTGCTAATATTCACCTTTCACCCTTAAAAACTAACAGTGTTAAACTTTTTATTAATTATACTACTCCTAACTAATTAAACTAACTAAATTACTTATAATTACCATTTTAATTAATTAAAAACATTCATCATCAACTCAAAATAAACTACCAATATAAACTTCCAAATAACACCTTCTCCGACACAACCACCCTATACACCAAACATCTCATCCATAACCATCCCTCCATCAACACCTTCAATCATCAACACCACCATCACCCAGCCACTGACGCCACCACCAAAACTACTTACCTCACACCAGCCGAAATCAACACCACCACTGCAAGGGTCTAAACAAACAAAACAACCACCACAAGAATAGTTTCATATAAAATAAAAATTGGTTTGTAATTGAGACTTGTCTTTCCTTTTTATTTTGATTTGTTTGTATAATTATAAGGTTAAAAATTCTCTTTTATTTTTTTTCATTTTTTTGTATTTTGATTTTGGTAATTTGGTTTGCAATTGATTTTTGTAATTGATGTTTGTAGTCATTGTTGTTGTGAGTTAGAAGAGTTGAGTTATTATCAAAATAGGTGAATTTTAGCAAAAGTTCAAATCTGGTGAATTTCTGAAGCAATGAGGGTGCCTCATGAAATCAAAAAAAAGTTCAGGGGTTCCCCATGAAATAGTCGTTATTATTATTATTGAATGCGAGTACATAATAAAGTGCTTAAAATTCATATTGTAGGAGTGTAAGCATAGGGAGATATCTGTGTTGCATTATCACAAGATTGGATGACTCCACAAAGTTGTATGTGTTGCGGTCACAAGTAAACTCATGATAAAACTTTACCCTAGACCCTACTTAGTGAGTAGCCCTAGATAAGCTGCATCATGGTCCAACTTGCCTATATTTTCCATTGTGTTGTTGTACGCATACCTATTGTATTCATGACATACAATCCAGAATAGGTGATCAAATGCACTGCTACTGAAACCATGACCCTTGCAGTTCATGAACAAATTTTGTGCATATATTCTTCTTGTTCCTTTTGGAAACGCCTACATTAGTCAGCTTCAATTCAACACCCTTCCATGACATAAAAACATACAATTAGTATTTTGCATCAGTAAAAACATGTATCATAAAAGAATTGTAAGAAGATAAGTTATATACCTTTATTCTATTACATAAGAAAGTCCAATCATCGCTAGGAATTTCTTCCTTAACAAATAAGATGCTTAAATTTCTGAAGAAATATAACCAAGTTTCAGTGCTCTCACAATCCATAATTACATATGCAATTGGAAATATTTCATTATTTCCATATATTCCTACAGCAATAAGTAACACTCCCTTGTTGTATCCACTCAAGAAAATTCAATCAAAGCCCATAATAATCCTACAACCACCAAAAAAACCTTTCACTTGTGCAGCAAATGAAGAGAAGCATGCCGTGAACATAGGTGCAACACTATTGTTCGCTCTAATCCATATAATTAGAGCACAACTTTTAGCATTTGAAGACTTGATCATTTCTGCATATGTCGGTCGTAGTCAATAGCTATCAGCTACACCTTCACCATTGTATTCACCTTGTACAATTGCCTCTGTCACCTTGATCCAATATCTCTCTGAACATCACTGTTGTAGTGAGCGTACAAGAACGTTAGGGTTTGTTGTGATGTCTTCCTTAAGATGTCTACAAAACTAAACATAGGAAACCATGGGATTTGTTACCAATCTTTCACATAACTTATGTGCTCTTGTCATGCTCTTAATAGCGCCCCAGCTCACCCTATCCATCAATTGTGAAGCCTAAAACCTCTAATTATAGACCTCCATGTACTATACAAGTTGTGAACCTAACTGCACCAGCATTAATTATCCTCACAACAAAGCCCTACTTAATACATTAATCCTTAATCAGTTCAAGAAAGTGGTCCCTTATAGAGAACATAATCCATGATTTCAACTCCACTTCACCCCATTCCATATGCCCCACCATAATACCATTCTTGTAAAACTTTTCTATTACTAAGTTTCCATCTAAATAATCATCTAAATTCTTCGCATATAAACCATCATCAGTCTGCTGAACTTATACTTCTTCATCAACACTCACATCAGATTCGTCAATTGATTCCTCATAGGAGCACTCATCAAATTAAGAGTCTTCATCATCATCACCATTAAATGTCCATGCATTATCACCACCACCATTACCCTCCCTCACATTAGGGTCTAGCATATTCTTATTCACTCTGGTTCTCAGCTCGTAGCGTTGGCTCCGTTATTGTTTGATATGTATGTCACTGACCTTTTAGCTTTTTCTTTGGTTGCTTTGAAGCCTTTTGGGTGAGGACGTAGGTGGTGTTTTACCCTTCTCTTTTTTTTCTTCTTCTTTTATTTTTTTTTGTTTACTTTTGTAGGTTATGATTGGGATTTTTTAAACTATTCAGGCAATGGGAGGTTGCGCGTTGTGATTTTGTTAATTAGCAGGTTGTTTAGGTGAAATAGGAGGCTAGAAATATGATTCAGGTTGCATTTGTGACTGTTCAGTAGGGGTGGGTTGTTTGACCAGGTGGTTGTGAAAGTCCAAGGAATACCAATTCTACATCTTGGGAACTAAAAACTCTCTCAAATTCAACAGAAACATCATCACTAACAATTATCCAAGGAATTTCTATTGCCATTGTGTAATTAATGTGCTTAGTGAACAGGAAGTATATTCAAGCATTAAGGAAAAAGAGTTGATTTTAAGTCTTTATGAGTTTCAAGGGATTCATCAATTTGTGTTACATGGCTTTAGACTTTCATGGTTATTGCTGCATAACATTTATGCTTGAATAGGCACGTACCCGCACCATTTGGAAAGATAGGTTGAATTAGAGAAACAAGTTCGTTTTGCCTATGCGTTTTCTCCCACTTCACTTGATAGGGTTTTCATCATTTCATACATTATTGCTTTGAGTCATTAGTCATAGTTGGTTTATACGTGTAACAACCTAGAATTTCCTAGCTTTTATGAATATAGTGTTTTTTCTGATGTGTGCCCTATGGATGCATGTCATATATTACATGGTAGGCCATGGAAAAATGATAGATTTGTGCAGCTTGATGGTAGAACTAATGTCTATATCATCAACAAACATGTGAATGGTAAGCCAATTGCACTGAAACCTCAGCAGATTATGAATGTCAAAAAGCAAGTGAGCATGGAGAACGAAAAGGGGGTGTTTTTGACGAGTCCAAAGGAGATAGAGAGGGAGTTGAATGCATGTGAAAAGGTGTTTGTGCTCGTGGAAAAAGAGGTAAAGGAGGAGTCTCTTACAATCCCAAGTATATTAAAGCCTTTATTGAATGAATTTGCAGATTTATTTCCAGATGATTTACCACTAGGGTTGCCTCCTATAAGGGGTATTGAGCATCAAATAAATCTTGTTCCTGGAGCTCCAATTCCTAATAAGAAAGCTTATAGATGCAATCCAGAGGAGACAAAGGAGATTCAAAGGAAGATTGAGGAGTTAATGCAGCGTGGATATGTGAGAGAGAGCATGTTTCCTTGTGGAGTGCCAACATTGCCTGTTCCTAAGAAGGATGGCTCATGGAGGATGTGCATTGATTCTAAAGTAGTGAACAATATCACCATCAATTAAAGATTCCCAATTCCAAGGTTAGATAATTTACTAGATGAATAATATGGTTCATAGGTGTTTCCTAAGATTGATTTGAGGAGTGGTTATCATCAAATTTGAATGAGGGAAGGTGATGAGTGGAAGACAACTTTCAAGAGTAAATTGGGTCTCTTTGAGTGGTTAGTCATGCCTTTTGGTCTTACTAATGCTCCTAGCACTTTTATGAGGCCCATGAATGAGGTTTTGAAGCCATACCCTAGGTAAGCTTTTTGTTGTTTACTTAGATGACATATTGGTCTATAGTAGAAGCAATGCAAATCATCTACAATATCTAAGGAGGGTTTTCGAAACTTTACAACAACAAAAACTCTGTGGGAAGCTAGAGAAGTGCTATCTTATGGTGAGCAGTGTGACATTTTTGTGCTATGTGGCTTCGAAAGATGGGGTGTCTGTTGATCAGTCAAAGGTTGAAGCAATTAAAACTTAGCCAACACCAACAAACATTACAAAAGTTCATGCTATTCATGGATTGGATTTGTTTTACAGGAAGTTTATGAAGAACTGTTAATCTATTGTTGCTCCTATGACTGAATGCATTTAGAAGGATAAGCCTTTTAAGTGGACTAAGGAGGGGCAGAAAGCTTTTGAGAGGATCAAGGAGTTGCTTTGCCAAACTTCTATTCTTGCATTGCCTGAATTTACAAAGCCTTTTGAAGTTGAAACTAATGCAAACAATGTGGGGATTGGTGCAGTATTGGTTCATGGGAAGAGGCCTATTGCTTATTTCAGTGAGAAGTTAAATGGAGCCAGGTAGAATTATTCTACATATGATAAGGATTTAATGCAATTTTTAGAGCTCTTAATCATTGGAGTCATTATTCAACACCTAATCACTTCATTCTACATTCTGATCATGAAGCAATGAAGCACATTTATGGCCAACAAAAGTTGAGTCCTACACATGCCAAGTGGGTGGAATTCCTGCATTCTTTTAACTTTTCATCAAAGTATAAGAAAGGCAAGTCTAATGTAGTAGCGAATTCTCTCTCAAGGAGTTATGCTCTTATTAGTGTTTTAAATTGCAAGTTGCTTGGTTTGGATATGATCAAGACCTATTTTGAGCATGATGATAATTTCGGTCCTATACTACAACATATGAGCAGGGGTGTTGTGGGTTCTTTTGTGATGCATGGTGGTTTCTTGTTCAAGGGTTACAAGTTGTGTGTCCCTAAGTCTAAAGTTAGGGGATTATTTGTCAGAGAGGCGCATGGTGGAGGACTTGCAAGACACTCTGGTATTCTAAAACTCGGAGCATGCTACAAGAACATTTTTATTGGCCTAAGATGATTGTTGATGTTGAAGCTATTATATCACAATGTGCTATTTGTCTAAAGGCCAAGGCTTCTTTTCATCAGGGTCGTTATACTCCATTACCTGTTCCTGAAGGTCCTTGGGAGGATGTCTCTATGGATTTGTTGGATTGCCTAGAACTGCAAGAAATAAAGATTCTATTACGGTTGTGGTGGACAGATTTTCGAAGATGGCTCATTTTACACCATGCCATAAGACAAATGATGCTATGAACACTAGTGGACAATTTCCCATTCGTATCAGGAAAAATCGTTCATTTCGGACGGATTTTGGGCGTTACGTTTGTGGGGGTTACAAATAATGAAATTATTTGTATTGAGCTTCTGACCGTTACAAATAACTAACTATTTGTATCAAGCCTTATAGACTGCCCGTTACAAATAGGGTCATTAGTAGTAAAAAAAACCACATACTTGTAACGGGCATTGACTTAAGCGAGTCTCATGGTGCCCAATACAAATAATGTTATGTGCTACAAAAAAAAATATATTATTTGTAACGGGTAAATTTATAGGCCCGTTACAAATAAGTTTTTTTTTGCCCAAAAAATTATCCAGCTTTCAATATCACCTACCCTGCATCCATAATATGCACACCCATTACCTTTCCACCTATACTTACCAGAGCCACCACAATTCAGATTAATCACCAAGTAGATGGAACGATTCACTAGCACACCATCAACAAATATACACCCAAAATAATCTTCCAAAAATACAATCATATTTTATAAATGACCATTTTATCAAAGCACCTAATTTTCCCTAATAAGTACCATGCTAGGAATCTAAGACTAGAAAATGACCATACGCATTGACTACCAATACTCAGATAATATACTATATGTTCAATGCAAGAATGTGAAGCCAATTAGCACAGTTAATGCCCACAAAAGGGCCATAACTCCATAAGCACGGGACACAAGCAGAAGGACACATGCAGGCTTGAAGGGAATTTAAACCAATTTAGATGCGGAGTTTTCCTAGAAAATGATTTTCTTCACATGCTCCTACACTCCTGTGTTGTGATAACTATGTAAAGCAGCACCAGTAAGGCCATGCTATATATGTTTGGGAACTCCAACAACAACATCTAGAAAAAAAACAATCACAATGATCAGCAATAGCAAATTAACTCAATGAATAACAAGATTTCAAGTAGCCTCAAGGTTCTCATACAGTCAGCTAAAACATATAACCAAATGTATATATACATCAGAATCTAGAATGAAACGCAACACTTGATTTCAAAAGTAAAAAATAATCAGGTAAAAGAATTAGGGAAGGAGCCGCAAATATCTAGTGTAATACAATAAGCTGACATGTCTAAAAGTTGGCAGGTGACTGAGATTATCCATAGCTCCCGTTTGACATGATAAGCAATCCAGAAAAATAAACCAACTATTAAAGAATACACCTTTGGAAGTGAAATGCAGTTCTATTGGTCAAATTTTCGGGGTTGAACATGAGAAAAACACAATAAATAGAAATTAAATACGCCCTCTTCTACTAGCTTCACCAACAAGGATCTCAACGCAGTTATTGCATTCCTTTCAAAACACACAAACGTCGAACGATATTCACTTTCTCAGCTCCATGGTGATCCATATAGATCAAAACACACAAATTACACACCCAACATAAAAGAAGATAAAACACTAATACACTCTGATGATATCACTATTAATTTACTAATTTAGAGGGAATAGATGTCAAACTCTACTTGAAATTCATTTGATTAAACAAATTAGAAAATGATATGGAGACAGTATTTTCTTGTTTACAGATATAAATCACAGTCTCATACTAAGGTTGAAACAATTGGTTAAAAGAAGTCCAAGGCCCTGTTATTTCCACCTAATTTTCAGCTTTGTTTAGTCCAGTACTTTTCAGTGATTCTTGAGCCAAAATATTATATTCATTTCACTAAATTTCAGCTAAAGAACAGGCCCCAAACAGGGCCTAATATACCAAGTGATAGACATCAAATATTCAGCTCACAACTTACCCAGTTCTTATACTTGATGGTTACGCTGTTAACTGCTCTTGAATCAATACACATTCTCCAGGAGCCATCTTTCTTAAGCACCAATAGAACAGGAACTGCACATGGACTCACACTTTCACGAACTAACCCCTTTTAAACCAATTCATCAATCTGACGCTGAAGTTCCTTAGATACTTCATGATCACATCTTTAAGCAGGCTTAATAGGAATAGGTACTCTAAGAATAAAGTCAATTACATATTCTATGCCACAAATTGGAGGTAGTTCATCAGGTAATTCATCTGGAAAAACATCTGCAAATTCTTCAAGCAAAGGTTTGAGGCGCAAATCCCCAGTGACTTTATTTGGTGTTGCTTCCTTCACAATAAGAATGTATGCAGGATTCCCTTGCTCCACTTCTTTTTCGAATTCCTTATCAGAAAGGAACAGACTTGACTGTTGTTTCTTGTTCTTTCTTGCAGATGGATTCAAAGGTAATAGAATTATTCTTTATTTACCCTACAGCACAGAGTAAATGTTTAATTCTCCATTATGTTGCACTTTTCTATCATACTGCCATGGTCTTCTTTGGAGTAACTGGCACGAAGTAATAGGCACAACATTACACCATAATTCGTCATTGTATAGCCCAATGGTGAAATTAACTAATGCTTGCTTCTTTACTTCAATTCCTTTAGTATCATCAAGCCAATTAAGTTTGTATGGACTACCATGATCTTTCTGAGTAAGTTGTAATCTTTTAACCAATTCCTTGGACGCCACATTAGTGTAAGAATCAGTATCAATGACTAGGTTGCATAAATATGGTCAATCTTGCAAATACTATGAAACAAACTCTCCCTTTGCGTTGCATGAGGCTCCACAGCTGAATGTAAGGCCCTTCTCACCATAAATGCTTAGCCATACTGTAGTAAAGGAGGTTGATTCATAGTTTCTTGAATGTCTTCATAAGTATCCTCCTCCCCCTAATTTTGAATGATGTCCTCATCATCTTCAACTATAATCTAATAGATATCTTCTTCAGTGTCCCATAATTTAGTCATTTCCATTGCTAATGTGCGCCTAGTAGGACAAGAGGATGCAAGATGTCCATGACCTTGACACTTAAAACACCTTCTGCGATCTTCATATTCAACTTTTGAAACCACCTTCTTTGGTTTGTCTCCTAAAGAGCTAAGAGTTGCAAGAACTGGTGTTGCCTGTGGATTTGCTTTTGTATGTTCATTCAAATCCTGAGAATTGTAAGCAAATTTCCCTGTGTAAAGCACAAAACTCCTTTTGGAATCCTCTTTGTCACGTTTTTCAACTTTCAATGCATGTTTACAAATATCATTGAAGGTATGGTATTGTGCCAAATCAAGTTCCTTGTTAATATTCTTGTTCAATCCTTTCAAAAACCTAGCCATCTTCATATGCACACGTTCCTCCAAATCACAAAACAACGATAAACGTTCAAACTCAGAAATATATTAACACACACCCATAGTTCCTTGATACAAAGAAGTTAATTTCACATAGATCTGTTGATCAAAATCAAAAGGAACATATTTGTCACACGATTTTTTCTTCAAACGAGACTAAGTGACAATCTTTTCTTTGTCTTGACGTTTCCTATTGGCTTTTAATCCTTCATACCACAAACCTGCATTCTTTGGTAGTCTAATGTAAGCAATCTTACAGGTTTTTTGCTCATCAAAACCTTTATATTCAACGATCTTCTCCACTTGTCTCTCCCATTCAAGGTAATTTTCCGGTGTACTTTGACCAGTGAAGTCATCATGTTTAATGCCACGACCATCAAGTTTGTGCTTACCCTTTGAAAGTTTTTTATTTGAATCTGATGAAGAAGAAGAATTGTAATACTCGTTACCATCATCATCACCACACAAAAATGCACAGACTTTGAATCTAGTTTTCACCTAAATCGTTGCGCCAAAACATCAATCCTAAGGTTGTCTTGCTTTTTTCTCATGTCTATATCCTCCAGTTTAGTCATCATGTCTTGAATTAATTTTGTTAAATTTGATTCCCCCATGATTGGATCGGAAAAAAACTCTGAAATCTGATACCAAATTGATGTGGATTTTAAGAGGTACTTGCAAATATCACTCAAAATTCACGTGAAAGCCAATTAAATCCCCACTCCTGGACGAATTTAACTAATGGTTAATTAATTCGATCACTCCTGAAACTAATTAACTAGGTTCTAAATTCGATCTCCACTGATGAATCACAAATTTATGAAAGCAACTTGAACAATCAACTCCTTAATTGCACAAGAAGAGAAACACACGGAAATTTTATTGGTTTTCAATCACAAAAAGACATATGTTGTTACATAGAATTCTTAGGCTATTTATAGTACAAAATTCCTAACAACCTTATAAAAACTCTAACAAATCCGAAAAAACTTAGAAAAACTAACAAACAAATAAAAAAACACGCCCAAGTTGATCCACCTGTGCTTCCACACAACCGGCCACTTGCACAACTTGATCTTATATAATCATCAAGTTGCACAAATCCTAACTAATTAAGATTTTATTCTAACAAACTATCTAAAAACAAGATGAAAAACACAAAATACTCAATCTTATCCACTAGAGTGACGCCGCAACCACGCCCAAAATCCATCTTCAGCTCGTCCAAACTCGCGCAAGAATTGAATTTTTCAAGATTTACTTCAATCTTTCAAGAACTCCTCCAAGAATGAATTTTTAAATCAAGAAACCTTTCAAAAATGAATCTTTTAATCAAGAAACTCTCAAGAAACCATCCACCATGCTCCAAAGATAATCTTGAAGTAAGACACCAGCACAATGACTCACACATAAAAGCAATAAAGTCCAAAATGAGAAAAACCCTATCAAGTGAAGTGGGAAAAACCTCATTGACAACACCAACTTATTCCCTAAATCCACCATCTATCCTGTAAAGTGATAATGCAATGGTACACCATTAATTGAATACACCATTATCAATTAACACCTTACTCTACCAAGTTCAGTGTATTAGTAATTAATGTTGTTGGCTTTGATAGCTATCCATATAGCCACCACTATCATCCACAGCATCATCAACCTTTACCATTGTCACCTACACTTGTGTTTTATCCCTTTCAAATCCAATTGGATTCAACATAAGATTGATTGGCTCATCCCCCAATTGGTTTTGATTTAGATAACTCACTTGTGCTCAAATTAACATCATTCTCCCTTGGTTCAAAAGAATTTGCCCTCAAATTCACATCATCATAGTAAGGTGAGATATCCCCAATGTTGAAAGTAGCACTCCTATTACCATACTCATCAGGCAAATCAATCTTGTAAGCATTATCCCCATACGCCTCTATCACCTCAAAAGGCCCATCAGCTCTAGGCATCAACTTATTCTTTCGCCTATGTGGAAAACGCTCTTTTCTGAGATGAATCCATACCAAATCACCAGGTTTGAACACATGTTGAGTCCTGTTCTTGTTAGCTAGAATGCCTCCTGTACACCTCGTTCATCTGAGAAATCTTCTTTTTCACAACTTCTCACATTCTTTTGGAGACTTCCAACCATTTCTTAGCATCCACATGCAACTCATCTCTTGCCAAAAGTATTAAAACAATGGGCATATATGGATTGATTCCATACACAACTTCAAAAGGTGAATGTCCTTAGTGGATGAAACAACTCTATTGTAAGCAAACTCAACATGACTCTATCCAATGTCCCGATCTCTATGTTTTTTACTCACAAGTCCCACGCAACAAGGTACCCAACGTTCTGTTAGTAACTGAGATTAAATTAAAATAAACAGGCTCTTTGAAGGAAGATGAAATAGACTAATGAGCACTTAAGGAGGTAAAATTAAAATATGTAGTACATTAGACTAAGGCCCTGTTCATTAGAACTAAAATTTTCGGCACTTCAGTTCAGTTCAGTTTCATTCAATTTAGTTCAACTCATCTCCATTATAATTATTACTTCATTTCAGTCCACTTTAATTTTTGAAAAAAAAACTACCTAAAGCTTTAAAAAAAATTGTAAAACATCACAACATGACATTTGTAAATATTTGTAGTTTTGCAATCAAAGAAGTGTAAGGAATCATATGCATTGACTTATGACAAGAATTTGAAATAGCCCGATTATAACCCAAAAAAGATCGTGGCTTCTCACTAAGTTGGTTTTTCTTGATCCATTTTTTATTGAAATGAAGTGGATTTGACAAAAATGGCTTGATCCTGGTTGGAGTAGTTCCCGAATTAGGAATAAGCTATTTTAACTTATTCAAAAAATGAATATATATTATATATTGGAGCTATAAGTCTATAACGCAACAAAATGGTTAAAAAAAAAAGGTGAAGGAAATGTAAAATAAGTAGCCTATTGATGCTAATGTGTTAGAGTATTTATTTTGGGTAAAGAGTGACAAATTTAACTGAAATTAGGTATTCAGTAATCTGTTTTAAATAAACTAATGTTAGACCAATGATTGAACAATAGAAGTATGTAAGTTCTGATAATTGAAATGGACTGAATTGGAAATAAATTGAACTGCAACTGTATTAAACTGAAATTGAATTGAACTAAAATATCAAAAAACTGAAATTTAACTGAAATAAATTGACTTAAATTATTTAAATTAAATTAACCAAAAGTTGATATAATAACCTAAGTGCTTGTTTGGTTCACTATGGGAAGTAAATTCCCATATGAAAACATAATTCATGGGAAGTTTTATCCCTTGCTAATCACTTGGAAATTATGCAAATTTGTTAGGTTAACACTTCCATAGGAAATAGTCTCCAACTAAACAATCACAATAAGTTAAGTATTGTGTGGATTATATTTCCCAACAAATTTTAGTTAAATAAGTATTTCTGTCCCTAAATTAAAATGAAAGTACACTTCCCACTTAAATTTTTAGTAAAATTTTAGTTCTTTTAATTGAATTAAAATTAAAGTCATGACTATCAATAACTAAGTGAACTACATTGTTTTTTATGTTCAATTAACTGGTTAAAATTTGAAAACAATTAAATTTAATTTATTGATTTCTAAATTAATTGAATTGAAATAAAAAAATTAAGTAAACTAAATTGAAAAGAAAGTAAAATTAACTGAATAGAAACCAATTAAAGTGTTTGGATATAATCAAAGTGAAATAAGATATGTACTGTCTTATAGTGACATATATAGTACAGCAGCAGCAGCAACAACAACAATAATAATAATAACAACAACAACGACGACGACAACAACAACAACGACGACAACAACGACAACAAGAACGACGACAACAACAACAATAACAACACCAACACCAACAACAACAACAACAACAACAACAACAACAACAACAACAACAACAACAACAACAACAACAACAACAACAACAACAACACCAACAACAACAACACCAACAACAACACCAACACCAACAACAACACCAACAACACCACCAACAACACCAACAACAACAACACCAGCAACAACAGCAACAACAACAGCAACAACAGCAACAGCAACAGCAACAGCAGCAACAGCAACAGCAACAGCAACAACAACACCAGCAACAGCAACAACAACACCAGCAACAACAACAACAACAGCAACAACAACAGCAACAGCAACAGCAACAACAACAGCAACAGCAACACACAGAAAACAGCTAGCACACAGCAACAGCCAAACAACAGAAACAGCACAGCCAACAACAAGGACAAAGAGCAGCCAACAGCAACAGCAACAGCAGCAACAGCACCAGCAACAGCAACAGCAACAACAGCAACAGCAACAGCAACAACAGCACCAACAACAGCAACAGCAGCACCAACAACAGCAACAACAGCAGCAACAGCAACAGCAACAACAGCACCAACAACAGCAACAACAGCAGCAAACAACAACAACAACAACAACAACAACAACAACAACAACAACAACAACAACAACAACAACAACAACAACAACAACAATAATAATAATATGAATAAATAATATTACGAACAAATAATATTAGGAACAAATTAATTAACAAAATAAAAGAAGAGCTGAACTAAACTGAACTTAACTTAACTAAGTTGAAATGAATTGAACTAAGTTGAACTGAACTGAACTGAACTGAATTGAATTGAATCGAACGGAGTTGAACTGAACCAAACTACGCTGAACTGATTTTAAGTTGTAGTAAACAGGCCCCTAAAATGCATAGTAACGCATTGCCAAGATTTGATTTTGATTAGATACTAGGAATTTCTGTCGAGGAGGGATCTATAATTATTCGACTGCTGGCGTGCAGCATTTTCATTTATTTTGCCATACTAAGTTTTCATTTTTGACAACAAAAGTGCTTTTTTCTTGCAATGAAAAAGGTTCAAATTAAGAATTCGGACTTCGTATTTGACTATTAGGTTAGTCCCATGCATTACATAATTTTCATGTGTAGCATCAATTATTTGAAAAAAAATGTGGTCTGATTACAACTTTTATTAGTCTTTGACTCTGTTATAAAATACTCCATATAAATATTGGAACTTGACAGAAATAAAAGGTAAAAATACATTATAATGTAATGTATGACAATTATTATTATAAAAAAATTAAATTTAATCCCAAAACACATTGTAATATAACGTTAATCCAATCATAAAATTGTTGGAATAACAAAAAACGAAACTCGTGTGCTCTACTATATATGTCACTATAAGACAGTACATATCTATTACACTAATTAACTTTCTCAATTTAAATCATTGGAAGAACAAAAAATCGAAACCTATGTGCTCTATTATGTCATTGTAAGACAATACATATCTGTTACACTAACTTTCCCAATTTAAATCGTTTGTTAACACTAAAAATGAAAACAACATCAATTATGATTTCAATATTTCATGTTTATTATCAGAAGGCTAGACTAATCATGTCTATTACCAAGTTTTCCATTATATGTGCATCAACTTTACTAGAGCAATGTGGCTCGAGTCCTTGGTGGTTATACTTGGTATTCGAATTTTGCCTTTCTAACTTTTTGGGTGCCGTTTTAGAAGGGCAAGAGGATAGAAGTAAAATCGGTAAATTGTGACAATTACAGATTTCAACCATGTACCCATCGGGGTCATGGAAAAAGAGTTGATCAACAATAATGCCACCTTCTTCAACTTGTGCTGTCACATATTTGACATTCATTTCCTCCAACCTACAAATCATCATCGTCATATCTGAGCATTGAAAGGAAATGTGATTATCTTTGGTGTTTATCTTGCTCTTCTTTCGTTCGAGAGTATCTGAATCTAATAAATGGATCCCAAATCCATAGTTGAATAGCATGTATAAAATATCGCCTCAATTAATTAGACTACTTGTCTACTATATTCAATTTTTCGAAATAATGAATGAAATGAGAATTGAAATAAGAATAAATAAGGAGTTATAAATTAAACTTACCAAGCACCTTCAAACATGAATGAGGAAGGACGTTGAACAAGAAAAAAGCCCAAAACATCGACGTAAAATCTAACGGAATCCGCCACGGATTTGCAAACAAATGAAACATGATTTAGAGAAAGTAAAGGCAAATTTGATTGTGCAGCAGTAGTTGATGCAATACTATTATTTATTAATGGTGGTTGGCAAATCCATTGTTTGCTCTTTTATTTCTTGAGCTCCTAAACTTCCCATTTTTGTATCACTTAGCTTAACAAATAAGACTATTAGAAGTTGGATAAATTGTTGTTTATTGTAGTTGTAGACTTGTAAAATGTAGAAAATCGTTAGTTTGCTTGCTTGAATCTGTTAAAGGATAAATATGACTTAGTCATATTTATCTTATTCAACATTACTTTGCTGAAGATATTTTAGCTACTTTTGATTTTCGTATTAATCTAGTCAATTTGACTATCATTAAGTCAAATTGTTGTTAGCTTATTTTTAGCCTTCCTATTTTCTAGCCTAGTTAAGTTTGGTTGCTTTTGAATTTGTTTTACCTTCTGTACACCACAAGTTTATAAATAGTGGAACTTTAATTCTTAATAAAATCATTAAGAATTCCTTTCTTTATATGGTATCAGATACAAACGATCCTTCAAACATGACTTCCGAAAACACTATCATTCCTAACCCCAATGATCCTTCCAAGCCTTTTACCCATATCCAAGTTCACAATGCTATCAAACTTACCTCCACCAATTATATTGCGTGGAAAACCCAATTGCAAGCCACATTACTTGGTTATGATCTCTGGAAATTTGTTGATGGTTCATTTCCCTCTCCACCAACATCAATCGCTAATGCAAATGGTGTCTTAACTGTTAACCCTGCTGCCCTCCCTTGGTTTCGCCAAGACCGATTAGTCTTTGGTGCTATTGTTGGCACACTATCTCATGACATTGTTGCTCTTGTTTCTCAAACTGGAACAGCAGAGGAAGCATGGAAAGTGCTTGCCACCACATATGCTAACCCATCTCGAGGCCACTTCAAACAAATTAAAAACCATCTTAGCCAAATTACTCACTCATCTCAATCGATCACCTCGTACATGCAATCAATCAAGCAATGTACTGATCGCCTTGCCTCCATGGGTAAGCCAATGGACCATGAAGATATCATTGAAAAGGTGCTATATGGCTTAGACTATGAGCAATATAAATCTGTTGTTGACGGTGTAAATGCTCGTGATTCTCCTATCACATTTGAAGAGCTCCATGAAAAGCTCATCAACAAAGAGATCGCTGCCTCTCTGAAGGTTGCTTCATCCACCTTTCCTGCCACTGTGAATGCTGCTCAACATCGTGTCAAGGCCCCGCATACTCATGGTCATCACCAACATTACCAGTCACCCCAGTCCACCCAAGTAACTGAAGCTAATGCACCAAGGCAACAACGTCCTTATCTTGGAAAATGTCAATGGTGTAGGGAACAAGGCCACACCCTAAGCCAATGTCCATCATTCAAGGGACAATTTCCAACTATCCAAGTTCCTTCTACTGGACAAACTCGTGCTGGACAGAAGGGCTATCAACCTCGATTTCAAGCACCACAGGCTAATGTTAATACTGCTGCAAACCCCCACTCGGATGCTTGGCTCCTTGATAGTGGTGCTTCCCACCATGTCACTAATGATCTCTCCAATCTATCACTTCACACTCCCTATGACAGTACTGAGGAAATAGTGATAGGGGATGGCTCTTCACTTCCTATCCAGAACACAAGTTCATTCTCCCTTACAACATCTTCTACTAAATTTAAATTTTCAAATGTCTTGCATGTTCCATCAATCTCTCGTAATATATTGTCAATATCAAAATTTTGCCAAGAAAATAACACGAGTATTGAGTTCTTACCGTCTTTCTTTCGTGTTAAGGGGCTTTCTCAGGGTCAAGTTCTTCTCCAAGGTCCAACTAAAGATGGTGTTTATGAGTGGAGTCCACATCATTCGCCTCATGCTTTTGTCTCAATCAAGTTTCCTACACATGATTGGCATCATCGTTAATAAAATCATCAAGAATTCCTTTCTTTATAGAATCAATGTCTTATGATCTATTTACCTTGCCTTTTATAGAGATGCAAGTACGCTAGTAATACAACCCTCTGAGATTATCCGAATTAGATAGTCATGTGTGTTGTATGTGACTAGATTTGTGGCCCCTTTCTTGACGCGCTAATATATTACCACAAACTTTGACTTTGACACGTAATGACATTGGCATAGCGTAATGGCTTTAATCCTATAGTTCCTTACGGGTAACTAATAGCCTTGTCTTCTCTTAAGTCTCATTCATGTGTCATATCAACTTTTCATTATTATTTAATATTTTACTATATATTTTTATCTCTTTAAGACTCTCTAAGTTTCATTTATTTTTTCACTTTTAAGACTTATCTTAAAATGTGTGGGATCCGCAGTTGAGTTTTAAGCTTATACATGATTATATATGCTCTAATGTTTGTTACATTAGGAGTGTTAGACATGAGTTTAATTACTACTTGTTTGGTTACCATGAAAATTAAATTCCTATAGACATTTTAAAAGCATAAGAATTTAATTTTTGCTAGGAATTGGGTATCAGTTGTTTGACTGACATATGAAAATTGTAAAATCCTAAGAATTGCTAACCATCAAGGGTGGGTTGAGTTTTCTTAATTCCCCCATTTTTTAGGTATTTGAAATTTTCATGTATTCCAAAATTCCTACATTTTGAGAAATTGTAGACATCCAAACAACTCCATTTAACAACAAATTACGAGAGTTATGAAACCATGTGGGAATTAAGGGCAATCAAAACAACATTAATATTTTGTGCAATAATTTTATACTATTCACAGAATCACATCATACGCATCGATGAAGATTTGATTTATATGCATAATGAAAAACATAGTGAATTGAAATCTTGTTGGATTATTGTCTCCTATAATATTATTGATAAGGAACCAACTTTGACAATTCCTTTATAATTTTTACTAGTCCCTCCTTTTCTATTCCATGTAAGTTAGCTGCATTTGGTATCATGCACTAATATTAGAAGTGTGAGTTAATAACATGCACTAATATTGGAAATGTGAGTTAATATCTTATTAGGGTTGATTCTTTACTGAACTCTTTGTACTTCCAAAGAAAAGATTCGTGTACTTTACATTGGGAATATATATAAAAAGGAGGTAACTAAAAAATCAAATTCAATTATTCTATAAAGTGGGGTAATACATGTTAATAAGGACCAATAAAAAAGCTCCATATAAATGAAAATATTCAAACATATATAACCAACATATTGAAATATCGTTACAAAAAGCGTAACGAACTCATAGAAATAGAGGAATTCATACTTGCAAATATTAATAATTAACGTAATGCTTTGATATATGTGAACTTGAATTCTTGTACTTAATATAAAATAGACGTAATATGGAAAGCCTTTATTATAAGAAATAACGTATACATATGAGATTGTAAGATTCTACTAAGTCTCAATACTCATTAACTTATACATGATCTTCTGAATTTAATTTATATTTGTTGAACTGAACTTATTTTTGCTACCAAATTAACCATGTTTGTTGAATTGAATTTATTTCTATTGAAAATAATTTAAAGTAAGACGAGCAGAACATGACCTAAATGTGTATTTTCTATTTATTAATAACTTTTTTATAATTTTTTTAAAAAACATAATGGAGATTATTGATAGTTATACATGTGCATTGCGAATTGTGCTAAATGAAGCCTTAAGAGATGTATATAAGCATGGAATAGTTTACCTTAATCGGATTAAATTGAGAATGCTAGTCAAAATCACATGCAAATAAATGTGACAAACACTTAGTTAATAAAGATTGGCCTTTACAATATTAGCTTCCTATACGATGTGTATGACATTCTCCATAAATTATAAATTTCTCATATTTTTTATATTCTTAATCACGAAATACAAAATATTAATTTTATTATTAGATATCAATTATAGGTTACTTTTTATATAATGTATAATTACTTATTATATATTACTAATAAAAATAATACAAAAGCCAGCAACCAAAAGCTGCTCCAGGTCGCATTTTTTTTTTTTGTTAAATTGAATTTTTAGCCATTCGAAAAGGTCATCTAACAAACAAGAGTTATTTATTTATTTATTTTTTGACATAGTGAAAATGCCAAATTTTAACCAAAAAGCCAACTAAAGGCAAATACAAATTTAATTCAATGAGACTTTGGTGTTACATTGAGAATCTACTACCAAAGAAATTTCATCGAGACTTTGAGCCTATTTACTTCAGTTTAAAATCAATTTAGTTTAGTTCATTTTAGTTCATTTCAATCCAGTTCAGCTCTTCTTTTATCTTGCTACTCATTAATCCTTCATAAAAAAACTTTCAGTTAAGTTTAGTTTAATTCAATTCAGTTGTTTTCAACTGAAGTAAACAGGCCCTTTGGTAATTTAATAATGTTATTACCTCCGTTGTTTTTTACTTGCTACGTAATAAATTGGACCAAATTTTTAGGTATGTCATTTTCATTGTAGGACCACATACTTAAATAATAAAAAAAATAGATAGTGGGAGATTTTAGTGGTGTAAGTAGGAATAAAAGTACAAAAAAGTACAAAATGGTGATAAAATAACAATTCTTATGTGGGACCCAGACAACACTAACTATTAAAAATATGATGAGGCTATCGCACACCTATCAAAAATAAACCAGACAACACTAACTAATGTAGCTAGGGAAGTAGGGATCGAATCCTCGGGGAAGCAATTGAACTCTATTAGTTCTAAAAAGCTTAAACCGTGTAAAGGGCCTTGGTTGGGAAATGTTGATTAACTAAATGACTACTAATTAACTACTAATCAATTACGGGAAATGACGGAGATTAAAACCAATAAATTAAAGTCTAGGGTTATTCGGGTCACCAAGGACAACTAATGGTTTCACTAACAAAGATCGTTCAATCTCACAATTATCTTCAAATTAGGGCTCACTAATTCTCTCGAACTTAGACTCCCTCAAAACTCATCTAGCGACTCTCGCTCATGCCTAGACTAATTCCGCCTATTATTCAGTGGTCTTATTGTGGTATTTTTACCTCTCGGCAACAAATTCGACAATTACCAAAGTTACAACTAAATCTGCGCACAATTCAATTGTAAACGAAAAAGCCAATAATAAGAATTTGACTACTAATTGCCGAATTAAAACTATCTAAGTTAATTAGTCCATTAATTACTCAAGGTTTCCCTAACCCTAGAAAATTGACTACTCACTCATGAACATGAAAATCAAAGCAATCAAAATTATAGAATTCATAATTAAATTCATGAAGTAATTAACAATTAAACTAATTAACATCAACAATTAAATTAAATTAATTAAACTACTGAAACTAAAAAGCATAAATTAAACTAAGCAAAAAGAATAAAAGTAAAAAGAATTACCAAATTGAAGAACGTGAATTGAATTGAAATTAATTGTTGAGAACAAACCCTAATTCCTAATCTAAATTTTTGAGAGAGAAAAAGTACTTAATTAAACCCTAAGAGAGTAATTCTAAGTTATGAAAAGCATAAAGTTGTTTTGCCTAGAGAGTCGTGCCCTTAATACCCCAAAAATTGGGCTTACAAAGTCAAAGTACGAAAAAAATAAAAGAAAAAACAACTTCCGGAAAACCGCTGATGCGGGCGCATAGGAGTTTTGTGCGCCCGCATCAGCCCTTTAGAAACCCTCTTCAGGCTGACTTTTAATAAAATGCGGGGCATAGGAAGTTCATGGGGGCGCATAGAGGCTTCAGAATTTCTTGTTTTCTTTCTTTTCTTCTTATTTCTTCATAGTTTCTTCATGACTTGTTTCCATAACTTTTTGGCACGCATTCCCATGCATATGTCATTCTCGTTCCGTCCAAGCTTCCTAGCTTCCTCCCAAACTCGGTTTTCGCTCCTGAAAGTACAAAGCATACCAAAACCGAGCATAAAAACCGCAAATGATAAAATCAAACCATAAAGCTCTAAAATTGCCGGAAGTCAATCAAACTTGGTGGAACGCTTCAAAATAGCTAAAGAACACCAAATGAGCTAAAATCAAGCCAAAATCACAACTATTAGGCATAAAATTGGCCCGAAACAAGGAGAAAACACAATAAAAACCGCACATATCAAAATAGAAACTTCCATTTAAGAGAAATGTAGCAAGTAAAAAAAACGGAGGGAGTATTTATGTTATTTGCCATGCATGGTGCATGCATATTTCAGTACAGGAGTACAAAAAACGTAGACAGAATTATTGGTAGGCGTGTGGGACTATGGGAGCACCACTTTCTAAATCACTTGTATGTGTGTAACACAAAAAATAAAATAAAATAAAATAAAATTTACTGTTCCATTTTATTGGTACTACTTATGCACATTGTTCTTAATTGGTTGAGAATGTTAAATTTTAATTTTTAATTTTAAAAGTGATTGACCCTTGTATTAACATCAATCAATAAGATTGAGTGGTGTAAAAGTACTACGTATAAAACTAATCATATATATTTAAGCTAGGTTGCACGGACACACCTCCACCATGTCGTACCCCATGTCGAACACCGACACACGTTGAACACGTGTACCCACATTGACATAACTAATTAGGCTCATTCGAGTATCCCATAGCTTTTGAGTTACTTTTTCCAATTTAATTGTTTATGCCTTTTAGATTTGGAAAAATTCACAAAAATAATCCCAACTTTTGGCCGTATCGTATTAAAAGACCCAACTTTTGAAAATCCAAAATTGGACCAAACTTTGGCCATGATTTTCATTTTTTGGACCTTACTAAATAGTGACCTGTAACATTAGGTGAAAGTAATTAATTTGCCGGTTTCAGTTTGTAACGGCTAGTCTTTGACTTTTGACTTTCAAATTTAAACGTGCTTTATATATTCATCCTCTTCCTTTCTTTGTTTTATGTTTCTTCTTCATTGTATCATTTTTTTTCTCCCTTTACCTCTTCCATCTGTTTTTATATTTCCATTGTTAACCATGGCGTCTTCTTCCCTTTCTGGTTCAAGGTCTCGTTCTTCAAACAACTCAATCCCTGGTCCCAGATGTTTCCATGGTGAGATTGCTCAACTGCGTACTGTTTGGGTTTCTGGCCCTACATTTGGCAAACGGTTTTATGGGTGTGATCACAACAACGTAAGTAATTTTTGTTTCGATTTGCTAATTACATTTGTTTGGTTATCAGTTGTTGAATTTGTGTTTATGGGCTACGTTTTTAAATCCCAAATTTTTGGGGTTTAATTTTTGTATTTAATTTCAATTGGGGTTTATTTTTGTTTGTCAGGCTAATTGTGGGTTCTTGAAGTGGGTTGATTACCCTGATGAGGTAGCAGAGCTTCAACATGAGATTTTTGAAAGAGACGTCACTATCGCTGGTTTGGAGTATGAGAAGGGTGATTTGGGTGATACAGTGAAGAAGCTGAGGGAGAGGAATTGGAAACTTGAGGAAGAAGTAGCTGAGCTTGCAATTGAGAGTTGTGTTAAGCTTGAGGCTATTGAGCAAGTGAAGTATGATAAGAAGCTGTTGGTTTTGTTGTTTTTGTCATGGATGTTATTTGCAATTGTGTTGCTGATTAAAAGTGCATGAGTAGGGATGGAGTTGCAGTGTTTGGGTTGTTGTAGTGTTGATGATTAGGGTAGCAATATTATGGGTGATCTTAGTAATGGTGTTTTGCTGATGTTCAACACTTTTTGGTTGGATAATTAGTGCTCTAACATGATTGTTTTTTTGTGTGGTGGACACTTTTGTGGTAACTAGTTCTACCCTTTTGTAGGTGAATGTAGGTTGTAATGGTTTTAACAGTAATATATGGAAAATTTTGCTTTTAAGTTTGTGATGTACATGTTTTTGGATTGAAATTGTCATCCAACCAAGTGATTCATATTGGTTATTGTTGTTTTGCAATTTTGCTTAAAAAAACTTTAAGATAAGACCTTCATACAAGGCCATTGACTATCCTTCATAATACCTTATTTATAAGTGACATTACATTGTCATTAGCAACTGACATTAATCTTAACAATTGTCTTGCAAAAGAGTTACACTTGAATTCATAGGCAAAAACTTACATTAACATCCTACTGTTTTGACAAAAACCATAATAACATACTAAATTGACAAAGTCTACCAAATTACATCCTTGTTACACTTCAAGTTTTTTACAAAGGCACATTGCTTGTTGATGCTTGACTTGGTTGGGTCACTGCACTTGACTGTTGGCTCATCATCATTGGTCCTGAACCAGTAGGCTCCTGCATACAAACAAAAACATAACAACAATTAGGAAAGCAAACAAGCACATACAAATAATAATGTGAAGTTAAATAATAATGCCATAAACTCACAAGCACATATACTTACATTTATGACTGCATTACCCTGACAATCAAAGTAGACACCAAGACCAACAGGTGGATTGTTCCTTCCCCTTCCCCTTCCTCTTCCCCTTCCTCTTGAAGCTCCTGTAGCACTTCCTCCCCTAAATGTTGCACCACCTCTACTGCCTCTCCCTCTGCCACTTTTTGTGATGACCCTTCCACCTCTTCCAAGCCTTTGTGGTTGAACTGTAGCTTGATGATGTTGCTGTGACAGTGGCATCTCAGGTTCTGTGGATGGGGCAGTTAATGAGGTTGGTCTTCCTCTTTTTCTTGATGGGGCTTGTTGAGTAGGGGGTTGTTCTTGGTTGTCCTTGTTAGAACAACTCCTTTTGTTATGGCCTTTTTGATGGCAAAGGCTGCAGGATATCTCCACTCCATGTTTGGTCAGTTTTCCAGGCTTCTTAGGATTCTCATAAGGATCCTTGATCCTGTTTTTCCTAGGCCTTCCAGGACCAACCTTAATGGGTGGGGGATCTAAAACCATGTCAACTTCTGGCCAAAACCTTTGGCTTTCTAAAGGGGGAATAGTATGTTCATATGCCCTTGCATAAACAGCCTTAGTGTAACAAGGATCAACAAAGTCTTCTGCATTTTTGTGGCAGAAATAAATGGCTGCTATTGAATGACAACAAGGGATTCCAGTCATATCGCATGACCTACAAGTGCATGACCTAGCATCTAAGTCCACATTCAAGTTCTCAAGGTGATGAGAAACTTGAAATAAAGTGGCACTTGAAAGCATGACAAAACAGTGTCTGGCTTCATCTTTGATTTTATCTAACTTAATCTGAATCCTAGGGCAGATACTACCAATCCATTTCTTCATTTCAGTATTTTTGACCACTAATCTTTGCATTAACTGCCCTCTTATTTCCTCCAACATGTCAATCAAATGCTTACTCCTAGCAGAAACTATATAACCATTGAATGTTTCAGCCATGTTGCTTGTAACTACATCAGCTTTAGCATCACTACTCAACAAAGCTCTACAAAAAAGCTTAGGGTTACACTCAACAAAGGCATCTACTGCTTCCTCATCACTCTCCCTAAGTTCAGCTAAAGCTTCTTTGAAATCAGCTTTGTTATAACATTTAACTATGTTCCAAAATTTTAATTTCATCTCATCACCCCTAAATTTCTTATGCCAATTTGAAAAGATGTGTCTAGCACAGTGTCTGTGCTCACATGAGGGGAAAACAGTGGCCACTCCACTAATTATACTCTACAGTTGAAAAAATACAAAACAGTATCAATCAATCAAGCAATTAAACATTAAAACCTCATGAGCAAGAAAATGAAACAAGGAGACAATAAGCTGATAACAGAATCAAATCTGGGTGCTAAGCATAATTCTAACCTAATATCATGCCTTTATGAATGTTATAAGCTAATAACATGCCTTTATGAGAAGTGTAAGCTAATATCATGCCTTAATGAATGTTATAAGCTAATAACATGCCTTTATGAGAAGTGTAAGCTAATAACATGCCTNTAAGCTAATAACATGCCTTTATGAGAAGTATAAGCTAATAACATGCCTTTATGAGAGGTATAAGCTAATAACATGCCTAATTTATGTGAAAAAAATACCTTATGTTCATCAGACAGGATCACTAGCCCTTTCCCATCTTCTAATGACAGTGACCCCTTCAACTTAGTGAGAAACCAAGCCCATGAAAGGTCATTTTCACCCTCCACAACAGCCCAAGCAACTGGGTACATTTGGTCATTGCCATCCCTACCAATGGCACACATCAGCTGTCCTCCAAGAAATGTTTTTAGGAAACAAGCATCAACAGCTATGACTTTTCTACACCCATTGACCCATCCTTTCTTTACACCTTCAAAACACACATAAAATCTCTGAAAAATAGGTGGTTTAGACCTCCCCTTGTCAATTGTTACCAGTTCAACATCATGAGCTTCACCAGTTGCCTTCAAAGCAGCTATGTAGCACCCAAGCTTGTTGTAATGTGCCTTCATAGAGCCATGTAGTAACCTGTGTGCTCTGTACTTGACTTTATAAGCAAAACATCTTTTGACCATAACCTTGTAAGCTACCCTTATGCACTCAATGATCTCTTTTGCAGGCCAGTGAGGCCTTGATTTGAACACTTCAAGCAATTGTTTTGCCATCCACCCAGATCTGAGTTGAGTGTTCCTGTCCATATTTCTCACACAAGTGTGCTGTCCCTTTAATGTTTTAACTACAAAACAATCTCTTCTGCTATCCCAACTACCATATATTCTAAAAGGACACCCACTTTGACACTTAAAACCAAGCCTCTGTTGCCTTTTTGTGTTGCTGATCAAAAATCCCACATTTCTACCTTGGAATACCCCATACTTAGCTACAGCCTCCCTGAAGTCATGCCTAGTTGGAAACCTTTGTCCTATCTTCCACTTGAATGTTTCAAAGTTGGTACTACCTTGCAAAACTAAGTCCCCCTTACTTCGATTTCTCTGACTGTTGTCTTCTTCTTCACTATCTGGGGGTGTGTGAATCTCTTCTTCTGATTCATCATATTCACTTACCCAACCATCATCCCCTTCCTCTGTTGTACTGTTCTTACCCCTTGATTTCACTATGGATTTCACTTGAGAACTAAGCCTTCCAGATTGTGCATCTTCCTGCAACTTCTTTGACAAATCAACAATGTATTCATTCCAACCCTTCACTTTCTGCCTAGCTGTGTGAAACTCATCATCAGATGTTTCACACCCCTCCTCCAACTGGATATCCTCTAAAGTCTCCTCAACATACAAATGTTCATCCACTAATCCCTCCTTCCAATTATCATTAACATCATCCTCTAAATCTGAATCCAACCCTGGATCAAAATCTTCATCAGAGCTGTTGTCTCTCTCAGAATCATGTAAGCAGTCATCCCTACCAATAACATCACCATCATCATTCCTATTATCCTCCCACTAGTAATCATCTGGTACATCACTCACAACAAATGCAGCCTTCTTCTTTTGGGGTTTGTTGACATTTGAGATGGAATCATGGTTAAGGGGATGAGATGTTAATGATGTATCTGGTATTTGGGTTTCTTTTGTGTGTGTTTCAAGTTGTTCAGATTGAACTGCAGGTAGTGGAACAGGATGAGGAATGTATGAATCTTGGCTTAAAGGAAAATAAGCTTCAATCGGTTGAGATGTCACAAATGCATCTTTTACTAGTGGGATATTAGACAACTGTTCAATGGGTTCAGTAAAAACAAGACCAGGATTTGAGGAAGCAGTTTTAAATGGTGAACAGCTCACAAATGCATCTGGCCTAGAGGATGACCCTCTTTTTTTTGGACTTTTAATGACTGAAGGAGGTGGAGGCTTTCTTATTTGAAGCTTGTTGGGCCTAGAGGATGATGGGCCTTTGTTTGGTGAGTATTTTGGTGTTGTTTGGACTGCTGGACTACCACTGTGGACCACATAGATCTCAATACCCCTATTTTTGACACACAACTGTGTCATCTTCCTCACCTTACCATCATCAAAAACCTTCACTAATCTCTCATCCAATGACATCCCAGGTACACGATAATACAAAGCTTCAATGTTAGTGTAACCCCCACATTTAACAACTAGTTCATTTAGGTAGAAACCACACAACTCATCAGGGTCAACACTAAAAGTCCTCCCCTCCCCACTAAAGTAACGTGTCTTCTTCCTATTATCAACACCAAAAAAACCCCCATGCCATATCTTCAAATAAACTGTGTCCTCCATTAAAACTGAAAATAATATTACAGAATATTAAACACAAACAATTCAAAACTAAACACTTTACAACAACAACAACAATTGAACACTAAGCACAAAATTGTTGATAATTCAACAACAACAATTAAAAACTAACCTAAGCTATAGCTAACAAGAACAACAACAATTGAACACTAACCACAAAATTTTCGACAATTCAACAACAACAATTAAAATCTAAAAATTAAGCTGTAGCTAACAAGAACAACAACACTTGAACACTAAGCACAAAATTGTTGATAATTCAACAACAACAATTAAAAACTAACCTAAGCTATAGCTAACAAGAACAACAACAATTGAACACTAACCACAAAATTTTCGACAATTCAACAACAACAACTACAAAATAACCTAAGTTGTAGCTAAGAAGAACAACAACACTTGAACACTAAGCACAAAATTGTTGATAATTCAACAACAACAACTACAAACTAAGCTAAGCTATACCTAACAAGAACAACAACAATTCAACACTAAGCCCAAAATTTTCGACAATTCAACACCAACAATTACAAACTAAGCTAAGCTATAGCTACCCACAACAACACCAATTCAAAACTAACCCCAAAATTTTCGACAACTCAACAACAACAATTACAAACAAACATCAACAAACCTAATCTAACCCCAAAATTTTCGATTAAGTGCATGAAATTAATATAATTCCCCAAGCAGAACAATTCAATTCAAGTACAGACCAAAAACAATTGAAACAAATGATGAGGTCGACTAACCTTGATTGTCAACTGTGTCCTTCGAACTTCAGGTTGCTAGGCTGATGGTGTAGTGCAAACAAGTGAAGCGTGTACAAGAAGCCAAAAATTTTGAAGAGAAAAAGAAAACAACAGAGTCAATTTAATTGAATACAATAACCAACTGAAATTGTCAACTACTAAAGAATACCTAAACCCAACAAAAAAAGAGAAAAACACAAATTACACTTTTAAGCTTACCAGTTATACAGGTCACAAGTAAAAAGGTCCAAAAAAAGAAAATCATGGCCAAAGTTTGGTCCAATTTTGGATTTTCAAAAGTTGGGTCTTTTAATAGGATACGGCCAAAAGTTGGGATTATTTTTGTGAATTTTTCCTTTAGATTTTTAGTAGTTATTGTGTTTTATAATCATATTATCATCACCAAATTTGGTATTTACCTCTATATTCTATTGAAATTATGTAGAAATTTATATAATTACTTATTGTTTTCTTTTACGTATTTGTATCCTTAGTTTTTTCAATAGTGTTTTATCGTACTCGTTTTGTATTAGTATCCGTACCGGTATTCGTTTTTGTGCAGCCTTGTATGTAAGTAGTAACTTTGTAAGTATCACGTTGGTCAAATAGTGCCACATATAATTAGAAAGTGTCAAATATTTTAATGGTTCATGTGATTTGCCTCGAGCCCTCGATTCCAAATGAACACTAAAATTTTCCCACATGACCACATGCAGTCTTGCCGAGTGCGAGACTGTGAGAATCTTGCCTAAAAAAATGGTCATACAAAATTACAAAGTATTGCGTAGTTTTTGTTTTTATTTCATTTTTTTGTTTGTTAATAATATGAAGATTTTTTTTGTATGGTATTTCTGAGGTATTGAGTTTTTTAAATTGTGTCCTACTAAATAAAAATTTTCACATGGTGCGGCCCTTGAGATTCAATAAGTTACTAAGTCATGACTTAAACAGATATTAAATGCATGTCAATTATTTGTTGTATGAGTCATAGTGCTGATAGTGCTTGTTAATTGCACGAAAAGATGCATGGAAGACTATGGGTCATGAGCAAAGGCATATGAGCTGCCAAATTGAGATTGAAATTGTGACATTTTTAACAAAAAGGTCATGGCTTAGTAGATTAATAAACTTTATGGGCAACATATAGAAGTTTTAGTTTGAGAGGGTACAACATAAAAAACCCAATATCTGCAGAGCATAATTTATAAAAACCCATAATAATAATATTAATATCCCTTAATAAGAGTTATGTACAAGAGTATTAACGAGAATTGATCTCAATATCTTTTGAAATCAAAATAGTCTCATCACTTGGGCATAATTTATAACTGCAAATACAAGTAATATGTATTTGTATATGATATATATAGTTTCTTCCTCATAGGTAATTGATGTGGCTAGCCCAAACGGCCCCAAAATTTTGTATATTGACACATGCATAACAAATTGATATGTATCAAGGCAATAGGGTGGGCGGCATATAATCAAGCTAAAGGTTGTGTACGTAACCGAGCGGAAAACAATCTTATATGGAACCGAACTAAAGTTGAATAACTTGACTAAAATACACTCCAACTAATCTTGGTTCCAATAACGAACTTTAAAAGGATCTTAATATTTGAGTTGAATTGAACCTTGATTCCACCTTAGCGAGGCTAAATTTCAATAAAATTATCTCAATCTTGAATCAATCTAAATAGATTTAACTTGAGCTCTTTTCATTTAGTTTGGTCAGACCAACTTAATGTCAATCTAAAATGTGCAATGAATCTTTTAAATGCACAACTTCTCCAAATTGAAGCAGCCGAATCCAGTAATGGCACTAGGCAAAGAAGGTCATTCTCATCGACTAGGATATTTATGAGTACTCTTTGTTATACTGATTACAACTTTTACTAGTATTTGACTAGCTTTTGTTAATTATAATAATATACTTCGTATAAAGATTGGAAGTTGATAGAAATAAAAGGTAAAACACATTGACAATTATTATTATACATGAAATAAATTTAATCCCAAAACACATTGTTGTGTAACGTTAATCCAATTGTAAAATCATTGGAAGAACAAAAAATCAAAACTGAAGAACAATACATATCTATTACACTATCAATTACACTAATTTCCCAATTTGAATCGTTTGTCAAAAATTAAAATAAAAACTACATCAATTTTGATTGTAATATTTCATGTATATTATCAGAAGGCGAGACTAATCATGTCTGTAACCAAGTTTTCCATTATGTGTGCATCAACTTCACTGGAGCAATGTTGCTCAAATCCTTGGTTATAGTTGGTATTCGATGTTTGCCTTTTGAATTTATTGGGTGCCGTTTTAGAAGGGCAAGTAGAGGATAGAGGTATAACCGGTAAATTGTGACAATTACAAATTTCCACCATGTATTCATCTGGGCCATGGAAAAAGAGTTGATCAACAATAATACCACCTTCTTCAACTTGTGCTGTCACATATTCAACGTTCATTTCCTCTAACCTACGAATCATCATTGTCATAACTGAGCATTGAAAGGAAATGTGATTATCTTTGGTGTTTATCTTACTCTTCTTTCACTCGAGAGTATCTGACTCTAATAAATGGATCCCAAATCCGTAGTTGAATAGCTTGTATAAAATGTCACCTCATTTAATTAGACTGCTAGTATACTATAAATACTCAAAATTTTGCAATAATGAATGAAATGAGAATTGAGATAAGGAGTAATAATAAACTTACCAAGCTCCTTCAAACTTGAATGAGGAATTGAATGACGTTGAACAAGAACAAAGCCCAAAACATCGACGTAAAATCTAACTGAATCCGCCACGGACTTGCAAACATATGAAACGTGATTCAGAGAAAGTAGAGGCAAATTTGATTGTGCATCATTAGTTGATACACTACTATTAATGGTTGTTGGCAAATCCATGAGTTGCTCTTGTATTTCTTGTGCTCCTAAACTTCCCATTTTTCTTATCACTCAATAAATAAGACTATTAAAAGTTGATATTGTTGTTTGTTGTAGTTGTGGACTTGTAGAATGTAGGCTATCGTTTGTTAGTTTGCTTGAATCAATGTCTTATGATTTGTTTACCTTGCCTTTTTATAGAGATGCAAGTATACAACTTTTTTTTTTGGCAAATTTATGAAATTATCTGAAATGGATATGTCATTCAGTTGACTAGATTTGTGGTCCCCTTTCTTCACGCGCTAATGCATTACCACAAACTTTGACTTTGACACCATGACATTGGCATAACATACATCCTACGATCCTGTCGAGTATCGAGTTACTACTAACTAATCTTCTATCAGAAAAAACAAAAAATAAAAACTAGTAACTAATCTGTCACTTATTTTAAAATGCTTATTATGTTAGGAGTAGAGGTGCTCACCGGTTTCTGTTGGAAAAAAACCCGGATCGAAAAATATCGCTTTTTAAAATTCTAAGAATCAGAGACCGGACTGAACTTGGATTAGATTACATTGACTGGTTTAGTAATTTTTTTATTTAAATATACTCTTTATATACTTGAAGCATAAGTTGAAAAAATTGCTAAAGAAAACCACAAATTTTCAGAAATTTAATAGAAGTAGGTCCTTATAAGGCTATATTTCCTAACTTATTAAGGAATAACAGTAGTAGATTTAAATGGTGAAACATAATTTTGTATGTAAAAAACCCGTTTGGTCCAAGACCCAACTTTTCAATGGTTTTGGACTGGACCAGACTAAAAACCGAAAATTCATTTTTTTTTTTACTCGTAGATCACACCAATTTTTTCGAGGACAGTCCGTACTGGTCCATTTTACCAGTTCGGACCGGATTTTGAACACTCTTAGTTAAGAGTATTAAGAATGGGTTCAAAAACTCTTAAGTACTCTCTTCACTGATAATTTAGGGTAGTAGGTAGGGTTAATGGTATATAATTCAAATTATCTAATTTTATTAAAATGAGAAGTAAAGGGGTAAATGTACCATAGGACTCACATTCGGACATTCCAAAAGAGATGAGATATGTAATAAGTAAAAATAAATGTAGGGAGTATTAAAATTGTTTTGTATTATGTGCAATAATTTATTTTTTATACTATTCATAATATGCGCATGATCAAGATTTAAATTTTCTGCATAATGAAAAACATAATGAATTGAGATCTTGTCGGGTTGTTTAGTAAACTATTTTCATAGTATCAATTTCTTATAAATTTTTTTTTTTGTTTCTTCATGTCTAAAAGTTGGTCAGTTTCTTTACTCTTTACTTCCAAAGTATAGTTTCATGTACTTTACAATTTTTTTGAGGGGTTCATGTACTTTTTATTAGGTATATATAAAAGGAGATAATTAAAAAATCAAATTCATATATTTCTAATGCGGGATAACACATGCTAATATGGACCAATAAGATCAAGAAAATTCTTATATCAATAGAAATATACTAAAAGTAACCTACATATTATTGAAACACCTTTTATATTACCTGAACTTTCCTTAAATTATTTTACGTATGTATAGGGTAATATGGAAAACCTTTGTTACGAGTAGGAAATAATATATTCACATGAGATTTAAAGATTCTACTACATGTGTATTAATCTATTAAGTTTTTATACTTCATTCGTATTTTTTTAATGCAACAAAACTTTTATACACGGACGGTTAGGTGAAATTTTTGTAAGTGTCTAAGTGATAGAGAAATATGGAGAGCATGTAATGTAGATAGTGAAACAAAAGGATGATGTACTAATTTAGAAACGGACCAATTGTTGCAATTATATATAAATATAAACCAAATGTTTCAACTAAAAAATTATAGAGGGAGTTTTTTAAACACATAATGGAGGTTATTGCTGTTTATTCATGTCATTAATACTTGTGATAATTAAAGTTTGAAAATGGTTATATGTAAGCATGAAATAGTCTACCTAAAGCGGATTAAATTGAAAATTCAAGTAAAATTGACAAGCAAATCGATGTAAGAAATTACGTACATTGATACTAGCTTCTTATATACAACCTTTAAAGCTATATAATTCATAGAATATTTTTCCTGAATTATTAACTGCTCATTGTTTTTTTTATCACCAATTATATATAAAATATCAATTATATTTGTATTAGTTACTTTGGATTATCGGTCATCAATTATCAATTACTTTTTAAGAAAATAATTATCCACTAAATGTTAATAATACAAATAACCAAAAGCTGCTCCAAGTAGCATTTTGGTTTTGCTAAATTGATTTTTTTTCAAATCAATATATTTTTTTTCTTTTTTTTTTTATT
Source organism: Suaeda aralocaspica (assembly GCA_016808085.1). Classification (NCBI taxonomy): domain Eukaryota; kingdom Viridiplantae; phylum Streptophyta; class Magnoliopsida; order Caryophyllales; family Amaranthaceae; genus Suaeda; species Suaeda aralocaspica. The sequence goes on from PYUH01003987.1 coordinate 1,113,936, forward strand.
ATTTTTTGCTGTTTGGCAAAATGAAAACGCAAAAATTCAACCAAAAAGCCAAATAAAAGCAAATACGAATTTAGTGGGTCCAAGAAATATTCATACTTCTTCCTCTCCCATTCACCATGTCAATAATTTAAAGTGTGCACGAATTTGTAGAATTTAAAATATAAAATTTAATAAAGTAAATTATGAAACGAATCTAATTAACAAGAGTCTACATAACTACGTATCGTTTCCTTAAAAACACATATATTAGATAAAGAGGATGCTTTAATTAGTCAATGAATATTATATAAACCCGGTGTATAGTAAGATTATTGTACAACGGTCAGCTTAAACCAATTTTTTGGGAACGAAATTAAATTTTTGGTAACTTCAAAACTATTGAAATTTAATTGAAACTTTTTTTAAACATATAACTTTAAAATTTGACATAATAAGGTATATTTATCATTAAGATTGAGTTTTCTAGCATTAAAAAATAAGTAAGTGCATGATAGCTTGAGCTAATTTTAAGGTAATTAGAGCTAAGAAAAGTGTAACTCGACCTCAAAAAATTACAATTTGACCTGATTTTATGGTAACTAGAACACATAAAATATTATAACTTTAAACTCGTTGTACAGTAACTATTGTACACCGGGTGTATGTAAAACTTTGTCTTAATTAGGGTCGCTTTACTTCAATCGAAAATCAATTCAGTTCAGCTCCAATCTATTCAGTTTAGTTCAGCTCCAATCTTTTCAGTTCAGTTCAATTCAACTGTTTTCAACTAAAGTAAACAGGCCTTTAGTATAAAAAAGTAATTCACTCGATCTTTTTGTAGTTGCCACTGTAGGGTTTTTGAGAGTATTCACATTGTAACTTTGACACATTTTTGTTTTTAATGCGTACAAAAAACATAGTCATGTAAGATCTTGTTTGTTTCGTCTTAGTTTATATTTTCCAAAAATATAATTATCATACTTTTCGTTATACAAACTTGAGATATTAATTTTATAAGTTGGGTATTAGGAGATGCGAAAAAATGGATGTAGCAACCAAAAAAAGACAAAAATAGTATATTTAAATTTCAGTACAATTTAGTCATTTAAATATGTCGAGTTCAACATAATTTCTTACTCTTTCAATTTAAATTTTAGGTCTTGTTGTTTTAGACCGGAATAAAGTAAAATCAAGATATAATACACTAGTTTAGACTCATTAGCACCATACTACGAGTTTTCTAGTCTTTCTTTAAGCCATGCATGATTCAGGAGTACAAAACACATGGACCGATGGACGGAAGTACGGAATTTTTAGTGGAAACACCACATTCTGATTCACGTGCGAGTGTGTAACACAAAAAAAAAGGCAATATAAAACATTAAAACTACTCATAAGTATCATGTTGGTCAAATAGTTCCATGGCATCGTATCATTGATGCGAAGTTGCTAAAAACTGCCAACCTGCCAAGTCAACTACTCCACCTATACTTAGCACGTGATTCATTATTATACTCCCTCGGTCTTTTTTTGTTGTTGTTATATTAGGGTTATTGCCACTATTTACATTGTAATTTTGACTCACTTTGGTGCTTAATACGTAACGAAAAAAATAATCATATAGGATCTTGTTTGATTTATCTCGATGTATATTATTTTTTCGAAAATATAATTTTTTATAATTTTTGGTTACAACAAACTCGAGATATTAATTTTATAAGTTGAATCTTAGGAGATACGAAAAAGTAAAGTAAAGTAAAATAAGGGAGTAGTAGTAATAGTGTTAGAGCTTTAGATGATTTTAGCGGGATTTCAAGAAACGATTTCTTGACATCTATACAGAACATTTTGCATTTATTAATACGTATAACATAATAAAGTTTAGGAACAACAACCTTTGAAGCGTGCTTGAATTTCGACCAAGAACAGGAAATAGAGCCTCAGATTTTGCTCCTCTAATTAGTCCACGAGCAATAGATTGGAACTCACGTATGCTAGTACGGAAGAGATAAATCTCTTACTTTTGATGGGAGGGAAAAAACATTAACTTTTAGGATTTTGAGTTTTTACGTGAAAAAAAAAAAAAAACTATTATTTTTTGTTATACTGACTTATCTCAATTTATGGTTATCTTATATAACCATTATTGACTCAGTAAAAACCTAAAATACATTATTACTGGGCTTTCATAATCAAAGTCCAATCTCTCACTCTTTGTGTGACCTCATAGAATTAAGTTAATAATAGTTGTAACCCAAATCATATTGGCTTACTAGTCATATTTGTTCTCTAGCAAGTAAATATGATTATCTAACTTAACATAATTATTATTTATATAATTAAAATTTAAATTATATTTAGTGATTGCTAATTCATCGAAGGACATTTCCTTCAAATAGTTCATGTGATTTGCCTGGCCACATACAATCTTGCCGATCGAGTGCGAGACTATGACAATATCAATATCGTCTAACAAAATGTTTCTCATATATAATGTTATATCGTTTTTGTTTTTATTTCATTATTATTTATAATAATGATACATAATATCATGTAGTTTGTTTTTTTGTTTATTTGATTTTATTGTTTAATAATGATACAAATATCGGGGTTTTCTAGATATCTCACAGTGAGCAATGCCGATTTTGAGAATTCAAAGGCCCGGGGTGATTTGTTGAACATGAGCCCTATTAAATTTTTTTTTTGGTGGATAAATGAGAGTAAATATAAACTCTATAGAAAAATGCAAAAAATAAAAAAAATACACAAACAAACTAGGAAAGGAAAAAACTACAAAAAAAAAAAAAAAAAAAAAAAAAAAAAAAAATAA
>PYUH01003987.1:1118162-1148702 GCA_016808085.1 Suaeda aralocaspica
AAAAAAAAAAAAAAAAAAGCATCACACAAAGACTCTACTATTGAATAGGCCTGAGCACGAAATTTTGGAAATTAAAATATCCAAAATTTTCAAATATCCGTATTTGATATGCAATAATTTTCGGATCTAATACTCCGGATATCTAATTTCCAATTTTGCTTTAAAAATATAAATAAATAATTGCAAATCAAGAATATGGCAAGGTGATACAAGTACTAAGTGAAAAAAAATGAATATGTTAAATCTTGTCCATTAACAATCACTCATAAAAAATTATTTTTTGTAGAATTGCTCCATAAGGTTCGTGAGTTTACTAATTTAGTATACTCACAAGTTGGAACCTTTTAGAAATGTCCTTTTTTTTTGTGGATTCGATACATTAAAGCCGATATCTCGATATTCGATAAAAAAAATTAAAAAATTCGGACATTCGATTCAATGTCTGAAATTTCGAATATTTGGATATCCGAAAATGCCAAAAGTGATATCTGAATAGGTATTTGTTATCCGCTTTTTTGGATCGAATACCCTAAAAATTTGATCAAATACGAATCACATTTTTGGAATTTCAAATTTTCAGATATTTTTGCTTAGCTCTAGAGCCTATAGCAAGCCTAACCCATAGCCATTACTCAGTATTAGAATTGGTCGTGGCCACGCTACCCCCTTAGATCCTCCAATAAACACATGTAAGAAATGAGAGCATTATTTAATGCTAAATAATATCTTATTTATGGAAAAAAAATTAAAAGATAAGTAATACTCCGTAGTATAAATAATAAATGCTTAATAATTTTAAGTATTTAATCAATCCTTATAAAAATTATATTAAGTGTTTTGCAAAGAAATTTTTTTATAACATTAATAAAATTCTACATATTGTAGTACTATTTATTTATTTACAACATGTAGAATTAAGTAAATAATTATTTATTTTATAGAGTCTAAACAAAGTAAGGACCAACTAAAAACTAGAAATAAATAGATTATACATTAGGGAAAAAAAACTTTGAGAATATATTTAAGGTATTTAAAAGAGGATACATTACTAACAAAATTAATAATAAGAATTTGTATTGATAGGGATTTAATGTGGAAGAAAAATTGGCAAGACTATTACCAACCATAGGTTTTTTTTGGAGTTTTGGAAATGGATAAAAATGAATTAGTTAAGAATGAAAAAGGAAACATCGACCATCTTGGGAATCATACCCAAGACCACATGCATGTGATGCGCTTTTTCCATCAAAGTATCTGCTAAGCTACATTGCTTTAGCTATTACATTGATATGACCAAATTATATAAACCTTATGTACAATTGCTGAAAATTATTTTTTGGACCCTTGGCGTGGACCCCGCTCGCCCCGTCCCAAGGCCGGCCCTGACAGTGAGATGCTTAATATGCATCCCACTCGTCAAAATTGTAAATCAATGCAACTTTGAGGAGAATATGCATATATATATGTATATTTATACAAATTATGTATGCATACAACTACAAATGGCATATGTATAGAAATACAAAAACCACCACCCACCTTCACGACTGCCCCCCAACTGCACCTAACTGCACGGCTGCAACCCACTACACCCATAAACCACCACCACCTACAGCCCTTTCGCACCTACCAACCACCACTGCTTACACCCCTTCCACACCCCTTTCGCATAACAAAACTACTAATTAACGCCTCCTTTGCCCACAAATACCACCTTTCACACACCACTGCTTGAAATTTTTCACACACCACCCCTCGCAACCTCCAACCCGAAATAATACAACAAAAAATCCAAATTAACAACAATTAGGATTTCAATTTGGGTTCGTATTGGGTTTCGATTGGGCGTTCGTGGTCTTAGGTTCGAGTGTTGGGGTGTAGCGGTGCGGTGGACGTGGCCGTGGATTTGGTGGGTTGTGGTCGTGGACTAGTGGTTGGATTTTGATCGTGGTTTGTGGTTCATGAGTAGTGATAAAAAGTTGTGGATTTGGCAGGTGGTGATGGGCTGGTGGTTGTGTGCAAGAGTGCAGGAGAGTGGTGGCGGTGGTAGTGTTGTGGTGGTGGTTGGTAAAATTTTATATTTCATTACATATATAATTTGTATTTGTACATGTATTCGGATATATGTATGTGTTGATACCGTTTTAATACATTGTGAAATGACAAAAACACCACTGTGAGATATTTGGCTTCACATCTCAATGTGAGATATTAGAAATTTCCCATGTCTCTTAGAAAGTAAGTCACAAGAGGATTAATGAAAATAGATTTCAAAATTTCATGTGACTAAAAGAGTCTTTATATATTTTATTTATCCATCACTTTTTACAAAGTGTTGTATATGTGTATTCAATATAGTTTCTTCTTTAAGGTAATTTATCTAGAAAGCCCAAAAAAGTCACATGTCAAGATATAATCGACCATGTGTCGAATACTATTGTAGGTTAATGTGTTTCACCAGTTTTCTCATAATCGTGCCCAATTTTGTCGTATATACAAACGGACTTGGGGACTATTATGCCCAAAACTAGTGAAACACATTAACCTTCATTGCTTGTAATAGTCCCCAATGTGTCTCTTCATTGCTACTTGATTGTCCCATAAAAGAAACAATATACTACCTGTATAATCTTTTACTTGTAAAAAAGGGATGTTTACGCATATTTACGCAAATTTTGGGATTTTACTCTCACCAAAACCACTCACCCACCAACAAGATATTTGAACCACCATCCCACCCCCTAGGTATTTGAACCTTTAAGACCAACCACCCTATTACCCACCTAGATATTTGAACCACCAAGAGCACCACCCACCAAAATATTGAGTCACCTGTGGGTGTATACACCCAACCAAGAAATTCAAACCTCACCACCCCATAAAACCACCAGAAATTTGAACCACCACCTCCTGCACATTAGAAATGGTGCACCCTCACCCACTAGAAATTCGTAGCCTTGCCCGCCAAAAATTTGCACCCACCCCACCCAAAATTCGAACTAACGATACAATTGCCCACCAGAAATTCACACCCACTCCACTAGAAATTCGAACAACTGCCCCTCCCAATTTGCAAATACCAACCACCATAAAAGGCGAGATAGGTTGGTAGTAAATCAACTAGAATCAAAGGTATTAGTGGTGATGAGGTGACGATGGTGAGAGAAGGTGTTACTGGTGGTGAGGAGATGCAGGTGAGATGACTATGTTGAGGAGATAATGGTGTGCGAAGGTATTCGTGGCCAAGAGACGATGGTGAGAGAAGGTGTTGCTGGTGGTAAGGAGATGCGTGTGAGATGACAATGTTGATGTTGATGAAATAATGGTGTGCGAAAGTATTTGTGGCCAAGAGACGGTGTTGAGAGAAGGTTTTAGTTGCGAAGATATGGTGGTGAGAGAATAGAGGCGGATTGTGCCCATCGTGGTTGGGAGTTAGTAGTAGTGGTAAGGAGAGAGAAAGAGGGTGGGTTAGTGGTAATTTATTGTAAATATAAGGCGTAATTTGGTCATTTCTGAAAAAAATATTTGTCATTTAAGGAAAGTTTACAACTTTGTTTCAACTAATTTTTGACTTATGATGGTAAACGTTACAAGTAAAAAAGATTAAGAAGGTAGTATTATCTTTATCAAATAACTTTATTCATATAGTTGTCCTTTTTTTGTTGCTCTTGTTGTTGTGGTCTAAAGTAGACACTTAGAGCCTGTTTACTATTGCTTAATTCTAATTCGGGTCAGTTCAATTCATTCAGTTTCAATCAGTTTAGCTCTAATAAATTCAACTCAATTCAATTCTTCTTTTAGTTTGTTAATTTATTTCTTCCTAACATTATTTGTTCATAATATTTTTTGTTCATATATAATATTTTGTTCATACTTTGTAATATTTTTGTTGATAATATTGTCATTATTTTTTACTTGGCTTTAATTTGTTCATAATATTATTGATGTGTATTAGCTTTATTAGTGTTATTTTATTCTTGGCTTTATTTTGTTCATACTATGTGTGTCCATCATATATTTTTGAAACACTAGTTATCATTATATTTTTTTTTTGTTTCGTATATTATTTTAATTAGTTTGTAATTTTCATGAAAACATATTATGAAACTACCATTCAGGAATCACGTAAGTGGATTACTATTCACAAAAATATGAAACATCCACATATGAAAATGTACTGATTTTTGTATCAAAAATTATTATAAAATCTTGAACTGTATTGAATTTCAAAGTTATTAACAAAACTAATATAATAATTCTAGAGAGAGAAAGTGATTAAAAAGCTAATTAGGATTCTAAAATCTAAAAATCGGTAAAAAACTAGTTAAGACCGTCCTTAAGCATGGCCCCTATATATAGCATATGGGCTTCGATATAATAAAGCCCACAAACAAAAGAATCGGAAAAATCATTATCGGGTTGCAAACAAGGCTTCATTATCGGATTGGTCTTATTCTTCTTGCATTTGTTCCCTGCGCCTGCATTTCGGGTTAATAGCTTCAAAATTTCAAGGTCATTTTGAAATCGCTATAACATTTGCTACAAAATGTTCCACGAGGCATGTGACCTACCGTTGGAATGCCCTTTAAGTCTACTTTCCAATGCAACAAGAATAAGACCAATCCGATGTGTAGATTGTGAGATATGATCAAAATAGTGGACAGTGGTTAAAAACTTCACTTCTAAACTTCTTAATTTTTCACTTTTACTTCTAATATTTCTCCAACTTGTCCTATAAGTTGTCAAATATGTTCCAATGAGTTGTAAAAGGTCTCTAATGATTCTTCAAATGCTCATAAGTGATCATCATCTCTCGAGTGCCCAAATTATGTACTAAAATCAACCGAAAATTGGTCGTTTCCTACAAAACTTTACAAAACCACACAAAACACTAAAAGAACACTTTTAGCATCAAATTTGGCTCAAATGAGCCTAGTTAGTCCATAAATCATTAGGGAATTGGATAGAATAATAATAATATAAATACTAGACACATCAAACTCCCCCAACCAAACCTTTGTTCGTCCCAAGCAAACACAATCAATAAATTGACTACACCCCATAATAACAAAATAACCATTATAACTCAGAGAACATCCGAAGACACATGGATCAAAGCCAACCAATCAAGCATCCAATTACCTTCCTTCCTAAATACGGGTCATACATAACCTACCAAGCAAGTTTAATAAATCGATGACTAGAGTAGCTCACGGGTTGTCACTCGACACATTTAAGGATGAGCTTATATTAATGAAGCTCAAACCCTCACCTCCCAACCTAATTTGGAATGCAAATGACAAATGTGTTTAAATGCAAATTTTGGGAACCCAAATCCCACATCTCACACCCTCATTCAAGTGTTTAAGGTTGTCCACTCATCCTAAATGTCGACTCGAAGTGCAATTAATACTCTACGACCTTGACAAAGGATTCACTTCACAATAACCATAGCATGTGCACGAAGATAAAAAGGGACTTTAATAAGCTTGTAACGTGGCTAGGGTGATGGGTAGGATAAATTTTTGGATAATGTGGTGGAATGCGGGGTATACGCATATAAAACCAAGGAAAATCATCAACAACTTCAAAAATTAGTAACATTCTCCAACATCCAATTCAACCAAATCAAACCAAACTTTTCTTTATATTTCACATCAACACCATAAATCTCATAATTCAATCAAAAATCACTACTTCACAAACTTTACACTTCTTTCCTTTTACTTCTCAATTTTTTCAACTTTATTATGCTTTTAAATTTTTTTCTTTATTTTTCATGCATAATAGAACTTAGTTTCACGACTCTTAATGATTTGTTTTTGTTTATAAATTTAATAAACAATAAACATAATCATCACACATACATAACTAGGCCATGAATAAAATATGACTTTTTAATTAACTATAACAGCCTAGACATTGGTATGCAGAGCCTTAAATGTGAAAGTTTATAATCAAACTTTTAACAATAACATTTCAATTATTTTACCATCAATCCTCTAATAACAACCATCAAAAGTATATTCACAACATCACAACCACTCCAACTCCCCCATTCCAAGTTTGGGCATATAATGAATCATGTAGCACGATTAATGGGTTGTAACGTGGCTAAAAGTACAAATGAAAGGTAAAAAGCTCAAACAAGGGATCAAGGGAAAAATATACATGGAAATGATTAGAATATGAAACTCTGGAGGCTCTAAAGATTGAAGGCCTTTAATCATGCGCAACATACACAATATCCACAATTAAAGTTACTAGAATCCAATGTCAAACCCAAGATCAGAATTGCACCAGGAACTAAGCACACTTGAAAGAAAATTATGAATGATAATATTCAAAAGTGGCTCAAATCCTCCCGTTAACACAATTCATGTCCAAGACCCAAGCAAGGTTGAGAAGAGTTGACTAATACAAGGAATTCAAGCAATTAAAGTCAAATCATAGCCAACAAATCACAAATGTGGATCCATCCGCAGTCAAGACTTATAAAGTTTTCAAAAATAAGCACAAGGGGTACCGAAGTAGTCAATTCCAACAATAAAACTCAACTGGGACACGAATAGTTCATTAAACAAACTCTCTCTAAAATTAAACCTAAGAAAAACAATACAATCTTTTTGGTCACATGTAAACTCCCATCCCTAACGAATGGTACAAACCATGCAACAGTCCTAAGAAAGCAATAAAACTAACTAAAATAGGAAAGAAATAAAATACTTACCTCCCCCAAGCCGAACTCAGCAATGTCCTCATTGCTAGAGGGAGAAAGAAAACTACTAACCTATGGGTTTCCTCCCGCAAAGCGCTTGTTTAAGGTCATTAGCTTGACCATAATTACCTTAGAACTCAAGGTGGATCAAAGAGTGAACGTGAGCCCCATGTAGTTAAACACCTAAAGCAATTTGGGTTTATTGTTTGTTCAATCACACCATGTTCTTTTCTAGGAACCTCGTAATTTGTTTTCTTCATTTCACAAGCATGTGGGGATGAGTTTCGAGGTTTTCGACGCTTCTTAGGGCGTGATTTCTTGTTCTTATCACTATCTCTGTCACCTGCAATAGAATCCAAACACAGAGAGGCCTCCAGAAGATCCTTATTAGGGGATCCAGGCAAGTCATTATGAACAATCTCATTAAAAGTGTAAACCTCATTGCATGACTGTTCTAACATAGGACTCTTAAGAGCAACATTAAGGTTAAAAGTGATCTTATCATCCCCTACAGCAAGAGTTATACTACCATTTTTAACATCAATTATGGCACCTGCAGTGTGTAAGAAAGGTCTACCAAGTATTATAGGAATATGAGCATGCATCCTCATCTATATCCAAGACAACAAAATCGACGGGAATAAAGAAATTTCCTACTTTAACAGGCACATCTTCTAAAACACCCTTGGGATATTTTACAGTTCTATCTGCCATCTTCAAAGTAATGTTAGTAGATTTTAAAGGACCCATACCTAACTTCTTGCATATAGATAATGGCATGACACTAAAACTAGCCCCTAAATCACATAAATCTTTATCAATAAATAACGAGCCAATGTTACAAGGGATGGAAAAAACTTCCAGAATCTTTTAATTTTGGTGGAGACTTATTTTGGAGTATAGCACTTCATTCTTCAGTCAAAGCAACAGTCTCTACCGTATTTAGCTCATATTTCCTACTCAATATATCTTTCATGAATTTAGAATAAGTAGGTACATGTGTGACAAGATTAGTAAATGGTACAGTTACTTGTAGATTTTTGACAATTTGCAGAAACTTTCGAAAGTGATTATCATTCTTACTCCTGGTTACCCTATTTGGAAAGGGCAACGGCACCTTCGAGGGAGGAATTGTATCAGTAAATGGATCAGCTACATGAGCTTGCTTCTTAGTTGCTTCCTTTTCCTTTTCATTAATCGGCTCTGAATCGATATCTTCAATTACTACATTATCAGTCTTGTTGGCTCCAACTGCATTATGAGGATTAGTATCTAGGTTTTTGTGGACGATCATATGTAGTATCATTCCCCAAGAATACTGCATTAATTGTTTCTTTAGGAGGGTCTTGTGGTGATGGTTGTGATGGTAGTTGGCCCGGCGACCTTTGAGCTGTACATTGAGCAATCTGAGCGATCTGTGTCTCAATTAACTTATTATAAGCCATTTGCTGATTAAACTGAGCCTGCATTGCCTCCATATTCTTATGCATCTGCATTACCACATTCTTCAATTCTGAAAACTCATTATTACTAACTTGTGGTGGTGGTTGAGGATGAAATTGTGGTCTAACAAAACCAGGTGGTTGAGGTGACCCTTGAGGTTGAGACCTTTGTACTTGTTGTTGTGGTGGTAACTGCTCCATTGTGTTGTAACAATTTTGGAAATTAAGACCCAAGGAACCATATGAAGTTAAGTATGGTTCATTGTATCCGGATACATCAGCTAAATTCATCGGTTGAGTAGCAGGTTCTTGTAGTTTATCAAGCTTTTGACTGATTGCATTAATTTGTGAAACTAAACTCTCATACTTGGCATCGACATGTTTCCCCTTCTTCTTTGCATGCCCTCTAGGATTACCAAATTGTGAGTTATGAATAAAATTTTCCTCAATTAAATCATACGCAACATTATCTTCCTGATTCATGAATCGACCATTCACAGCAGAATCTAATAATGCCCGACTCTCATTCCCTAAACCGTTGTAGAAAGATTGGACTAGGAACCACTTTTGAAGACCATGATGAGGACATAAACATAGCAACTCCTTAAAACTTTCCCATGCATCATAAAGTGACTCATCGGTTTCTTGGTTAAAATTTGTAATCTGGCTCCTAAGTCTTGCAGTTCTCTCTGGAGGATAATACTTCTTGTAAAATGCAAGCGCTAAATCATTCCAACTAGTGATATTAGCTCTATTGAGACTATTTAGCCATTGTCGAGCTTTGTCTTTTAAAGAGAATGGAAACAACATCCGTCGGATGTAGTCTTGAGTGACACCCGCTTGTTTGATGGTATTGCAATATTGCTCATAAGTGATCTTCATCTCTCAAGTGTCGAAATTATGTAGTAAAATCAACTGTAAATTGGCCGTTTCCTACAAAACTTTACAAAACCACACAAAACACTAAAAGAACACTATTAGCATCAAATTTGGATCAAATAAGCCTAGTTAGTCCATAAATCATTAGGAAATTGGATAGAATAATAATATAAATACTAGACACATCAATCATCAATATATAGTATAGTAATTTGGAAAGCTAAGAAATTATAATCCGTACTCCTCATAAAGTTATTTAGTAAGCTAAATCTCAATTATATAAGGGCGACACCGAGTGTATGATATCCAAATGAGATTATCACACTACCTTGGTAAAACCTTTTTACCTTTTAATCAATTATGAGTAATTTTGACAATTGAATGCTAAAAGTTTTAGCCATAAATTACTCCCTCTTTTTTTCTAGTTGCAACAAATAAATATTGTATCTCTCACAAAAAATGCTCAATTGTTGCAACTAATAAAAAAGGTAATATTTTTTTATAAAGTAAAATTATTCAATTCAATATTTAATTCTCTGTAAACTTTAAATATTTTAATAGTAAAAAATAGAGTGAAATAAACTATAAAGTATCATTTATTTACCTTGTAATTCACCTTAGTCATAAGTCATATTGAGAAGTTTGATTTACATGCTCAAAATCATTGAAAGAATGGAACACTACAAGATCAAAAAGGGTGATTTGCGACGGACAATAAATCCGTCAGAAATTTGTGATATTTTCAAAGGATTAAAAATCTGGCAGAAATTTGCGACGGGATTTTAACAATTTCGACGAAATATTGAAAAATATTGACTAAGTTTCATTTTTTTGGAAAAATTAATTTGCGACGGATTTTTCTGTCACAGAGTTAAGATGTAAGTTTAGTTCGTTGCAAATTTGCTATGGGAAATTCGGTCGCAAATTAGAAAGGGACAAATAAATTCTTTGGTCAAACCCTATAAATACAACCTCTCCTTTCCTGCCTCTATCACGCCTCTCCTTTCTTTCCTTCTATCTTCTTTCTTTATTTCATTCTCACTCCTTTATTTTGCTCACTCCTTCTTGTCTTCTTTTGGTCTTCCTTTCTTCTTTCTTTCTCACCCCATCCTTTCTTTCTCCCACTTCGTTTTTCTTTTTCCCTTTTTCTTTGTCGCCTTCTTTCTTTTTTCTATTTTTTTCTTTTTTTTTTTCACCTCATTTGTGCTTTAACTATCTCTTTGATTTTGACTCTTACATTGAAGATCTTGTTTTTTGGTCGAATTTGACGATAAAACAATATATTTAGGATTTTTATGGTCATATTTGACCAAAAACTGTTAGGTAATAAAATAATCAAGGTATGTAGTTGTTTCTGTTTATTTTTATTCGAATTTTGGGAATTTTGGGGGGTTTTGGTTGATTTTTGGTTCGAATTTGGGTCGATTTTTGTTCGTATTTGGTTCGAATTTCGATGATTTAGTGAATTTAGGTTAATTAATGGTGGTTTTGGTGCATTGAAGTTAGGTTGTGGTTTTGATGGTTTGTGTTGATTTATGGTGGGTGGTTCATGTTTAAGGGGTTCGTAATTGGTGGATCTAGCGTTTCTGGTTGGGTGGGTTAGGGTTTTGGGGTTGTGGGTGGGTGAGTTCTGGTGTTTTGGTGGGTGGGTTAGGGTTAAGGGGTTCGTGGTTGGTGGGTCTAAGGTTTTTGGTTGGGTGGGTTAAGGTTTTGAAGTGGTGGATTGGTTTATGGTGGGTGGGTGAGTGGGATGGGTCGTGGGTGAGTGGGATAGGTCGTGTGTGGGTGGGTAGGTGGGTGGGATGCGTCGTGTCTGTGTGGGTGGGTTTCGGCAGGTGGGTGAGTGGGGTGGGTCGTGCGTGGGTGGGTTTGGATGGTTATTAGATTAGACAATGGTCATGGGTTGGCCATGTGCCGCCTCACTGCCTGTTTTTTTTTTTTTTCAAAATTCTTTGGTAGTGAAGTTCCGACTGAATTTCCATCGTAGATTTATGACGGATTTTGGTATGTCCGAAATATGCGATGGAAATTTTGTTGAAAAATAATTGTTGAATTTTCTAGGTAATTTCAATGGAAATTCCGTGGCAAATTTCTCAATTTGGGACGATTGATTTTACGACGGACCAATTATGATGGAATTCCGTTGGAAACGTGATTTCCGACTGAATTGGGCCTTTTATTGGCCATTTTCTTGTAGTGGAACAATTCAAAATTTTAAATGAAATTCCATTAAAACTTACTGCCTCTATCCCCTTTTGTTCTTCCTATTTAGAATTTTGACACTATTTTTAAGATGAGAGAATTTTGTAAATTACTTTTAATATATAAAACATAATATTGTCATATGGGGTCTTGTTTGATTGTTTGCTAAATTGTTTTGTTTATTACTAAGCTCTTTTTTGATAAAACAATATCTTTATATTCATTATTATTATTAATTATTTAAATTTTGTATATTAACACATGCATAAAAAGTTATTACTCCTATATATCAAGGCAATATGGTGGCCAGCAACGAAAAATGTAATCAAGCTAAAAATAGTGTAATCGAACGGAAATCAATCTTACATGGACCGAACCAAAGTGAAATAACTTGGCTAGAATACACCCCCATTTAATCCTTGATTCCAATTGACTTGAAAAAGATCATAGTATGATCTAAATTGGACCTTCATTCGACCTTAGTAAGGCCAAATTATGGTAAAAGCTATTGTATTATCTCAATCTTGAACCAATCTAAATAGATTTGACTTGATCTCTTCTCATTTAATTTGGACGAATTAACCTAATATCAATCCTAAAGGTGCGATACATCTTTTACTCCCATAACTTGCCTAAAATGAAGGAATCAGATTGAAAGACGCCAGTAGAACAATGAATGTCATGTCGACTACGCTACCTATGGCCAGCCTTTAAAAAATTAACATGCATAGCAACCAAAATTGACCCTACACAAACATTATGGGGGTGTTTGGTGAAGACTAGAGAAAGGTTTATAGAGAGTTTAGAGTTTAAGAGAGAGTTTAGAGTTTAAGAGAGAGTTTAGAGTTTTAACTAATAAAAACACTAATTTGGATGTTTGGTGAAAGAGGTTTTAAGAGAGTTTTGTGCTAAAAACGATCAAAACTCTCTATTAAAAAACTTGGGTAGAGAAGCTTTTCATTAGAATTTTAAAGAGAGAATATAAATAACTATTTTTTACATCCATATATTTTAACCTAACAAATTGTTTTAACAAAAAAAAAAAACATAGTCCATTCGTCCCAAATTACGGAGTACTTGCTACATTTAGCTTAAATGAATGTCCCGATTTACTTGCTACAATTCATTTTTAATTTTGTGGTCCCCATGTAAATTCTTACAACTTTATTGTTATTTTTTTTATTATCCAACACAATTTCTTCCTAACCTTACATTTGTGTTATTGTGATTTGATACCCTACCTTTTCACTCTATTATTCCATAACGTAATTGTCCCTACATGTTTTATTCTTTTGCATAAAAACCTGATCTAAAAGCATATGTAGCAACTATTTTGAGACCCGTAGGAGTATGTTCACAAATGTCATTTTGCATAACATAAAAGTACAAAATTCTAAGTAATCGGCCAACTATTATCAAACACTTTTACACAATTATTATTTAAACCAAGGGTTGTCAAGTTTGTTAATTGATATTCATACAAAGTGACAGTTTGGTAAATAAAAATCAAGTAAGCGAGCTGTATATTAATTTGTTAACACATCAATTGACAATTTGGTAAATATAAACAAGTTTGTGGACTGCAAATCTATTTTTCCATATCCATTTCAGTGAACCCACAAGGTGATATTATTTAAGGCATTGTTATATTTAAAATAAAGACATCAATCGCGAAACTATGGTTTTCTCATTTAAATCAACAGTCAAATCTTCAAAATAAAAATAATCATCTTACAACAAACTCTTAACTCTAACTTCTAAACAATGACTATCAACATATGAAATCTTACATTTAAACAATGACTTATCAACATATGAAGTAAAAAGTTGGTCGAGAAGTCGAGATCAGCATTTGATGATTCCAATTGAAAATATGATTCAATTGGAAATGTTTTTTTTTTTCACGTGTCTAAAAAAGGGGACAATATTGCAAGTAGTATGACTTACTACGTAGTACATCCAGTTCAACATTTGAACTTTATTTCATCATTATGTGATATATTCATTCGATAATTATTGGGTAAAAAGATAAGCTTTGTAGAAAGTAGGGTTCATTATCCTTGTCACAATACACACAACTCCACATTCGCTATCAACTTATTAGCTTAAAATAATTTATCTAGCTATAAATAGGCAACAAAATAGCTTATTTTGTAAACAAGGGTTAAAAATAGATCAAAGTACCCCAGTTTTACAAGTGCACAACTAATACAATAACTCATCATGAAACACTCGTTAATTCTAAGTCCACAAAATATTATACACTTAGACATAGGGCTTCAACAATTATTAAATGGGAAACTTAGGATTTGAAGAAATGCAAGAGGAAGTCATTAATTATTTAGGCACCAAAAACAATGGTTCGCTTACAACATCAGCAAAATTACCACTTTCTCTAAATCATGTTTCATATGTTTGCAAATCTGTGGAGGATTCTGTTAAGTTCTATGTTGAGGTTTTGGGCTTTGTTCTTGTTCAACGTCCTTCTTCTTTCAAGTTTGAAGGTGCTTGGTAAGTTAATTTAGGTATGCTACTACATTGACATCTTTTTATTTGCAATGATCAAACTTTTTTTATTCACATTTTATGTCACATCGCTGCAAATAAAAAGATACCGACATATTATTATATTCCTCTCTTAATTCTCATTTCATTACTAACAAATGTGGGGTATAAAATAATCTAATTTCTACGTAGGCTATTCAACTATGGAATTGGGATCCATTTATTAGAGTCCGATAACATTGAGCAAAAGAAGAGCAAAATCAACCCCAAGGCCAACCACATTTCCTTTCAATGCTACGATATGAAGATGATGATTCAGAAGCTAGAAGAGATGAATGTCGAATATGTGACAACACAAGTTGAAGAAGGTGGCATCATTGTGGATCAACTCTTTTTCCATGATCCAGATGGATACATGGTTGAAATTTGTAACTGTAATAATTTACCCATTTTACCTCTCTCTTCTTTCCCACGTACTTTGACATCAACAAACATCAAAAAGCAAGTGTCGTCTAACATGTATGAAACCCGAGGTTTAGGGCTGAGCCAGAGTAATCAGGTGAAGTTGGTGAGGCTCACTTGATGGAGAACTTAAAGATGGACATATGATTAATTAGCATTGCTTTGTAATGAGCATAAAATATCTCACTTAATCATAGTAAATATTATTTGTTTGATTCGTGGTAGAACATTCGATGTCAAATTACATGCAAATGAGTATGATTACAAAATGTAACGTAATCTATACTACGAAATACTTGTATTATTTAAACATTTTTATGTAGTATTCCTAACAAATAAAAAAAATGTTATAGAACTAAGAGTTTTGAGAGTGAATAGTTGTGCGTATTTTTCCATAAGCAGTAGGGTGTATATATATATGATTTGCTTAGGAAACAATAATCCTAGTATAAGAATATTTGAGAATAATCTCATAGTGATATAATGGACATCTACTAAATACATACGAATGCATATTATTCAACACATACTCTTGGATGACCAATATCTAATAGTGTGCCTCTTAAAACTTTACTAGGAAATGTCCTATGGGAAGAAAACCTAATAGAAGAAAAAGAATATAGCACTTTTCGTGATACGCCTTAGTATGTCGCCTCATTAAAAACCTCACTGCGAAAACTCTAAGTGGGACAAAACCATGGTTAATGGAAAAAAAGTGCAATGCGAATTTTCTTCACCTAATCGATGAATATCTAACTTGAGATCTTTAGAATAATGATTCCATTGCCATTGAATAAATACGAACTTGATAGTTGATCCTTGAAAGTTAATCCTTCGTGATTGAACTTCAATCTTCGGTTCTTTAATATAAGACATCTTTCTCCATATTCTTGAAAATAATACATATGTTGCATTTATCATTACCTTTATTTTGTTTTACCTTGTCATAGCTATTAAATTTATGCATTCTTCTAGAAGTCATATAAAGTAGGTATTGATAATCAATTATGAAATATTGATCATAATTGATCATGATGTTCAGGCAACTCATGATATTATCAACATCATTGTCCAATCTTATGTAAATTAGTATTAACATATAAGTTAATAAATTTATTTTTTATGACTCTTATGGACTATAAAAAGATTATTCTTGCTGCAATGTAATGTGAAAGTTCTCCAATTGACAAACGTTCTAATTATCTCTCACATGTTTAAACTTCAAGTTGTGCGTTGACAATTTAATCATCAATACTCTTCTGGAGTTTGATTACAATGTCACCATTGTGGTATCAATGGACGTCCCACGGAGGTCTTGTCCACAAGTCAATACTTTTTGTAGTTGTTCTTTAGACCATGGGAAAAGTCATCACGTATGTAACACCCTGGAATTTCCTAACATCTCCTAGCTATTGCAAAAAATATAATATAAATAATAATAAATAAAACAATAATAATACTTCCTACTTAATTAGGAAAAACCAAAGTATTACGACCACCGTGATAATGGCTAAGGCTATTATCAAAGTATTACAGCAGAAGTCTTCTTACTTTTAAAACAACGTAAAAATCCAAAAGAACTTTAAAAACAAATTCAAATAAAACTTTATTACAACTCGGAACCGAAACATCGACCCTTCAAAACCAAATAAACTTTTGAAAATTCAAAGTCAAAAGACAATAATAAAAAGAAACAATATGTCCACACAAGTAACAAAAGCAACATTTGCAAGCACTCAACACTCAATCCTAGCAAAGCTGAATACATAAACACTAAAGACTATGCACAACCACAAGAACAACATAACAAAAGAATAAGCATCACATATTTCTTACCATTATCACAACCATGTACCTATAAATAGACTCATCGACATTATAGATTAATTATAATATTTACATTTGTAGATTTTGCATCGAACGGGTTTCCTTTATCAACATTCTCCCTATTGGGCACTAACTTGGGAGCAACTCCAAGAAGATATTACCTATGTCACTTGAAGTAACGGAATTCCAATGCATTTACAAATATAAAAGAGTACAGCATCTTGTACCCCGATTAGAAGTTACAGTTACTATTCCCATAACTCCCCATTGTTTATACTCAAGGTATATACGTTCCAAGAGTTTTGGTGCGAATCCTCTTTCACTTTACGTGATTATCATGTTTAACAATTGTCATGACTCACATAAAACCACATAATATAAGAGCGTTCAACACAACAAGCATCATACATCATATTTATTATCTTGTTTATCATGTGATTCTAATATTAATTCTTGGTCCTTTATTTATTTAAACTTTCCTTTACCACACATAAACTGAGAGTGGCTAACTATTTGCTAATTAACCTTCTATTAAAACATGTGAATACATGTTCACTAACTTCATTTCTTGTGATCAAGTAATTAATCAACTTAATAACTTTTATTCCTTATAATCAACATTCCAACATCAATGATGTAATAACAATGCTATAAAAACGGAATGTCAAACTTAATAGTCAATGCATAGTTTTCATGTAATCATGCCAACATAATTTCTCATGCAAGTCATTACAAGTCAACAAATCAACAACTTTCAATTCTGTAAAGTCTTGCACGAAGTTCAAACTACTCTAACATATATTCTAATTACATGTATGCCTTCAGTACTTACGTACCTTGTGTTATAACGGTGATCCGCCACTACTTTTAGAAATTGTTTAGTTCGAAGTCTCCAACAAAGGAAAAATTGAAACTTATTAAAAACCTTATTGAATAAATTCTGCAACGGCTCTAAACTGACTTTTCATGGTAGAAACTCGTCCAAAATCTTCCCTATATGGTCTTTATTCAATTCCATGCTTTATTTTATAGTTTCCTTTTCAAAACACTTGATTTTTAATAAGTTTTTAAAAATGGCAGCTTTGAAAAGGTACTTAAAAACTCTTTTAAACCTTCCTAAACATCATAATTTGACCTTAAAACAACATACTTATGTTCTAAGATCATCATGTGATGTATTCGTGCCTTAAAAACAATCATAAATGATTATTTCATGTGTCACTATTTTTATTATGTATAAACACATGATAATAAAAATTCATAGCAATATTTATTAATTCAAAACCTCACTAAAACCCTTTGAAGTTTCATGATTCATGCATGAAAAACTTGAATAACGTTATAATACAATTGTACTTAATTTCATGCATTAAAACTTTTTTTTCTTGCTTAAAACATGTTCATTGTATTTTTACTACTATTATTCATACTTTTAAAAATCCGACAGCATTAATAATTTGATTTAAAACCTTTAAAAGCCATCCTAAACTTCATAAAATCATTATAAATTAATTCCTTAACAATCTATGATCATAATACATAAGTTTAGAACATTAAAATCACAAAAACTAAAAATTTTCAAAAATTGGGGATTTTACAAAATTGCTCAAGAATCAATCATGGCTAGGGCTTGACCTAACCCTAGATTTATAAAACTACTCACACATAATTGTTGAATAAACAAAGCAAATATTAAAAGAAAGCATGATTAGCAACAATAAAAAGAGAATAGAGGCAACGAGATATTACTTGAATTGATGAAATCTACCAAATCAGTGTTGCCAAAAACCAAAAGTTGAAAAACTAAGGAGAACTAAAGCTTTTTATAAAATAAAACTAATATTGAAGTATATGTGAAGAATTAGAATGAAATTCCTCTCTAAAAACCTATTTAGATGCTATATGAAGAGTTTTCTACATCAAAGAAGAGGCCGCAACCAGGGTGTGGCATGTGATATTAGGCCGCTACTAGGATGCGGAGTAGGCTTCCATTTTACTTCAAAACACTTCAAAATCAAGTGGCCACAAATAGGTTGTGGCAAACTAAGGGAATTCCACAACCATGTTGCGGTAGATCTTCATGAGCAACTCTTTTGAAGCTTTTCACCATCATAAACGCCTTGAATTACCCATTCTTTGATCAACATCCAATTAGCTCTACTTGCATCTTCAAAAATCCTAGAAAAAGCACCTAAAACCTACAAAAACAAAGAAAAATACACCCAAGAAAAGCAATTACAAAGTATAAAGCAGAATGGCTCAAAAAGGTTGAAACTATGGGAAAAGTAAGATGAAAACACACAAATTTAGCATAGAAATATGAGTATAAAATGGTGTTATCTAACTCCCCCACACTTAACCTTTGCTCGTCCTCGAGAAAAGAAAACAAAATAAGAAAAACTACTTTAGAAAGCAATAAAACCTATACTCACTGTCGTAGGAATCACGGTCACTTTTAGTGTAAATGACAAGCCATTAAAACCTCCTAATCTCTTAAGAGGACGAGTGTGCTCTCGTGAAGGTTTTCAAAGAGATTAACCCACAACTCTAAATCCAATTAAAGCAAAGGTTTTCAAAAATCAACATTTCTCAACCAAGGACCAAGATAGTAATTATAGGGACGCTAATGTGCACTCAACCGTCATGCCCAAGAGAGTAAGCAAGCTATCTCACCCTCGAAAGAGTGATAAAAAATGAGCGTTTGAAGGCCCAATCAATCGTGACTAAACATCTGTCATTCCATACCAAAACATCCCTCCCCAACCTCAAAGGCACAAGACAATGTGGCGTCTCATAGCTCAAAATGAGAGCTCAAAGATAAACAAAGTGAGTGTAATCAAGCAATTCTAGCACACATCTCAAGAAAAATACTCATGGCTTCCTCCGTTATACGACTCAACCATCTAGAGTTAGAAGGACTTGTGAGTTGTAACGTTAGGCTTAAGATAGGTAGGGAAAGAAATTTGGCCGTGGTGCTCTTCCTAGTCAAGTGAAACTTTACAAAACAAGAGCCAGGTAAAACCAAACCAAGGGTAAAATGCTTCCCCACACTCAATCACTACACACAAACAAGGAGCTAATTAAAACAACTATATACAAACCCCTTTTTTGCTTTTCTACCATGAACACTAAATCTCTGGGAATTTTTGTAATCCCCCGCATTTTGAGACTTTATATTATAATTATAAATGATTATAATATATAGTTTTATGAATTTTATAAATAAAGCTTATTTATATTTATTATTTATGGTTTTATGAGGTTTTAAATATAATAATTTTTATAAGGTTTTATTCAAGAATTTATAAAATATTTAATTTCTAAAAATAGCAAAAATAGCTTTGGGTTTTTATTAAAGGAATTTTCGGACCAATTAGGCCCATATTACCCTAATTTTCGAGTAAAGCTTTAGCCGAAATGATTTTATAGTCAAAATTAACTTATAAATTAATTATTTTAATTATCTAAATATTTTATGTCATCAAAATAAAATAATTTTCAGAATTTTATAGATAGATTAAAATTTCCAAAATATGCAATGAACACCTAATCTTTATCTTTGATCAAAACCTATCTTGTTTAGAGATCAGATTGCAAATCCAATCCCCCTTTTCTCCCCTCCTTGGCCGGCCTCCATAGGGTCCTTAGTGACCTATAAATACCCCAATACCTCATTATAAACTCACTTGCAAGTCTCTCACAAAAATCAAAAAATTTCTCTCTTCCTTCGTTTTCACGAGTGAGGTGTGGCTCACTTTGATCCACCACCACACGCCACCAACTTGCGCACCACCACCACCATCTTCAAGCTCTTACTTCCCTCTTGCTCAAGGTATCTTCCTCTTCCTCCCATAGAGCCACCATAGTAGACAAAAAAAAATCTTTTTGCTTTGGTTTTTGGACTAAAATTCATGATTTTTATATTATGATGTTCTACTGTAAAAATAGAGTATTTAAAAATATTAAAGTGGATTTAAATTTTTATTATGATAGCTTTCTTGAAATTTTAAGGTTTGCGGTTTTATTACGATTTTAATGAAATAAAATCATGAAAATACTTATACATAAAAGTAGTGCACGAAATTTGGTATAGGGGTTGTATATTAGTTATATAGCATTTTTATGGTGTTGGAATAAATTCTAATTGTATTTTTATATTCATAATGCAAGGAATCGAGTTTACTGAGGATTTGTTCTACAAAGGAAGAAAATTCATGGAAAAAGGTATGTGCATTAATCAAAGGTATAATGGCATGAAAAGTTAGGTTTTGAGTCATAGAAGATTATGTCAAAATTTGGAGTCAATAAAACGATCATGTTATCCCCTATGAAATTGTTTGTGTTAAATTGGAAATCTGTCGTTTTATTGGTTTTGTTGCTTTCATGAGTTTAAAGTGCTTATCTATGCTTGTTATAATTTATTCTGCACTTTTTATACTTTATATTAATTTGTGTTAAAATTTCGTAATTTTTAATGGAGTTTAAGTTGGTTAATAAAATTATTTAGTCGTTTTGCGGTTTTTATTGAAATTTGTTTTTCCAGAGACTTTCAAAGTCGAAACTGACCATGAGACTACTTTTAATGGATTTCTAAGACAAAATATGGATTTTTAGATTTGGTTTAATCATTAAAAAAATTCTAAAATTTTAAATAAAATTTATATCTGTTTTGACCAGACTAGACTGTTTTCGAAAACAAATCTTTTAAAAATATCTAAAACGTAATCTAAGGCTTCCAAAGATCGTTAATGGTTAATATAAGTATAAAAATGAATTATAAAAGTGGTTTTACGACCTATATTGTTAATTAGGTATTTAATTCGGATTTTCAAATGTTTTATCAGTAGTTTTAGGGTTTTCGGTTAAAAATCTACTAAAAATCACATAGACCTTGTTTAGCCACGAAATTTGTTTTGAGATCTTCTTTTAGGAGTTAAAAGGTTTTGGAAACTTGTTTTCGAATTTTTGTTAATTTTAGTATTTAATTCTTAATTTATTTCTATTTTTATCACTTAAATCAATTAACCTAATTTCCTAATTTTACTTTCTAAAAATGGAAACTTCTAAAAATGTTTTCAAAGGTCACTTACTATTACTATAAAGTTACTAAGAGTGGAAAGAGTCTTAAGCAAGTGTTTAAGAGTTTCTATGTTGTTTAATTGTGTTTCCGGAGTCTTACGATGTATGTTTGACTTTAAGATTATGTTTTGAGTTATGTTTTAAATTCTGGAAAGCAGCTATATAATGTCATAATAAGAAGTTTAAGAGTCTTAAAGGACATATAATGTTTTGAGCAAGTTTTGGCCATAAGAGTCATGTTTACAAATTAAGTCAAAGTCAAAGAGTTTTATAAGTCAAGTTTAAAGTAAATTAAAGTTAATTAAGCAAGTATAAACAAGTTATTTATTAAAGGAATGTGAGTCCTCATTCAGGTCAAATGAGGTTACCATACGAAGGAGGTATGTATGTCGTAACGTTGTACTTCCATAGTGGAGTGTGACGATGCTTCACTGTTCTAGTTAACGAATTACATAACAGTTAAGTTCTGGACATGGGGTGGATGGAGACCATTTACCGTTGTTCAAAAGGCCATAAACCTTTCAGTTAGTGTTCGGACTGTACGGGAGCACTGACCTTCTTGTTGGTGACCGTCTTTCCAAAGAGCCCGTTCACGTATCCTAATTAGCAAGCAAGTATTAAAGCAAGTTCTAAAGCAAGCAAGTTCAAGAGCTTTACGAACTAATGAGAAAGTCTATGAGTCATGAGTCTTAAAATTGAGTAAGAGTCTTGTTAAGTGAGTCTTATGTGCTATGTGCTTAGAGTGTGTCTTCGTGTTGTTATGCTTTTGCTATGTTGTGCATACTCAGCGGTTTGGTGACACATATACTTTCATGTTTTTCTTGTTCTGTTTGCTTGTTAAGCAGAATAAGTGCAGGTTGTTGAACATATGCATGGGTTGAAGGGATTTCGTGAAGAGTAAACTTTGTTTTAGTAGTTTGGTTTTGAACTTTAGACTTTCTAAGTTGGTTTTGAATAAGGGCCTTAACGGTTCCAAGTTGTAAGAGTTGGCTTAATACTTTGACTTAGTAGTTTAGAGACTTCCGCTGTGTGTTTGTTTTGACTTTTATAAAATGGTTATTGTGATGTGATTGTTTTACCTTAGCCTTAGCGTTGCAACTACTTTTCACAATTAGTTGTGGCGTGGCGGTAGCATGTTCAAGTTCCTCTTGTTTATAGGTTTGAGGTAAGTTAAAAAGTGAGTTTTTTTTTTTTTTTTTTTGGGGGGGGGGGGGGGGGTGGGTTACAATTTTCTGTTTTTTCTCTCCTTTTTTTTTTTTTTTTTTGAATTTTTTCATTCAAATTTTTTTTTTTTAAATTTTTAACCTATATATACATGAGGTTTAAGCTCCAAACAAATGCACTAAGCAAAACTCAACCACTTATCAACATTGAAATTTAACAACTTACAAGTATAGCTCTATTTCACTTAACACTAAGGGTGAATCAAACAAAATTTGGCTAAGGCTCACAGAGTTGGCTAACAAGAAGTGGAAACTCAAATGGGTTGCAAATGTTAATGAAAACCTCAAATCCCAATTTCATTGCAGGAAAATAAAAAAAATAGGTGAATGAAAAATAAAATAAAATTTTTGTGTCCCAAAATTCCCCCAAATGAATGCCTTCATCATCCCCTAAATCGGTTCGGTCAAACCCTCGGAAACCATGAGCATGCAACCAGCACAATAACGACATATGCTAGACCCTCAAGTGTGTTTATGACTTTGAAGTGCTTAGGGTCTCTAAAAAGAATATCAACTCTCACCTCACATGGACAAAAGATCAAATACCACAAAGCAAGGCCTCATCATAAGTTGGGCTACACTCGGCTTGTCCTAAAAGGCTCACCACCAAAAGTACCCATGAGTGAGAGAATGAAAAGTCCAATTGCTACAAGTGATAAGCAACCCCCTCAAGGCAATCAAGCCAAACACACAAAACTCAAATCAAAGGTCAAGATAAAACCATTCATCCACTTTGCTTTGAAAGAATTAGAAAATATTTTTGTGTTTTTTATTCTTTTTTTTGTGCTTTTTCAATTTTTTAATTTTTTTTTAGAGAAACTTTTTATTAAAAGAAAAGGAAACTAGTATATACAAAGGTTTAGTATCCCTCCCCACACTTGAATGTTGCAATTTCCACAATGCAATATCAAAGCAGATAAAGAACTAAAATAAGGGAAAGAGATACTCTATTCCACTTTATTGTTGAAAGTTCACCATACAATAATTGAATGTAAAACTACAAAGTTCAGGTAAGAAATTGAATGTTGAAAGAACTAAAGTAAAACTACAAAATTCTTTTTTCCACTTTATCAAAGCAGATAAAGAACTAAAATAAGGGAAAGAGATACTCTTACTTTATTCCACAATAAAGTTCTTTATTACACTACAATAAACTAGAGAAATTGCAATATCAAAGCAGCTAAGAAGAAGAAGAAGAAGAAGAAGAAGAAGAAGAAGAAGAAGAAGAAGAAGAAGAAGAAGAAGAAGAAGAAGAAGAAGAAGAAGGAGAAGGAGAAGAAGAAGAAGAAGAAGAAGAAGAAGAAGAAGAAGAAGAAGAAGAAGAAGAAGAAGAAGAAGAAGAAGAAGAAGAAGAAGAAGAAGAAGAAGGAGAAGAAGAAGGAGAAGAAGAAGGAGAAGAAGAAGGAGAAGAAGAAGGAGAAGAAGAAGGAGAAGAAGAAGGAGAAGAAGAAGGAGAAGCAGAAGGAGAAGGAGAAGGAGGAGAAGAAGAAGGAGAAGGAGAAGGAGAAGGAGAAGGAGAAGAAGGAGAAGAAGAAGAAGAAGAAGGAGAAGAAGAAGCAGAAGAAGCAGGAGGAGTAGGAGTAGCAGGAGGAAGAAGAAGCAGGAGAAGCAGGAGGAAGAAGAAGACCACCCTGCTAAACAAGCTGAAACCAAGGCACAAGCTCCTGCTGAACAAAGTACCCCTCCTTCTTATGGCGAGGTTGTGACTATTACTGACAGTCCACTAAACGATGCTCCCATCCCTCCTTCATCATACATTTTCCTGCTTGTAATATTTGTAATGTCACTTTGTATGAAATTTGCAATAATTTTAATAATATGACCTTTTGACTTATCATGGCGTTTAGAGTATTCTTATTGTTTAGTGTATTTGTTACTTGTTTTTTTTTTTTTCTCAATCAACTACATTATCCATATGAGGGCGCTAAAGTTTCTTTTTTTTTTGGATGATTTTGTCTTTAAAAGAGTTAAAGGCAAAACCACCTATGGTGATTACCCCAACTTTAGCGCCTTTATATGTGAAAGAGAGAAATCTAAAATTGTTAAGGTTTAACAAATGTAATGTTGATTTTTACTCAGTCTTTTAGAGACATTGTAAAAAATCAACTACCTTGATTGCCCCTAGACCTTAACAAGTTTAAGATACAATTTTTCAAGTATTTTAATTTGAATTTTTAATGAGGTTCGAGCGCCATCATAATTTTCTTCTCATATTTTCGATACTCTTGTGTTTTAATCATTGTTGAGGTGTATAGTGTATGATAGCCTTGCCAGGTGAGGTCTTATGATTGCCTCAGCATTTAAATGTCGTTTAGGTCTTATTATATGACTGCCTCAGCGTTAAACGTCGTTTGAGGTCTTATTATATGATTTCCTCAGCGTTAATCGCCGGTTGAGGTCTTATTATATGTTTGCCTCAGTGTTAAACGCCTTTGAGGTCTTATTATATGGTTGCCTCAGCGTTAAACGCCAGTTGAGGTCTTGTTATATGATTGCCTCAGCGTTAAACGCCTTTGAGGTCTTATTATATGGTTTCCTCAGCGTCAACCACCAATTAAGGTCTTGTTATATGATTTCAGGTATGTCAAATAACCTTGCATTTTTCATTCATATTCACTAAGACATTGTTTTAGTGATACATCCATATTATTCGATATTTTCTAAGTGTATCAGCGTTCCATGTTCGAGGGAGGCGATGCCAATTTAATCTTTCCAGCTTGAATGATTTGTCATGAAGTTCCTCTGCTATTTTGTAAGGCCCTTCCCAATTTGGAGTTAACTTTCCTTGTTCATTCGCTCGCCCAACTGTTTCCATCTTCCTCAATACTAAGTCGCCTTTCTTAAGGTGGCGGATCTTGACCTTCTTATTAAACTCACGACTCATCCGTATTTTGTATAATTGTTGGCAAAGTAGGGCATTTCCTCTGACCTCTAGAATATAGTCCAAATGTAACTTCAACATTTCCCAATTAGCGTCCTCATCATACAACGTCACCCTTAAAGTTGGTTCTTGCATCTCTATGGGCAATACTTCATCTGCTCCATTTACCAAGGTGAAAGGAGTCTCGCCAGTTGAGTTTTTTATAGTTGTTCTTATAGACCATAATACATTAGGGATTTCTTCTACCCACAAACCTTTTACATCTTCTAACTTCTTGATTCCGCACAAAGAATTTTGTTGAAAGATTCCACTTGCGCATTTTCCTGAGAATGCCCCACTGCTGCAAAGTGGGCGTGTATTCCTTCATCGCCCAACCATTGTTTCAGACGATCATTTTCAAATTGTTTTCCATTGTCAAATACTATGGACTGAGGTATGCCATAACGGGTAATGATATTCTTCTAGATGAACCCCCTTACACGTTGGTTGCTATGTTTCTGAGGGATTCAACTTCTACCCATTTAGTAAAATAATCCACTGCCACTAGAACAAATTTCCGTTGTCCTGTCGCTTAAGGAAAGGGGCCAAGAATGTCAATGCCCTACTTGGCGAAGGGTAGAGGACTTAGAACAGGTTTGAGGTAGCTCGCCGATTTCTGATGTAGATTAGCAAATATCTGACACTTGTGGCACTTCTGAACTATTTCCCAAGCATCCTTTCTAACTATCGGCCAAAAGTACCCTGTTCGTAGTGCTTTTTCCACTAGAGCGCCAGCTCCAATGTGGGAGGAGCACTACCGCTGGTGTAAATCCTCCAAAAGTTTTCTTCCATTTTCCAAAGTAACATATTTCAACAGAGGGCGAGAGAATGATTTTTGTAAAGCACCCCATTCCATATTGTGAACCACTTATCTCTAGCTTTGATGTACCCGACCTACTTTTTATCTTCAGGCAGAGCACCTGTTGTTTTGTAGGCAACTATTCCATGCATCCAAGTGTTGCTTCTATCAATGTAGGCGACCTCTTCTCCTTCCACACTTCTTTTCTCCTTGACTTCCCAAAAAACTGACCTCGGAGTATCATCAACTGCTGAACTACCCAATTTAGATAAAGCATCAGCCTGATTGTTATCTGTTCTTGGTACGTGGCTAATGGTGAATATCCGAATGGTGTGTAGTTTAGGTTTTCCTAATTTGATGAAATTTTAGTGGATCTTTATGATTGAAAACTAAATTAAAAGGATATGAAATAATTTAATGTAACAAAGATCAAATTGTAACTAGTATTTGTAGCCTTCTCAACAAAGTAACATATGCAATTCTCTTGCTCACGCAACTCTTACGAATTGATCAAATATAACAAAAATTCAACTCTAATTTTATTCATGAAATTAAAACTATTTATAGGCATACATCCCATGTCACTTAGGATAAAAGATAAAATAACTTTAATAATTATCCTAAATATATCTCAATATTAGATAATAATTAGAATATTTTTCAAAATAATTTTACCTACCTAACTAACCTAATATGTAACTCTATGCAACATAATAAATAAAGAATAATTCCTAATTAATCTTAAGCACACCTAATTAAGAATTGCCAAATTAAGAATTGGGAATGACATTTTCTTCAATCAAATCATAGGCAACCTTAACCTTTTGGTTCATGAATCGACCATTGCCAGCAGAAGTAGCTTTGGCTCTCGTTCCCTAGCCCATTAGAGAATGATTGGACTAGGAACCATTTTTCAAGACCATTATGTGGGCACAACCTCAACAAATCCTTGAAACTTTCCCATGCCTCATATAATGTTTTATCTGATTCTTGGTTGAAATTAATGATTTTGCTTCGAAGGGGTTGCAATTCTCTCTAGAGGGTAATAATTCCTTTCAAATGCGAAAGCTAGCTCATCCCAAATATTTATATTATCCTTGTTAAGACTATCCAACCAAGTGTAAGGTTTGTCATTCGATGAGAATGGGAACATTATCCTTCTGATGTAGTCTTGAGGTGACGTTGGCTTGCTTGATAATGTTTTATAATTGAAGGAGATTAGTTAAGTGCAAATTCGGATCCTCCATCAAAGTTCCTGGAAACTGGTTCCTCTCCACCATATTCACCAAAGCAGGTTTCAACTCGAAATTGAAAGCATCTATGTTAGGTACCCGATAACCACCTCATACTTATGCCAAACTAGGTTGGGAATGATCCCTCAATGATCGTGCCGGCAGCGGCTGAGGCAGCAGCGGTGTATTCTCATTAATTTTGATCTCACTTGACATCTCTTCTTCATAAGTGATCAACAAAGTAATATATAGCTTAAACAAGAATTGAACAAATTAGCTATTGTCTGCTCGGTAATTTTTTATCTTCTTTCTCTCAACTTCTTTTTACATTTTCACTTATGAAGTGTTCTTTCAGGTTCGTTGTCTACCCATTCGGGCATACAAATCAGGAACCTTCACAAGCATAAAAATTGCAGACAATTGTAAGTAATTGAGACGAAAAAGGTAACAAAAAGAAACAATATTCCGATTAACAGAAATAAAACAATTGTCTTTCCGAAAACGGCACCAAAATTTAAACAGGCTAGTCGCGTACCTATCAAAAATAAACCTAAAACTCCAAACTAACATAGCTAGGGAAGCAGAAATCCAATCCACAGGGAGACACCGAATTTCTTCTAAATCTTAAAAACTATTTTGTTATAAAGGGCCTTTGAATTGGTGATTAACTACGACACTAATTAACATTAAAAATGGAATTAAAACACGAATAAATAAATTAAAGTAAGCCTAGGGCAATGGTTCACCTGGAACTGACAAAGAACTAATTAGCAACCGATTAACAAATAAACAACGCTTTGAATTAAGGCATACTAATTTTCACGAATCTAGACTCCTTCAAAACTCATATAATGGCTCTCGCTCGCTTAGACTCGTTTTACAATTATCCCTGTGATCTATTGTGGTAATCTTACCTCTCGGCATCAATTGTGACAGTTAACAAACTTAACAATTAAACTTGGCCAATATTCAATTGCATGCAATATAAATTGATATCAAGAACGAATTCGGAAACGACATATGTTATATTAATCGGCTATCTAACAAGTTCATTTGAATGGTTCATGGATCCCCTAGCCCTAGAAAGTAAACTACTTACACATGTTTAAAATAGCAGAAAGCGAACTGACATTAAGAATTGAAACTGAAAACATGATTGAATTGAATAAACTATTTAACATGAATTCTTGGGCATACGAAAACAAATATAACAATAAAAACTAATACTACAAACATAAACTACTAGAATAACTAAATTAAAAAGAACAAGGAAGAATTGAATAAAACCTATAATAGTATTGATTGAATGATTGATTGAATGAATGAGTATACTATATTGCACAAAAGTATTTTTTCTAGAGAGAGAACTTAGTAAAACTAGGCTCTAATTAATAATAATGCGACATACGTAAGCCTAAGGAAGAAACCTAATATATACAAAGTCGTAAAAACCCAGAAAAACTCAAAAATAGGAAAGCAACAACATGCCTGGTCTGACAAGATGAATTGCGCTCGGACCGAGCATAATGCTCTGGTCCTCCCCGGTCTTTCGTTCATGCTCGTTTGCTCCAAAACTCGACTTCTTTACTTTCCAAAAGGCTTCTAACTCAATCATGTCCTATCTCTCTTATGGCTCCGTCCTAAACATGGTAAAACCAAATATTCCTACAATACATAATAAAACAAAACACCAAGCACTAAAACAACCATAATTAGTAGAATAGAATCAAAAGAATTTTGTTAGAGCCAAAACCAACAAAATACGGGGATGAAAATCAAGATAATATGGGGATGAAAATCAAGCATAAAATGCACTTATCACTGAATTGAATTGGATTGAACTAACTGAATGAAGATGAAATGAACTCAATAGCTGAACTTAATAGAAGTGACCTGAAATGATCAAACGAAGTAGAAATTACACTGGAAATGAGTTGAACTGAATTGAAATTAATAGAGATGGGGTTGGACTGAATTGAATAGAGTTGAACTAAACCGAAGTAAACTAAACCGAAATACTAAAAATTTCAATTCAAAAGAACAAGCCAAAATTATCGACTTGGCTTAACTATTATTTCGCATACATGCAAATCTTACCTTTTCTTTATCTTATTTTTTTTTTTTTTGGGTTTTATTAGGTTTTCAGTATGTTTATCTTTTTTTCTAAAATTAGTAATCAAATTATATATTTTTAATCTCTATTACTAATTTAAATGTATCCCTTTACTCTCCTTCTCCCAAAACCCAAATACTAAACTCTCAATCACTCCCACCTAAATCACTTTGAACTACAACAAAACTCCCTCTCAAAAAAAAAAATAAATAAATAAACAAAAAAATAATAATAATAATAATAACAACTAAATAAATAAATAAATCCCACATAATAACTACCCCTAATCTAATCCCCTAAAATCCTCACATCATCTACAAACAATACGAAACAACTACTGGGCAAATAATATGTACAGATAACTACACTTCTTTCTCTACAAGAACATAACCCACCTTCCACGTACTTCTACTTTTTTATGTTCATAATGATGTTTGTGTTTTTTTTTGGAATAATTACTAATGAAATTGATTTGGTAATTGTATCTTTGTAAGCGATAACCCTTTCACAAAGATTTCAATTCAGATTACAATAATTAATTTATTATGCATGTGTATCATTCCTCCCTCATAGTTAATCCCGTGCATTTGCACGGGTACACTCTAGCCTTATTATATAATTTAAAAGTTTTTGCCTCATATTTTAGCAAACTTTCAATAATGCTTTCTCTTTAATTCTCTCTAATAACTAATTAAGAATTTTTTAACAAAAATGAGTAGTTACTAAAGTACCAACATCCTCCAAAAAAAATAAAAAATAAAAGAGAAACTACAAGTCTACAATAATACACCATAATTGTCCTTTATTTCCGGTACTCAAAAGTTTGAAATTAATTCTTCCTACCCTATCATTTCCACTAATCTACACTAGGCTCCTTTTACATATGAGATAAATGCATGTAAATATATTTAGGCTTGTGGCCAAAATTGACAAATGATTAAGTGATAAATGTATTTACAAATGCCTGTATTTTTGTTTGTTGAATTAAATCTGATTATTTATCATATACCTTTAAAAAGTTTTTAAAATGTTTACTAGTTCCTTTCTAGATTATTATTATTATTATTATTATTATTATTATTATTATTATTATTATTATTATTATTATTATTATTATTATTATTATTATTATTATTATT
>PYUH01003987.1:1150180-1177894 GCA_016808085.1 Suaeda aralocaspica
ATTATTATTATTATTATTATTATTATTATTATTATTATTATTATTCCTTTTTCAAAGTACAGAGTAGTAACTTTACTTAAATAATAGTGTTTAACTTATTTTTTGTTAGTGTTTTGACCACTAATACACTTTAAAAATTAAGTGATATAGAGTAACAGAAGCACATAGGCACAAAGCCATAAAGGTTTTCCTAAATCACTTGGTAGGTTCATGTTATAGGCTTAGGAGTTTAGACCAAAAAGTGAAAAATACCAACAAAAAAAAAAAGACTCGCACTTTTTAGGTGAAAGTTTTTTTAAATTAATTTTGATATCAATGTCATTTTTTAGTTTTTTTTTTTAATTATGAGTTAGATAGCTTTTTATTATAGAAATATCAAACACCTAGATTTACTTAAGTGTATATTTTCTTCCGACAGTAAACACACCTGACCATTCGTTCAGGTGGACACTTAAAAATTCAATGATATAGAATGAGCCTATTAGCCTATAGGTTTTTTGGGTAATTCAAATCATAAACTCTTTATATTTAGTATATTTTGGTGCATTTTGCACTGGCACACTCTAGTAAGTTATCAAAAAATTTGTTTGAAATGGCTATCCTATGTGGCGCTCCCGATGCTTTCGGAAAAAAAAAACCTACTTTATATATAATTTTTTTAAAAAAAATCTTAACAATTTAATTTGCTAACTTCAATTTTATACACTCC
This sequence comes from Suaeda aralocaspica, assembly GCA_016808085.1. Taxonomy (NCBI): domain Eukaryota; kingdom Viridiplantae; phylum Streptophyta; class Magnoliopsida; order Caryophyllales; family Amaranthaceae; genus Suaeda; species Suaeda aralocaspica. Next base: position 1,150,890 of record PYUH01003987.1, read on the forward strand.
ATCTGTTTTTAAAGATTATGTCAAACAATATTCATGCTTAAAGCTTAATCAATATCAAAATAGATAGTGGACCACAAAAATATTGATAATGGGCCAAAAAGAAAATTAAATTGGAGGGAGAGAAAATAAATTGAAGGATTATTGGTTAGTGGGATTTTTCGCCCCATATGTATCTCTCCACATTTAATAAAAAATTACTCGGAATAAAACATGTCAAAAATAGAATAAAGTAGAAATGATAAAAAATTTAATGAACATCATATCCAAATATAGAAAGTGTCATGAACTTTAAAGAACGGAAGGAATAAAAATAAATGTAAATATAAATTACAAAACTTGAATGTGTAAAATTTACGCGAAAATTAATTGGGGAGGATTTGAGGGAGAGAGAGAGAAATAGGGCAATATGTTAAATATTGACAAATTTAAGGGGCACAAACACCGGTAAAAACTGATTTCTACATGAACCTCTCTCAATAGATACATTCATACATGTACATATGAAGTTGGAAATATTCGAAAGTTGACTGATAGGTGAAGACACTAAACATATTCTAGAGAGACAAACTCTAGAGAGTTGCCTAAGATTTTCAAATAAAAGAATAAAAATATTCACCAAAAAGGAGAAAATAAAGAAAGAAAACAAATTTCCAACAACAAACTAAAATTGTCCATGCAAAACAAAAAGGAAAGGAGGGATTTCTTATAATCTAGGGGGTTTGCTGAAGTGTTTCAAAGTCCACATTTCTACTTTCAGGGCTCCTCTACCCAGGTGTGTCCTATCAGAACTATTTTCTACTGAAGTGTGAGCTATTCGGACTCGGCGGTGTCTTGCGAATCGCCACGGTCTTGGGGCTCGGTAGGATTAATGTCCACGGTACAAAGAGGACCAGTTATAAGAAGTAATGAACAAGTTTTCTCGAATGATAGAAACTACATTCTCGCCATGATAGGGACGGTGATTGGTGATAGGAAATTTAAACAAGAGGATTTGCAGGGATGGGTGAATAGCACCTGGGTTACAGATGGACCAATCCTGGTTGAGGTCCTTGACAAAACCATCTTCTATTTTTTTCTCCCATCCCTATGATCAAGACATCCTAATGCTCAAAGGGGCAATCAACTATAGGGGAGCCCTTATAGTCCTTAAACCCTGGTTCCAAGGGGCGAGTGTTTGAAATTGTCACCCTAGTACGGTTAACTTATGAGTAACCGTAGAGGGAATCCCATTTGAACAATGTTGTGCTCATACGGCATCCAAGTTATTAAACCTGCTGGGAAGAGTAATTAAGGTGGATTATGCTTCAGTCACTCCTGGACTGAAAGGAGTCATTAGAGGAAGAGTTGTGGTACGTCTAGCTGATCCGCTAGTGTTCTTTAGATATGAAGGAGTGTTTGAATTTTGTAAAAGGTGTGGCTCCATAGGACACAAACCTAGTACATGTAAACATTAAGTGATATTGATGAAATGATCAGGCGTATTTCATGGAATAAAAAAGTTTTTATAGACCCACTTCAACATGATTTCTACACTAACAATATTATAGGATTGAAAAGGGTGGAAAGACTTTGAACTTCCACTCTCGACTTCAAAAGGTTGGAGACAATTACGAAGAAAGACTTGGATGGAAATAGTGAGGAGATTGCTTCAGAGGAGGAGGGCCATTTGGATAACAACATAGTTCAAGGACAGGAGGAAGAGATTAATTCAAATGCTGATGAGGGGTGTAAAGGGAAACAGTCTCATACCCGTAAAAGAGACGAATTTGAGGATGACGATGATAGCAGTGATATTAGTGAGAGGCCAAAGAAAAGGGTGCATAGGGAGAACAATAATTACCCTTTGTGGAAAAGGCGAGGATTCTTGAATATCATACCAGTTTCAATTCCACCACCTTCTCCTCAGCAGAGGCAAACAAAAGAAGTAAGTTTTAAGCGAAAGAGAGATCCAATGCCTGATAAGGCTTATGAAGACTTAAAGCAAAAGGGTGCACGAAGGGTAACAAGGAAGAAACCAAGGTGCTCGAAAAAAAGAAGTTCGCATGCTGAATTGCTTCTATTCCACAAATGACAATGCCTCCTTATCAGTCCCAAGTACCGGAAAAGAGTGATAGATCAAGATGGATGTATGCCTGGTCATGGTAACAAAAGAAGACGAAGGAGAAACGACAGTGCAGGTTTACATCGCTCGCGCCTATGTGCGAAGCTGACAGGTCCTCTTAATCCAGGTTGGTACAGGTGTTTTATGAGTCCATATACATTAAACTCTTAGTTTCCTCATGGAGTTAATGCATGTTATCTAAGTGAGTTAAATTTTGACTATTTCAACCACTTAGATGAATCTTATTACAATGCATGCTTCGAGCATCGCGCAAATCTTAATGATATTTCTTTGCTCCTCCACTTCATTAAATTCTTTCTTCACTGTGTTATACCAGCTCTCTACTCATATACAAATTGGAACCAACCCAAAACTCTTCGCTTTCCTTCTCAATTTTTGTTTTGGCCCGTTTACTTATTTTCTCCTTATTTCTTTCTTCATTGTGCCAACTGCACTCTAGCTTTATTTATGGGAAGTCCGCTAATTTTTCTAGTCCTCTGTACCATAGTAAGACTCCCAAGTGTCTCTCGTTTTACCTAGTCTTGCCATTTTTCACCCACACTTTCAAATAATCCTATTCTTTTCACCTTCCAAGGAAAACCAAGACAAAAACACTCAAAATGAACCACTCAAACCTGACACCAAATTCAGAAAAGTCTTTGAACTACATCATTCGACCGGGAATGAAGCTAAATGAGGTTTTAGATGATGTTTCAGTTGTTGTGACAAATGAGGAGGGGGATAGATTGCTGTTCCCGCGTTTCCCTCTTGCGGACCACTTTGTCCCCTTTGATTCCCTAGTGTACAAGTTAAGCCCCCCCACGAGCCCACAGGTAGGTCCTATGTTTCCCGAGCCTAAGCCCATGTTTGAACTAACAAATTTCCTTGCAAAAATCCCTTTAGGAGACCCTAGTGGGCCTAACTATGAGATGGACCAGTCTAGCTATGCTGGGCCAACCCAAATCACTATGGATTGTGACAACTAGGTAAAGTCATTTCTCAAACCTTAACTCCTTGGAGCCCACCTCATGGGACCGTTGAAGCGAGGGACCCATGCTTTGCTCAACCTTCACCAACCCTATCCCCAATTAAATTCACTGCTCCTGATTTTATATATACCACCTCTGAGGAGAGCTCTCCTCGCCTCACACCTCCCCCGTCTAATTCTCCCATCTCCTCTTCTAAGAGCTCTTTCAGTTCTAAGCCGGATTCGTTTGATTCAGTTAAGTCAGAGTTTTCTATAGACGGCCAAGACCAGTGTGAAGTTATTTTTCCTGAATCAATGAATCTCCATCTAACTCAGTCCACAATGAATCAAGGCCAAAAAATGAGCAGTAAGGGAGAAAAATATGCTGAAAGAAAGAAAGAAAACTAAGGGTGGTTAACAGAAGGAGAACTCTGAAGTAGCAAATGAGAGGGGTGGGAAAGGTGCTTCTAGATTGGGTGGAACCAGAGTCGCCAAGGAAGGTGTCAGACCTCAATATTGCTTGCAGTGAGATGACTGAAAAAGTGACAAGCATGACCAAAAAATCAAAAGTGAAGGCTGAGGAGGAAACGCTTCGTCTTAAGGATAAGGCTAGAAAGGGTTTTTGCATTTCGGACACCGAACTGAAGCTCTGGGATGATTCTTCTTGTTTAGAAGAGGGTGGGACTTTAGGGATAGGATGTGATAGTACAAGCTTGGTGGAAGGGTTCTTGGCCACTTGGGAGAGGCCAATCCAGGGTTTATGAAAATCCTAAGCCGAAACTACAGGAGAATTGGTGGTGAGGGATCCCCTACTCTACACTCACCACCTCGCATCGAGAATGGCTGTGGATCTTATCTTCTTTTCAAAAACGAAGTGTTCAGTGAACTATTTAAATAAAGTTTTTTTCAATAAGGGCTATGTTGGTTGTACTGGAGTAGATAGTGTAGGTTCAAAAGGTGGCTTGTTCTTGTGTTGGCCACCTTCAGTTAGTGTTGATGTTATCTCTATCTGTTGTAGCTTTATTTTCTGTTCTATTTCGGATGCTATTAATGAACTTGTTTATGTTGTTTGCTACTATGGCCCTCCGATGGTGTCCAAAAGGCGGGAAGTCCTGGATAATCTCTCAATGCTAATGAACATCTACTCGGGCCATACCATCAATTTAGAGGATTTTAATTAGGTTGTCTTACAGCACCATAAAAAAGGAGGAAGAAGTTATTTCCAGGGTACTAAGTACTTTGAGAGCTGGACTGTAAAGTGCAGTCTGGTTGAAACCCCTTCGAAGGGAAATCTGTTCACATGGACTAACAACAGAGTAATGCAACAAAACATTAGTGAAGTCCTTGATAGAGCCTGTTGTAATGAGAAGTTCCTTCCCGGCTACCCTAATACAGAAGTCTGGGTTTTCCCTATCCTAGTCTCCGACCACGCCCCAATCATGTTAAACACCTTACCTCAGAATAACAAGAAATCAAGACCCTACAAGTTTGAAAATTGGTGTTTACACAAGGACGAAATAGCTAAAATGTGTGCGACCTCTTAGAAAACTCGAATTAAAGGCTCTCATGCGTTTTGGTTCCAGAGAAAATTACAAATTGCTTTGAGAGCATGCAGACAATGCTGTTTAAATTTCCATAAGACAAATGGAATAGACTGGGAGGATATATTTCAAAAATCTAGCGGATGCTCAAGAAAATGCAAGGTGTGGGTTGGGCTCAAAAGAGGAGAAAGATGCGAGAGAAGCTACAGAGGAGATGATTGAGACTAAATTACAATTTTGGCGACAGAGAGCAAAAACAAAGTGGGATGTCCAGGGGGACCAGAATACAAGGTGTTGTTTTGCTAGTGTTAAATCCAGGAAAGTCAGAAATGAAATCAGATCAATTAAAGTTCAAATGGTTTGTGGGTTACGAATGAGATGGAAGTGAAGAACGAATTTGAGTCCTACTATGACAATATGTTCTTAGGGCACCTCTTATGGGGTCAAGATGAATCTAGAATCAATTGGTTTCACTCCATCCCGAAAATCTCACAAATTGACTTCAATTTCCTTGTGGCTCAATTCACTGATGATGAATACAGAAAGTGGTAATGGATCTTCCTATGAACAAGTATTCGGGCCTAGATGGAATAACGACGGAATTTTTCAAGAAGAATTGGGACCTGATAGGGAGCGACCTATGTGCCATGGTCAAAGCGTTTTTCCATGGAGGTAAAATGCTGAAGGAAATCAATGATACTTTCCTAACCCTGATTCCTAAGCTTGATACCACAATTGGTCCAGAACTTCCGACCCATAAGCCTTTATAATACAACTTAAAAGATCATCTCCAAATGTATGGTGTCCAGATTGAAGACTGCTATGGGTAAAATAGGAGGGGAAAATCAAAGTGCTTTTATCCCGAGAAGACTAATGGCGGATAACTCTATTGTATGCCATGAAATTACCCATTGGGTAAAGCATAAGAAGAAAGGAAAACAACAACTAGCCATTATCAAGCAGGATTTAAGCAAGGCTTATGATAGGATTAGATGGGACTTCCTGAGCAACGTTCTCCATAGTTTTGGGTTTCCTCTTCAATGGATAAATTGGATTATGGAATGCGTCACTACGGTCTCTTATAGGGTTCTAGTCAATGGAAAGCCCTCGAGAAGAATCACTCCAGGATGTGGCCTTCGCCAGGGCGACCCTCTTTCCCCATATGTGTTCATCCTCCATATGGAAATCCTTTCAAAAGCCCTCAACCAAGCTTAAGCTAGCAATACGTTTAAGGGAATTAAAACAGGGAGGAGAGCACTGAGAATCTCCCATCTTTTCTTTGCAGATTACGCGCTCCTTTTCTTTGAAGTGAATAAAGAGAATGCCTCCAATATTAGGAGAATAATTGAGGGTTTTTGCTTAGTTTCTGGAGAGATGGTAAACTATGGGAAATCACTGGTCTTGTTTAGCCCGAACACGCAAGAAGACATCAAGAGATTTGTGAAGAATTCCATACAAATGGAAGCTTCAGATGAAATGGGAACATATTTGGGAAGCCCGATGGATATTGATGGAAGATCAACAAGAAAATTGGAGATTCTGCTTAACAAGGTTACTAAAAGAGTCTCGACATGACAATTTAAAACCTTCTCTAGGGTGGGAAAGGCGTTAATTATCAATGCAATTCTGGTGACTCTTCTTTCCCACGTGATGAATACTTTCTTGCTCCCGAAGTGAATTAATCATAGACTAAATGCTATGTTTATTCAATACTGGTGGGCAAGGAGTAGTATGCAGAGGGTAACCCATTGGAGGATAAAAGAAGTCTTGCAGGAACATAAAGCTAATGGAGGAATTGGCATTCATGAGGTTCAAAGGATGAATACAACTCTATGCTTTAAATCAGCCTGGAGAATAAAAAATAATCCTCAGTTGCTAGTGAGTAGACTAATAAGAGGGAGATATGGTATATCCCCCAATGAAGGAGCTCTAAAAGGGAACAAACCTTCACTAGCTTCATGGAGTATGAGGAGCATGCTGCAAGCCTCAAGAATCATGGTGGATAAGCTAGGAACACTGATTGGTTATGAAGGTTTAACCCCGACGTTCACAGCTAAGTGGGTTAATGGGAAAACCCCCTGGTGAAAGATGATGCAAACCTAGAGGACGTGAGGAACTCAACTTAGGTCAAAGACCTTTGGAATGTAGATAGGTCGTGGAATATCAGTCTACTTAGGAAGCTGTTTAGTGAAGAGACAATCCAAGAGATTACCTCATGTATTATTCCCCAAGGCAGATGTGAGCCAACTCTAATCTGGACCCATACAAAAAATGGGTTTATTCAATCAAGTCTGGCTATTGGGCTCAATTTGATCAGAGAAAGCAAGATGATAAGCAACGGATTTGGAAAGCCATTTGGACCTCCAACATCATCCCGAAAGGGAAAATTTTCCTATGGGAAGTTCTTCATGATGCCTTGCCAACCAAGGAACATTTAATCAAGAGAAATATGCAGGTGTCCCCTGATTGTGTTTTATTCTACTCTCAAACGGAAAATTTGGAGCATCTATTCCGAGACTGTATGTTTATAAGGAAATTCTGGTTTGCTTCCAACCTAGGACTAAATGTTAACCATTGTGATTTTATTAAACTCAAGGACTGGGTTATCGATCTTCTCTGATACCTACACACTAGGGACTCAGGTTGGAATGCAGGGGTTGCGGACATTCAATCTTCTACGGCATTTGGGTTGAAAGGAATAAAATTGTGTTTGATTGAGGGAAAATGGATTTTGCTGCTCTGATGGACAGAATTACAGGACTCAAAAGACTTTGGCTGATAAGAATTCAGTCTATCCACAAAGAGAGTGTACTAAGAACCAATGGAATGAGAACACAGAAACAGCTAATATGGGAAAAGGAAAATGTTATTCTTTCTACCACAGATTTGCAGGTCCAAGTCGATGGAGCTTGGAAACGTACTCGAAATAAAAACCACAACAGGGCAGCAGCTGGATGGTACTTTATCACCCACCGTGGCCCTATATCGGGTGCCTATAAGCTAACGGCATCTTCTCCTATACAAGCAGAAATGTGGGTAGTGACTTTAGGTATCAAGCATGCTAAGACTCTCAATGACTGCATCGTGAGAAAGACTGACAATGAAAGTATTGTTAGAGCTTTTCATAATCCTGGTCGAGTAGAGTTAAGTATTAGAAGTCTAGTTTAGGAATGTATGGATGTGTGTAATAGTTTATGCTACATTAAAGTTTGTAAAGTAAGTAGAGAGGAAGTCCTAACTGCCCATAACCTAGCGAATTCCGCAAGGCAAAGAGCATATTAGGATGGCATCCTCTCGGGTGTAGGCTACTCTTTCTTTAGTCTCCTATTACTACTCCAACCTGTATTAGATTAATGTATAGCTTGATTCACTAATTCAACAATCTATTAAGATTTTATTAAGTATCAACTTAATTCTTAATGTCTTCATAAATTAATTTACTATTTGAAAAGATGGTATAATGTAACGTTCAAAGAGGCTAGGCAAAATAGAGCGAAACCATATTTTCAAATTCTAATACTATATTAAACATACGTACATATATTAGTATACTACAAAGTAGTCCACATCGATCTCATGGCTACCCTAGAAAGACATAATCAATGTAATTTAACAAACATGCACAATTATGATCATGCCCTTGAATAAATGTTGAAGTAAAACAACCTTCAATTCCATAATAAAGATAGAAAGACTCGGTTGACTATCATCAATGTAGAACTAGTCAACACCTATTGTCTAAGTTATTTACAAACAACTTTACACAAATTACTTCCCAATACTTTCAACATATACCTAATAATTTAGAAGAAAGTGGAGAAAGCTACTAAGCTAGAGAGGTAGTTGAAATGATAAACCTATCTCTAAGAAAACAGAGTACAACTTGGAGAGGGAAAAAATGGTTCTACAAGTAATTGACTCCTTTTTTTAGAGCCATCTTGCTAACTGGTGTTTGATAAGCATTAAATAATTTTCTAAAATGACATTTATTGGAAAATTCAAGTTAAAATCATGCATGTTTACAATGTAATTAATGTTTGTTTAAAATTATTACTTTCACTTTTAACATGCTTATCCAATGCTCCTAGAACGCTTATTAGCTTTTGCCTTTTTAGAGTTATGTTAACCATTTGCTTTAAATTTTTTGGCTTCTTTTTTTACTCAACTAGTTGTCTTGGATATTATGAGCACATGCCTTAGCTCATTTACATTTTTACTACATACCACGGTTAATAATATCCAAAATACGTTGATCGGATTCAAGTCTTTGAAGTTGAATATCATGATTAACCCTAGCAATAAAAGCATCGGCTCTCTTCTTGAAATCATCATGAAAAGTCAACGCTGCGTCCACACTCCTTCTCCCATGCTTGGCACCACCACTATCATCGGTATATCTACCATTGTCGAAAATTTCCCTCCTCTCAAACCCTTCTCTAAAACTTTGACACTTCTTGAACTCACCCTTTAGCTTGTACTTGCCTAACAATCTTCCCTTTTCTCTCCTATTATTAGCACCACCATCTCCATGGCTCCATGTGTCGCTCTTGGTCAAGTGAGGTCTATTTTCTCTACCATTTGACTCCATAATTGCCTTCCATGTAGCCTCCAAACTATCATCCTCAACTATTTCCTCTCTTTTTGGTTCCTTTTCTTCATTATCAACATAAATCTTATACTTATTATCTTCAACATGATTCAAATACTTCTCCTCTTTATGTTCCTCACTTGCTGATATTGTAATATATTCATGATCTAGGGTTGTAAAGATACACCACTCATCATCATCTAAAGGATCAACACCTTTTTGACAATTATAACAACCTTCATCTTTATGAAACAACCCTTTTTGTGATTTCATTTTTTGGTGTAACTTAAGAAAAAGATTATTGAGATAAGGGGTGAAAGAAGAAGAAGAAATGAGTATTGAAATGATGATAAAATTAAGGATGATGTAAATGAATTTTCGCCGTTTGATTAAGACCCAAAGGTGGAGAGAATTTGAGAGAATGAAAGGAAATAACCTTTGTAATAATGCAAAGAACATCACCCATAACATTGCTCTTGCTACTTTCCTTGTTTTATTATTGCACATGAGAATTGCCATAGATGAAGTTGAATATGCTTAAGAATTAATAATCTTGATTATGGGTTTAATCTAAAAGAAGGTACTTAATTATATGTGTAATATGGATTCAGGATAAAATGCTAACTCTGAGTATTATTGTGGTTTGTATGTAGGAGATGGAGAAAGGAGGGAAAGACAGTAGCAAGAGCTACTTTTGAGTGTTGAGGGAGCGTGCTCTTGCTTTGGTAGACCATTAGTACTATTTATAATGAAATAATGAGATTATTGAATATTTAATTTGTTTTTTTTTGGGATGTTTAAAACTTATTCCGTAGTTGATCTAGAATGGTGATTTTCACATTTCCTAAAATATTTCCGCCCTCCTCCATACTCCTCTCACATGAATAGTAACATTAATCACTATTCATATCAGAAGAGAGGAGTGCGGAAATATTTTAAGAAGTGGGGAAATACATACTCGTTGATCTGGTGTCGAAGTGTCAAACTTTGAATATTGTAAAGTAAGGATTGTATTCCTTTTCAATTAAAAGTATAAATGAAATTCAATAAAGTTTGGATGTCTTCAAGCCTTGTAAACTCTTATACGAGATGGATAGTGAAAGGCAATAAGGCGTACAATAAAAACATTGAATATGGTGGTAGTTATTAAACACCCATGAATAGCTTACACATTCTATCAAGCTACCTTACATGAGAGCCCATTGAACTAGAAATGTGGATGCAACATGAGACTCACCACCAAACCCAACACTTAATAATTCCACTTAGAAAGGAGGGGTGGATGAGATTCAAACACTTAACCTTTGCATCACGTTAGCGCTAATACAATATTAGAAGAATAAATCAACCAAAAACCTAAACTAATGATTGAGGCGCATGAATAACTTATATACTCTATCAATAACTACTACCACCAGTGAAAAGACAATAAAAAAGAAAACTACCGAACTTGAAACAAAGTTTGATGTACTTTGCAATGATGGGACAAAAATAAGCTATTAAAGAGTGTTCACCTAGGTTGTACTATCATGTATATCAAGTATTAATTTAGTTGAAAAGCTATTGGGTTAGACTCGTTTGAATGTCCGATTGTCAAATGAGTCCGATTTGTTTACAGTTTTGTAAAATCTATATGAAAGTATGTAAAATTTATTTGAACTTGTTTTCAATCTGTTTCGACATGTTTAAATTATGCTTGAAAATATTTAAAATATGCTTGAAGCTATGTAAAATCGGCTTTGAACCTTTTTAATATTTTAATTTAAAAACCAAAACCTTAATGGACAACAGACACGATGTTGAAAAACTTTCTATTTAAACTTTTATTTATTCTAGTTTTTTAGCAACTAGTTTCAAGTATTTCAGTTTCTCTTTCAATTTACCTCAATTTCATGCTTTTTAGTTGAGATGAGCTTAATTTAATTTAGTCAAAAACATGGTTAAAGGAACTTTTTTTCCCTCCTTCAATAATGTTAGAGGTTGAATAGTATTCATAAATTAAGTCAACACTCAAACTCAATTAATTGTATATATACGGTTTTTCTTAAGTGAGAAAAACAAATCTTACTATAAGTTTGATAATTCTAACAAGATAGCTTGTTGCACTTTTGCCACTTAGATTATAAAATCATTCAAACAGATATAACAATTTTTTTCATAATCATATATAATTTAACTTCCAAATTTTAGAAAGATATTTCCCAAAACATAGAGTTTGTCATGTCATCATCACTACTATTAGAACACATTGTATATATTATTGGTAGCTACAACTCAACTACAAGTCTACAACCCAAATGCATAGTCAATTGTAGGGAAATTCATGCAAAGTTTCTTTCAATTGCATCACCTATTACCTATTATGTGGTTTGTGTATTCATTTCTGTACTATTACAACATCACGATATGGAGCTAATATTTCCATATCTGCCTAACATATTATATCATTATGTAATAAGGGTCTGTTTACTTTAGCTTAAAATCAGTTTATTTCACTTCAGTTCAACTCTAATCAGTTTAGTTCAGTGTGGCTCAACTCTTCTCTAAAAAACCATAATAAAAACTTTCAGTTCAGTTCATTTCAGCTCAAATCAGTTTAGTTTATTTTAGTTCAATTCAATTTAGTTGTTTTCAGCTGGGCCCTAAGATTTGTTTTAGATTTTGGAGATTTAGGCGCAAAATAATCAAATATATCAAGTGGACAAAATAAAATTAAGATGAAATATGTCATTGTTAAAAAGAAAATTTTTGTATGGCGACCTATTCTCCTTGGATTTTTCTTTTGTTTTTTTATTTGAATAATTTGACTGGCTAGTTGATGTTGGCTATATATATTGACTATTTAACTAAAAACATCTTTGACAAAGTTGGTTGTTAGCTGTAGGAGGTTACAGACAACATCAACTTTTTCTATATTATTTATTATTTATATTTATATACAAATTAAGGTTGGAATTGTAATTTTTGTCTTAAAAATCTACTTCAATTAGCTTTTGACTTTTGGCTTAAAAGCAAATCGTTAAATTTATCTATAATATAATATTCAAACATAAATTTTTATCGTTTTAACATTTTGACAAGCTAAAAGCTAAAAGCCAAAAGCTAGAAGCGTACCGAACACTCCATACGTGAACCATACCATTGCTGATTAGTAAATTTATAGAGTTTAGTGTATTTCTCACTTTAATGATGTCATCGTGATTAGGTCCCCTCTGGTTTGGAAACGTCCTAGGTAGGCTGATAATCTGAATTATTCATGGACCATTTGAAGTTTGAACCATTTTTTTTTTTTTTTTTTGAAAAGCCTTCAAATCAAATTGTTTGCATCAAGGGGTCGGACTTTGGAAAAAACATGAAATCTTATCAATTGTTTGAAGGATATTTGAGGGATCAGACACCATAATAATTGTTCATTGTAAGCAAAAGAGTGTTGCATGATACTCAAAAATATTACTACCTCTGTTACGAATTATGTGCAATACTTAAATTTTTTTATGTCTCACAAATAATAACCAAGTGTTGCACATAATATGTAATGGATGTAGTAAAATTGAAGTAATGAACCGAAAAATATGGTGAAATTGACAAATGAGCATGAAATATTGATAGCTAGTAAGCTTACAAGTTCCCTCATACATGTTGACAACACCCTTAAGGACATTTCTTACACCCCATAAGGACAATGATTATTCAAAAAGGAAACCGACTATGTTTCCAAGTTTTAGCTTTATTTCAAAAAACTTCTGTCAAAATAGCTAGACAAGAAATATATTCAAATGACCCGTTCAACATGAAATAACTAGTTTTTGCTTTTAAAATGACCCTCTAGCAATTTGTTGCTCTTAATTCGAAAATATCGATATCAGATGTGTCAAAAAAAAAAATTTTAAAAGGAGGAGTACGTTTTAATCATTTAATTTCTCTTCTAAATAGGAAACACACTCACATGAAATAGACAAAAAACAAAGAGAAGTATAAACTATCATATAAATTATTATGTTCTATGTATTGAAGTCTTGTTCCAAAATTTAAGACGTTGATATACTCCATCCGCTTCACAATGATCGTTACGTTTAGACTTAAGTTAATGAGGTTAACATACTTCAATTTGATTGACAAAAGGCTGATTTCAATGTATTAGTTGGTGTTCATGGTAATTTAATTGATATTTTTCTATATTTTAATAAATCACAAATAAGTAAGATCTGACTATGACATTGGAATAATAAATGGTATGAATTAAAAATTAATAGGAAGTCTCTATATAAATGGGAAGATCCTAAATATAACAAAATTTTGAAAACACCCAAAATGAAATATGTAACAAACATTATGAAACGGATTAGAGGAAATATATAATTTAAAAGAACTAACATAATGTTCGATCAACGATAAACCCCAACACACTTTTTAAAAAATAAATTAAAATAAATAAATAAAACAATCTTTTAGCTATTTGTTTTTTCTTATCCAAATACATCGATATCAGACGTGCCGGAAAATTAAAAAAAAAAAGGATCAAGAAATTACGCTTTAATCACTTAATTTCTCTTCCAAATACAAAACAAACTCACATGAAATAGTTAATAAACAAAGAGTATATTAAATTAAAGTTTTATTCCTACCAAATTCAAGATGTTGATATTGTTTGAAAGAACTAACATAATATTCAATGATACATCCCCAACTCAAAATGCTCATCACATGCAATGTTGGTATGTGAAAATGATAGGGGCTTCATCTATTAATATTTTTTTACCATGAAATATGGAGGCTTTATGCTAGTGGAAGCAAAAATGTTACTTTCAAGATTACTTTAGCCGTTACTCCATTGGCTTTTCTACTGTTAAGTGCCATCTATATAATGATTTAGTGAATGATGAATGATGAATTTGTCCGTTACCATGCCCTTTTCGCCTTTTCCTTAATCATATTTCACGAGTTAGGGATATATGGTGTTTATTAATTTGTCACATAATTAATCATCAAGAAGACTAGAACATTGCATTGTATATTCCTTAATCATATTTTCCTGAAAGAAAAAAAAGAAAAAAAAAACCTCATTGTATTATTATTAAGGTACTAATTTTCAAAAGTTGACAATATAAGGTACTAAAAAACAAAAAAGTCTTATATTTTATGGTATAAACAACCACTAAACACATTTTGTTTTGAGCTTTTTTAGACCGAACTCATTTGAAAGACACTTGAACTTAACTTTTTTTTTTTTTTTTTTATATTTACTAGAGTGTACCCGTGCAACTGCACGGGATTATTATAATGTATTGCTGAATACAAATGAATATAAAATTTAGGGCGTATTATTACATGGGATAACAAAATGTACATCAAAGTTAATAGAATGCATAAAAAATTAGTATTACAAATTTACAATTATAATGATATTACAATGAAGCATCCATAAAATTAAATTCTAATTTTTTTTAATCTTTAAAGTGATAATGAAGTTTCTATAAATTTTATTTCTAATTTATTTCTTTCTATTTTGGTTGGAAAACAATTAAAAAAAAGTTAGTTTTTTTTTTTATGTAAGTAAGGTAACTTCCATTTTATAAAAAAAAAAAAAAATTAAAAAAAAATGTTGAATTTAGGAGAGGCCTTCATTTGGGTTTTGGAGGCCTCACATCAAAAGAACATTTAAATTAGTATATAAAAGATTATTTATTTTTACTTTTTATTATTTATTTATTAATATTTTTTTACTTTATTATATATTTAATTTATTAGTATTATTTTATTTAATTTTTTATTGAGCTTTTTTATTTTAAAAAATAATTAAAAAATTAAAATAGGCTAAAAAATAAAAATTAAAAATCAAAATAAGGGGACTGAACTGAAATATACATCTACCGAATTGAACTGAAAATAAGTTTAGAAGAATAGGACCACCATATGTCAAATGTCATGTTTTCAATAAATATTATCCCACCTAAATTGTTTCCGTTAGATTCTTTTAAAAAACTTTTAGTGATTATATTACTTATATTCTAGTACATTCCTATTTGTTGATTATGTCTGCCATCATACACGTATATTACTATTTGTTGATTATGTCTGCTATCATGCACGTATATTAAGTAATTTAGATGGTAGGAAAATATTTTTAGTTGTAAACCGGAGAAAAGATAAAAGTAGTATTTGAAATTTGTAGTGTAGTGAAGCTTTTATCTTTTATTTTAAAGTTAAGTTTGAATTTTGGATTGTAATGAACTAATGATATCATTTTTTAGAATACTCTTTTACCCTTTTGTAAGTGCAAAATTAGATAAGAATCATAATGGTAAATTTGTCTAAAAACATAAATAGAAAAGAAAATATTCTAAATTTAACAAACAAAAAGAGCATCATAAAAGAAAAACGTAACCAACAAATAAAAACAGATGAAATATCTAATAAATACATGTATATACATGTACATGTGTCAATTTCTTAATCAAAATTTTCAGCCCAAAATTTTAAGCAATTTCAGTTTTTTTTCTCTATAAGTATTGAAAAGTTTAGAGAACTATATAGGAATTAGAAAGATGTGAGCAAAGTTACAAGAGAAGTAAGAACTCCCTCATAATTAAAACAGCAGACCCCACCTAGAGGAAGTAAGAACTCCACAACCAACTTCCAGTCCACTATTAAAATTGACGTTCCAAACCTTTTTCATGCATTTTCCTTCGCTTCATAAAACTTATGCAGTAAAGAAATAAATAATACTAAATGTATTATTTGTGAAACATAAAAATTTCATTTATTACAAGTAGTCGTTTACAGAGGTTGTAATGATAAATGAAGAGCTGCAATATATAAATCACTTAAATTGGAAATCAACGATTTAATAGTGAGCCAAAGAGGGCAAGAGACTTTGAACACAATATTGAATAAAACATATGGAAATCTACAGGACAATCCACTGTAGCATTCTCTAACTAACTTCGATTCGTTTAGAGACTGACACTTTTATGGTACACTGAATACAGATGACATGATCCTAAAGCTATTCCATCTACTGCAATTATTACAAATACAATTCAGCTGCAAAGTAATTCAAAATTGTGAAACTAAGCCTTGTAAATCTAATCACCAAAAAAAAAGCAACACTTAGGATGAAATGGAAAGACCTTGCTTTCCGGAAATCTGGTAGACTAAACCTTGGGAAAACTAGTTCATCCCAATGGCTTAGTCCTACTGCCTTTTCCTGCTCCGTGATTAGCCAATAATGGGGCAGTAGGGGACCTTTGCTTCATATATCTTCACATCAGAACTCTGGTTTCACTTTCTCCTTACCCCTTTTTTTACTTTAACAAATCTACGATTTGCTTTATCACCACCACCACTACCTAAAGAAAAGCTCCCAGCACCGCCGGCAGCACCACCAGCATTGAATTCTAAGCTACCAGAAGGCTGAAATGATGTGTTCTGAGGGGCAATTTGATTTGGCTGTCCACCAAATTGAAATGGATTTCCTGCGGATGGCGCTGCAGCACCAAATGCAAAACCACTAGATGGTGCTGCATTTGGCACACCAAATGCTGGTGCCGCAGGTGTTGAGACTTGCACAGAATCCTCAGCCATGCTATCTTCCATGCTCATCCGGTCATTATTTCCAGCAGGGGGTGTCGAATTAAACGGAAATGTTTGAGGGGTAGAACTACCAAATACCGGCTGAGATGGAAAAGGCGTACTGGAAGGAGCAGAAGAAGAGACTGAGAAAGCAGAAGCTGCTGATGGACCTGATCCAAATACAAACGGTGCACTGTTACTTGCAGCAGAAGAGTTGGATGTAGCTCCAAACACAATCGGGGTGCTATTGCCAGCAGCAGAAGTCCCAGAAGCTGTTGATCCAACTGAAAATCCAGTTGATTGAAACGACGAACCAAACACAGAACCAGGAACTGTTGGTTTAGAAGACTGCCATCCAAATATGCTAGATGATGCATTACTGCTTGAGCTGACAGGTTCAGTCACTGAAGAGGAAGCTGAAACGATTGATGCTGTAGAGCCTGAAGTAAAAGGGTTAGCAACCGTGGATGAAGTACCAAAAATATTGGTACTAGCATTAAAACTAGCAAATGTATTTGACCCAAATACAGGAGATGAAGCTGACGATGTAGACTGACTAGAGAAGCTTGGCATTGATGTTGAGACTGGAACCACCGGTGATGATGCTTGGAGACCAAATACAGATCCATTGGCAACAGCTGAAGCAGCAGTTTGAGTCTCACTAGTAGCATTTTTGAAGGCAGAATTAAATCCAGAAATATCGTTACCTACAGCAGTATCAGAAGGCTTAGCACTAAACATGCTACTACTTGCATTATCGACAGCAAACTGATTTGATTTAACTCCTGAAAATGCAGCAGATTCGGAAGCTGATGTCACTGCTGTTGATGAGGTAAGAGGAGCTGCAGAAGATCCAAATTGGAAATTGGATTCAAATGAAAATGGAGCTTTCATCGAGGTTGATAATTGACTACTACTGCTACCAAAGGTGGCCATGCTGCCAGTAGTAGCAGTGGTGATAACAGTTCCTACGGGAGCAGGGGAGGAAGAGGTAGGTACAGCACCTCCATTAGAAAAGGAGAACAGTGATGGAGATGACACTGATACAGGAACTGGACTCAGATAATTTGTGCTATTTGAAACTTGAACGGGAGATGACATGCCAGTTGTTACAGGCACTGCATCGGGCAATCCATTGCTAACAGGTGCACTGTTTGACGGCAACCCAAAGGAAAATATCCCTTTAGCAGAGCTTGCCTCATTGGGGGCATCTCCCATTTTGCTTGATGCCTCCCCAAACAACGGAGTGTTCTTCCTGTCAAATTTGTCAGCTCCATCTGCTTTAGCTGCAACATCCAGTGAACTGAAAACAATAGCAAACACAATCAGCATTTCAAGATGACCATAAACTGTCACTAATATATACTCCCTCCGTTCCATATTAATCGCAACATAAATTTTTGGAACACATTTCAAGGAAAAGATTTGAAGGTGTAGACGAGCAGATTAAACAAAAAAATTTAGAACCGGTAACATATAGTTTCTCTTGCTTGTGTTATTATTTTGAAAATTTTGCTTTGTTTACACCCACAAATCACTTCCTTAGAATGTGTATCAAAGGGATATCATAAGAGTAATTTGAATTTTGAAATGAAGTGCAAGAAAGCACAGCCATATCACATATGAGTAATCATTAAATGTCTCAATACGAACTTTCATTACACGTAATTTTCATAATTTTTACTAATACGTAATTAGAGATTTAACGGTCAATGTTGCATCTTGGTGACCAAGTAAAAGCAATGGAGCATTTTATAAACAGAGGGAGTATTAAAATAGCACTTTTCAGAAATATAATAACAATTGCAGATTAAAGCTGAAAGCGTTCATTACATAACAATATCAGAAAGTCTTTGCTTTCATGGGAATTCATATGATGTCAAATACAAACATTATGCTATAAACCTACTACCTCATTAAGTTGGGAATCGGAGTGATAGACAAGTGATGTAATTAAGTACTATAAAGCAATAAATACCTGCTTGGAATTTCAGATTTGATGTCATTTGCAGCTGCAGATTCCACAATAGACGATGGAGAAAATGAAAGTGTGGTCATCTTGGCAGAAGTCGAACCAAAAGCAGGGAACACACTAGTTTTGGCACTCTGTTCGTCATCGTTCTCTATTCCTGCGGTTGACTGAGAAGAACTCACTGCTACTTGTGTATTAGTGCAAATTGCAGATGAAGTTGGTGGTATAGCAGGGACAGCAAAGCCAGAGACCTTTTGAGCAGAAGAGGATCCCTCAGGTGCAGACTCTTCTTTGTTTGAGCCAAACAAGAATGTTGAAGGTTTAGGTTCTGGAGTTGAAGACTTCCCTGCTGAGTAAGAAGCAATCTGAGGATTACCAGAGAAGGCAGATGAATTTTTAGCCAACTCATGGCTTTCCACTCCTTTAGTCACTGGTGTTGAAACAACACCATTTGTTTGCACATCGTCATCCAGCTCTAGATAATCCTTCAAACGAGAAAACACAACCAAATTGTTTTTAAATAGAAACAATATGAACACAAAATAATCTACAGAGAACATCATTCAAATTTCAATATTTCACACTTCATAACTCATGAAATACCAATCAATCAGCAAGCAATTACAGAAGACACAAGACCACATAGCACTTTAGTCAACCAGGAAATGCAGAAATTTTCAAAGTAAAACTTCCAATAGTGCATTCCATGCAATCACATTTACAAAACAGAATTCAAGTCTCTGATTGTCAAGTTGACTGTTAATAAATATTTCAAGTGTAGACAAAATGAGCAAGCATGAAAGAATATGGGGCTGATGGACAAGCCCGTTAATTAGGTACAAAGCGCTGAACAGGTTGATATGCGTTTGTTGACCAACAAATACGTTAAAAATGGGACGAGCCGCAATGAAATGGTAAAAAATCACTTGTGGACCGCAGTGCCTTTTTCTGTCCTCTCTACCACTATATCTTACTTCATCCCCAATTCTGCTTTTTCCTTTACACCAACATTTTTACTAAGACAGCCAAACCAAACATGCAGTATATTGTGGAAAGAAAGGATTAAATATAAGTATTGAGCTAATACCTCATGAGCACTCATCTGGAATGCTCTCTTTTTTTGTCGATGATCAAAATTGGGCTGTAAACTTACATGATCCAGGGGTTTATCAGGACTTCCAGCCTTTGCACCATCAACAGCAGATGGCATGTCAAATGTTTTTGAGCAACTTTCTTTTGCCTTCGATGCTACCTTATTTTTATGGTCAAGTGTACTAACAGAGTCCGACAAACCATTCTCCTTCCTACCATCTTGAACAGTTTTCAAGACCTTCAATGAGCCTGCAGTATTCATCCTTTTATGAGAAAAAACATCTCTCACATCAGAGGACATCTTCCCAGACGAACTTCCTTCCGTAATGTCAATGCTCTTCTCTGGAGATTTTCCTTTTGAAGTAAATTTGTCAAGTTGTAGAAATATTTTCTGAGCCATCTCAACAGATTGTGAAGGAACATATCCATTGCTTGCACTAGGGGTGCCATTATCTGCAAATGCTTTCGAAGAAGAATGATGTTTAGAACTCCAATCAATAGAAGAGGGAGCTTGAGAAACATTTGTAAGAGCCCCGTATCCATGTTTTACATTAGAACCAACAGAAGTAGGGTGAGACAAAGTTTTATGGTTCAGGAGATTAGGCTTTTGGCGAATCCTGCGAATGGGACCAGCAAATCCAATATCACTTTCCATTACAGTACTCCTACGCTTGAGAACCTGCAAAAGAAGGAAAAGGTTGATCCCAAAATAAGCAAACACACATCACACCGAGAACTCGAAAATGCAAACCTGTCACAGTACCTGTCTGTTGGATCCAAGAAGCTGCTGAGTCTCTGATGATGACGCACCATGCACATTAGAAGCAGTTTCAGCAGGCTGCAACAATAGAATAGAAAATTACACAAGCCCTGATGCAACTATAGTGCTTTCTGGAAATAAAAAACCTGACAGAGCAAACCTTGAATACTTCTTTTGGTTGAGGCCTAGAATATGGGGTCCGAGCCATGCTATATATAGCAGATCTACCTCGGAATCTAGGGGTCATGAAACCATTAGCAGAACTTCCAATATCATTGGCAGGCTTTTGAATAAGAGATGTGGATGGAGTATTTTGCTGCATGAAAGGATTATATTGAGTAGAAAGATCTTCCCTCAGCATTTCATTTTGCATTCCTACCACTGAAGGGGATGCTCTAGAAGGTCTGCTACCCATATATGCTTTAGCAAGCTCAGCAGGGGAAGCAACCGCATCTTCAAGAGCCTAAATACAAGCAATCGCATTGTAAATTTCAGCATGAAAAATTAGCATCAGAAAGCAAGATGGCACAATCAAATACAAAAATCAGAAAATTCCGTACTTTTGATTTCACATCAGGAGTCGAGATTGCTGCAGGTAGCAGACTCCCTGCTCCTTTTTCAAGAGCAGCGACATTACTTAATGTTTCACGTCTACATTGACCAGCCATCTCGTCTGAAGCTTTGGGTTCCAAACTTGCCATCTGAGCTCCAACCGACTTCTCATCAGTTCTCGACAGCAGCAATGCAGTTAAATGATCTATCTCAGACCTATAAATAATTCAAATATCAGAGTACTGCTATAGTCTGGCATGGTACAATATAGTCACCAAGGGTATACACAAGTACGCGCCAAAGTCTTACCAACACAAATTCAGAAAATATACAGCAGTATATCATACAAGCTGGCCCATCGCCCACTGTCATAGAATGACTACAAGAGCCAGTCTTGCTAACAACCTATGTTGAAATTGGTTCCAATCACAAAATCAAACACCACACTACTGACAACCCCTCAGGACACAGATACAGATTCATAAAAGCCTTGTTAATCTAAGTCAGCAAAACCCATCGTACCAAGGAAAACATCTCTTGCAATTTTTTACAGTTGAATAAGTTATGAGTTCAGTGAGTAGGGACATCAAAGTATTACATATAACTGAAATGTTATAAATGTTAATGAAAGCATGAAGCCATGAAGGACGAAGATATTACTATATTTCCATGGAAAAAAGGTCCACTAACTAATGAGACACATTTCTCAATCCCCATCACTACAACACCTATGATGATATGGAGAAAGGGACAAAGAGGCAGAACATGATCACTCACATAATTGGGGAAGCTTCCCTTAGATTATACACCACCTAGCATATTAAAATTAGTTGCTCTAGCATTCAAGTTAATATCCACTTATTTTCTTGGAGCAGAACCTTCCCAAACTACTAGTTTACAAGACTTTTGCATCATCGTTTAACATAAATGAAGGTTTGAAGACATCTTGTCAATCTCAAATAGCACAAACTTGAAAATTAATAACAGTGATATTGAAACAAGTTCTTAAAATTTTACTTTTCCTAGTAGGAAAAGTAAAAAACAGATCCATAACTACCAAGAAATCCAACAAAACTTGCCTGGTAAAGGTCTTCTGCTTCAAAATACCCTCCAATTCCGCAACCCCGCCATTGTGAGATACTCTACTATCTTCGCCTCTACAAACAACTGGTTCCTTGGATCCAGAAGGGCCAACCTAGTCAATGTAGATTAGTGATCAGCTGAACCAGAATACCGGAACTCCAGAGGAAGTAATAGGATACTAGCATGCTAGAAAAGACACCAATGATAACATCATCATAATAGCGGGTAGATAACATAGTTATTAATAACCATCACAGCTTTTGAAAAACAAGGCAATATGTTAGTAGCATCATTACAATAGCAGGTGGAAGACATTACTGTTACCACTAGCATAGTTTCAAAACTTGGGCAATACATTATTTCAATTATCGGTCTTTATTTTTTCTCAAGTCTGCAATTCCAGTTACCACAATATTGAGCAACTCTAAATTAGACTATACACTCTCTAACAAATTGAATGTGAGCCAACTAAAATTATAAACTTATTTTCAGATCTCAATGCAAACCAGACACAAACCACTGTAATTAATTTGGGTCTCATGTCTAATATTCAGACCTTATCTTGGTATCAACTAAATGGACCCAGAAGCCCTCATTGCTTTATAAGTATGAGCTTCACAATAATGCCAACCAAACAAAGTCAAACTCCAACCTGAAAACAAGGAAACAATTCCTGAGGACCTCTGGAGCTCTGGAGTACTACAAGTACCAAAACGTAATGACTAATCCATCTAAATTACATGATTTTGTAAAGTAAATAAACGAATTGCAAATAAACAAATTGCAAAATACAAATGCATAGTATATAAAATATGGTTGTGACATTCTCAAAAACAACACCCATCAACCTAGACATAAGCGGGAAAAAATGTAAGTACTCCTTGTTCACAAATAATTGACTGTGCTGCATCTTTTAGGCCAATCCCAATAGAGTGCTAAATTACTAATGGCCACTAGACTAAAATACCAAATGACTCGAGTCATGCGGATCAATATCTTCCACTCACCCTGTCAAAAACAACGTGATCCTTGATTTACCAACGTTTACTTATTACAATCCTAAATTTACCGAAATTTGCATCCAAGTCATCCTCAATATACTTGAGACTTTTTTTAAAAAAAAATCTCCGATATCACAACTCTCTTTCGTCTACAACAATATTTCACAATGTTATTGAGGGACATGCCTGAAACATTGTAGTCAATTCTCCTACATCTCATCCTCAACAAAGCCATTCAATTCCAGCTCCTTTGTGTATCATCAAATGAAAAACTGCTTCAATTTGACAAAGGAAAGATTGATTTGAAATATAGAAGGATCCCAACTACTGTCAACACTTTTAACAATCCCCAAAAAGCCATTCCCAAAGAAGTTATTCAATTCCAGCTCCTTCATGTATCATCTTACAAAAAACAAAAACAAAAAAACTTTGATTTGACAAAAAAAAAGATTGATTTGAAATTTAGAATGATCTCAACTACTGTCAGTCAACACTCATAAGTCCCAACTATGCTATGTATCTTCCCAAAAGATTCACCTGCCTTATTTTGACCCAATATAACCAGTTACCTCAATTCTTTTGTTAGAGAAAAATACCATCATAACTGTTATTCAACAATTGTCACAAGAACTAGAAAATCAAACTCAAATCACCTCTAACAAACTCAAACTGCAGAATATTATAAAAAAAACTAAATATGACACAAGGCTGTAAATGGTCAACAAGTTGTAGTTTTTGTCATCATTTCATAGGCCTTGTTGTAACTAACATTGTTCATATTTCATTCCCAGATATAATAACATCAAAACTAGATCTAATTGAGGTTCTTGTGGGATTTGCAGAGTAAGGGAGTGTGGATAATGGGTAAGGTAATAGTGTTGTTGTTTGGCAGACCTTCCCCTTAAATGTTTATCTCAAATTGACACTTTGGTACTTCCCATGGACTGCAAGTAATAAACATATATTTCCAAAGGTGCCACTAGGCACTTTGATTCATATATTTAACATCCATGACAATGATAGGGTGATAGGGACCATACCACTTATTACTCAAGTTACATTTTTTACTCTTAACATATGCTCTAATTCTAATATATGAGAACCAATTTCCATTCACCTTCAGTCCAATGAACCAAGAACCTTTTGCTTAGAATACATCGTCGTCATCATAATCAAAGCCTTAATTCCAAAAGGATGGGGTCAATTGTATGAACCAATACTCATCCTGTGTAGTTATTTTCATATACATACATCCTTCTATCCAAAGCCGAATAACGTTGTACCCTAACCTCATCCTTTTGAACTCCTTCCATCCACATGATCATTGATCTCCCCCTACTAGTACAAAGATCCATATAAATTGTGCATCTCTTGATCTTCTTTCCACATGCACAAACCAACGTAACCTTTTTGCTTAAAATATAAAGCCAATAATCTTTCTATACTAAAAAACAACAATTTTACAAGTTATATTAGAAAGACACAATGTTAAAGAGTCTTAAATATGAAAGCAACCTACAAACCTTTCTACAGAGTCTACCCATATAAAGGTACACTTATTTTTTTAGGGTGAAAAGTAATGTGTTTCAAGATTCAAAAATAAAAAAGGGGTTAAATTTTTCAAAAAGGTAACAAAAATCACAATTTCTGAGATGTAAAAATGGCATCATTCAAACAGGAAATACATAAGAAAGACTAACTTACCATAGTAGTGATTTCCTGCTGCACATCTCCTGTCTTCTCCACTGTTTCTTCTAAATACATGATACAAGAAAAACAGAAATAAATCAGTTTGGTTTAAAAAGTTGCTTAGTTTAAAAATTGAAATACATAGTTAAGAAAATGTCACTTGGTGCAAACCTGCACCATCAAAATAGCAACATTTCAAATACTCCCTATGTAGCAAATTATTTGCTACATAGTACATTCCATCAAAACCTAGGTCAAATGCACATGTGTGATAAGGACCATAAAAAGTAATGGAAAATATAGGAAGAATAAAGTAGGTAGATGACGAAATAAAGGGTAGAATTGGTAGAGTTTATGTAAGCCCCACATACCCAAATAGGATATGTAGCAAGTAAATAAAAACATCCATTTTAGGAAAATGTCGCAAGTATTTTGCAACAGAGGGAGTAATTTTAATGCAAAGCAAACCGCCACCATTACAAGGAAATTACTAAAGGTGATCCCATCATTCATCAACAAAAGGTACAATTTAGATATTTTTTGACAAAGCAGTAAATTAACACCAAAACAAATTGATAGAACCTAAAATTTAAACAGACAAAACCAAATGCAACAGGCAAGAAATCAAAAGGCTCGTCTTAAAATCATAGCAAGAAAGCACAGACGTTGGCAAACTAACAGTTGAAAAGCCCACAAATTAACACACAAAAAAATTAGACATTTCCCTACAGAACAATTGAACCCAGTAAGACAAGTCAAATTATGTGCTGATTGTGTTCTTGAGTCCTACACCTCATAGCATAGAAGGAAGCTTAAAAGGATCCTTCTGCACATAATGATTTTACGTCATTCAAGTAACATAACTCAAAGCAATCCCCAATTACTCACCTTATTTAAGACGAAGATGTTTACAATAAGGGAAGAAAGAGGTAGTGATAGCGTGATTAAAAGGAATATGAAGTAGCACTAATAAGGAGTGGAGAAAAATTATTGGCCTAATGTATGGGGTAATTGTTTCCCTATGTGGGTGGTGTGTAACTCTTCCCCGACTATGAAGGTAATAATTTCCTCATCCACCCTCTCTTTCTCAAATCCATCAAAACACTACCTTTACCACTACACAATCCTCTATAGAATCATCTCCTTCTACATTCATTTTTCTTGACTTCTATTACCACCTAAATGCATTTCCCCGATTCCAAGCATGTACTTATACCCCACAAAGCATATTTTGTTTAATCTTAGATTTTATCAAAGAACTCACCCAACATCAACTATACACAATATTTAAATTCTAAAACCAACAAAAAACCAATCCCAAGTGACCAAGATAAAATTCAATTCAATAATAAAATCAATACTTACAACTCCATATACTATTAATTCCCTATTTTGCCTCCCCTCCAAATTCACCAACATGAGTATTCCAAAATCAACCTCCATGCTCATAGTGTTTATTGGGTAGCATAAATCGTTTAATTATCACGACTTTAACTACATTAAACAAAAAATAAGCACACAACAAAGATTAGACACATACATTACCATGAAACCGACAATACAATTTTTCAAGATCCCAAAATAACTTCAACGCAGCAGCTCAACAATTTGAATCTAAATCATGCAAACGTATCAATACCTACCCTTGGTCATATTAAATGCAATTTAAATGTAAATATATCTGCATTATATCTTCCATGTTCACAAATTCTCAATTGTTTAAAACTAATTTAACAAATCAAACTCGAAAATTAATGATTCTTTCTAGACTACGAAAGAATCAACATATTTGAATAGGAGGCTGAGCTATTTATTTATAATTTATAAAAACACAAATTATTACCAAATCAAAAATTCACAATTTTCCAACCTCCTTAATAAAATTGAAATAATAAAAGCCCTACTTTCCTCTCAAAAATCGAAGTTTATCTCCTAATTCATAAAAACAACACACAAAATTACACATTACCACAAAAAACAAACAATCCCCAATTCCAACCTCTTATAATCAACTACATCAAACCTAATTAACCTTTCCAAATCCCAAAAACCAAAATCAAAATTCAAAAAACAAAAAAAAAAAAAAA
>PYUH01003987.1:1179119-1350768 GCA_016808085.1 Suaeda aralocaspica
AAAAAAAAAAAAAATCGAATTTTTATTTGTACTTTTATTTTTCGACGCAATTAAAGAAGAAGGGAAATTTTCAATTTTACCAGGAGGAGGAGGAAGGAGGCGCTTTCGAAAAACCGACGAAAAAAGCTTGTGGGCTCCAGCAGTGATGAGCCTAGAAGCTGGATCGACAAGCTTGGACAACCAACCATTGCTGTTATTATTAAGATTCTCTCGAAGTTGAGAAGTAGGGCGTAAAGCAGAAGGAGGTCTATCGTAAGGCGTCGATTGAGTAGAACTTCGTGACGCTTTTTTGCGGAATTTTCCACCAGCGCCGACGCTTCGCTCCGTCGCCATGAATGAGGAAGGAGAGTGGGGGGATAAAATTGAGGAAATTAGGGTTTTATTGGGAGGAAAGAGAGAGAAAGGAGGGGATTGCGGTTGTGGGATATTGAATAACTGGATGTTGGAGCGGAAGAGAGAGAAAGGGAGTATGAAATTGTGTTCCTGTTTTTTAGGGGGGCTAAAGGGTATGAATGTCATTTCCTAGCTGTGTTTTGTATGTTTTTTACGAAAATAAGGGTAGTAGAGTAATTTGGGTTATAAGCGAAAATGCAAAATAGTTGTTTTCCTTAATAACTAGTTTTGGTGCCGGGCGGGCGTTATCTAGAATCATTTGATAAAACTAGTTGGCACAAAGCGCGCTATGCGTGCGGTGTTTCAAACGCTTAATGTTGGTTTGTATGGGTTTAATGTAATTTTAGTAACTAATTTTGGCTACGCGTGAGGCCCCACATGCAATATGATAATTCTTTGTAAAAATGAAGCTTAATCACAACATCATAATGCACATGCCAATTTCAGGATGCATACATATAATAAGACATATCATATTACACATAGCTATGGCTTTTAAGTGTCGAGTCTAAAAGACTTGCTACATAGAATATACATAACATAAAATGAAGTTCGAGCCCTTCCAGGTATTCTTGATCAAAGCCACGTGAATTTGTAGTTCACAAGGGCATTCTACTGGTAATGTCGATTGGGGTTCCTATTAAAGGCCTCCTCCACAATGCGCATAAGTTTGTTATACTGTAGAGTCCTCTAAACAAAGAAACAATCCCATAATGTTGTTTTGGGGATGGTGTGTTGTTCTCAGATGGGGTCCTGCAATGATTAACTAATATGAGACTATAGTATGGGACATGTGAATGAAGTTTATTCAGGGTGCAATAGTTTTCAATTAAGCACACATACATAATATCACAACATACCAACAATATGTGTACTTGTTTAAGCACGCATGCATAATATCTAAAATACTACATATAAAGAACAAATAAGCAAAAAGTAATAATTCAATTATTGCTAGTGTATCAAGTGGTTCTTTCAGGCATGTCCCCCTACCCCATCCGAATTCCAAAACAAAACTCTTCATTTACTTGAAAGAAAAGAAGTAAAGAAACCAACAAATTCAACACTCATTTATACATGTATACTCAGTTAAGTGGTTACTCATTGTAAACACATCCATGATCCTCACTTGTACTCATATACTTCTCAAGCAAAATAGCACAATATAATTCATCCAATATGGTGTCTACTTCCAATAAGGGACACAAATTCCACTGTGGAGATCGAATTTAAATAAAAACCTTAAGGGGATTGATTATCTGTGGTGTTATACTACTGATTCAGTCAAAAGCAGTCTCCTGTTGAGAATAACAAATCAATTCAAAAAAAATATCTCTTATGCATAATGCATGCCTTATCAATAATCAAGAAAATTAAAATGAAATAATTGCATCATCAATAATTCAACTGTATTAGCATCAGTCAAAATATGATCAATTACACACTCTACAAAGTAGCAAATCAAAGCATTTTAAAAACAAGGTAAAAACATAGATTAGAATCCCTAGAAGAAAAACCAACCAAAATATTGGATCGATCAAATAGCAATTAAATACGAAAATAAGAGAAGAGAACAAACCAAATTAATGTTGCATACTTGCATCGGCCATGATCCAAACAATTGATAGCAACAACCTTATTATAAAAAAGAAAGCTCGTTCGAAATTTTTTTGATGTACCCATTTGAACCTTTAGCAGTACATACTATGTTATAGTCGTCGAGTCACTAAAACATACATATTAGCAGGATCAATGATTAAACAAAAACCCAACTATATTTATTAAATTTATGGAGGAAAACAAGAGCAAATAGATTTTTTATTTGATCCATCTCCCTAAATAAAAACCACCAATAATATTCTAAAATCAAAATTTCAGCACTAACTCAAAATAATTTTGATTTTCAAATAAAATCAATACCCAAATCAGAGATAAAAGTAGCTCACGAATCTAATAGAATGTGTTAATGCAACTTATTAAGCTTATCCGGTAAATTTTTAGACCTATTACAAAATCTAAGCTCTCAAAGAATCTCCATATTCAAAGTAATCAAGGAAGTTTTAAATTTTCACTCAATTAAGAAAGGTGATCTTCAAATACAAGGAAATAACGACATCACAATATAATCAAACCATTCATCATCTACAAACCGTTCTAAATAATGCTTTAGAGCAATTTAAAATCCGAAAACAACAAAAAATCACACAAACAATGAAATGAAATCAAATGCAAGAAAAAACTCTTCAAAACCCTAAATCAGAACAAAAGCAAGCCCAAAATCAACCAAATGTAGATTCATGACCCCCAAAAATTCCAATCAGCAAGTTATATCATCACTAATTCATCAGCATTGAAGCATGATATACTCAATATGCAGTAAATAAACAGATTGTCCTCAATCAAATATGAATACAAGGTTATCAAATTATATAGGCCTATCTACCATAATACAACCCAAAATCTTTTCAAGACTCGAATTGCCAATTCATAAAAGCAGTCAAAACTCGAAACAACTAAGAATGGGAACTGATGATTCTAATAGTTAATCGATCTACTTAAAAGTAACCAAAGCTGAAATCTAAAATCTGTACAGAAAACATGAATGCATATAGCAGAAAAATTAAAATCTCACATCTTAAACTTCAATTATGAAGTATAGATTAGATTGTCGATACAACTTGAGCCCATCCGACATTAATCAATGTTTTAACATCACTACATGTGCATCCCATGAGGTCAACTCATTAGAAATTGTGACAATCAAGACCCCTGACGAAATTTCAATTGTGATTTATTATGCAAATAAACCAAATAATAAAACAATAAAGACCGTAGGACATCATTGTAATGTCGATAAATTACCTAAAC
The DNA here is from genome assembly GCA_016808085.1 of Suaeda aralocaspica. Classification (NCBI taxonomy): domain Eukaryota; kingdom Viridiplantae; phylum Streptophyta; class Magnoliopsida; order Caryophyllales; family Amaranthaceae; genus Suaeda; species Suaeda aralocaspica. The sequence continues at coordinate 1,182,381 of PYUH01003987.1, forward strand.
CACTAAACATATCAATCGCAACCCCTAAAATATGGCAGTCTAGTCAAAATAAAATAATTTAGCCTATTATTTTACTACAAAATACAAATTGTAGGAAGCATTAAGCAAGCTACTTTAATGTGAGGTGAAATGAAATCAAAATTACAAGAATGAATAAATCACAAGAAATTGAAGCAAAAATAATTATCAATTCAGACAGAAACTTAGATCACCAAACATCAAACAACAACAATAATTGAACGTAAAAAAAAAAAAGGTTGCAAGAACAAACAAAAATGCGGTAGAAATTGTAGCTCTTCGTGTTAAGATCTAGCGAAGCTATCAATTTTCCTCCTCCGCTGCTTCGCCTGTCTTCATTCCTCGATCCTTTCTTTCTCAATTCAATTTCTATTAAATTTACTTCGCCTGACTTCGGGCCCGACAAGATCTGAGTGAATAATGCCATAAAATCAGAAAATAAAATAAGAAAAAGAAAAAGATGATGAATATACAAGAGGAAAGGGTAGCAAGAATGAGAAGAAGAAGATCGAAAAAAGATAGGAAAGAGTCGCAAGAAAATGGAGGATAAGAGAGGAAGATGAGAAGAGGAAGATCGAAAAAGGAGAGGAAAGGGTCGCAAGAAAATGGAGAATGAGAGAGGAAGATGAGACGAATGGCGAAAGAGAGAGAAAGGGAGAGAAGCGGCGGAAGAGAGAGAAAGAAGAGAGGAAAGGGTGAGGCGGAAGAGAGAGAAAGAAGAAAGGAGAGGGTGAAGGATAGAAAGAGCAGATGGGAAGATCAACGGCTGAGATAAGTTGTAGGTTGATAAACGGCTATGATGAGATGCACGTGTGAGAAAGGGAAGATGAATGGCTGAGATAAAATGCGCGTGTGAAACACTATTCAACTATTCACATGAATAGTTGACATTGATGCTTTTTAATATGTATAGATTTTATTTTAAGATTTATTTCATTTGTTTCATCAAAATAAATGGGAATATTTTACCACATACCTCTAAACTATTGCAAAATTTTCCAAATGCCTTCGTTGTTTTAAAAAAGCACAATATACCCTAAACTATGTAAAAAATACATGATATGCCCTTACTGTACAACGACGTCAAACAACAGTCAACTTTTTCTTCTTCCTTTCATCTTCCTCCTTATTCTTCTTCATCTCTTTCCATTTCACCTACTATCCCTCAATCCAAAAGCCGCTAATTCACCTACTTCTTCTTTGATTAACTTTAGGGATAATAAGTTAATTTAATAAAAAAAAAACCAAACTATTAAGACTCCTCTAACCAAAAATCAAACCTTTTATATACCAACAAAAGCATGGTAAGTTGAGAACAAAAGTTTTTCTTTAAATCATTACCCATAATATTATTAAAATTTACAAAAATAAAAAATAAAAAAAATTAGGATATCACACATCAAATTTTTTTAATAACCAAACGTTAACCATAATCAACATAAGAAACAACATGTTGAATGAGACGAATTGCGGTTCCGGCAATATCAAATTGATAATCCACAATGATTTTGAGCAAAAGAGATTCATGAGGAATGGAGGAGATGGAGGAAGAAATGAATAATGGTAAGGGAAAAAGATGAAGTTAGTGGTCAATGATATTTGTAGAAATGATGACAAAAGTGGCGTCATTGTTGTTGTCGAGATTATTGGGGCTTCCATGAAAAAGATGGGGTTTTCATGAATTTACGCCATTTTTGAAGCATCAAGATTTGATATGATATGATTGAATTTGCAATGGAGGTTTAATTAAATAGTGAAATTGAAGGAGAAGTAGGTGAATGAATGTTTTTTTTATTGAATAAGAAGGTGAATTAATGGTATTTTTGGATTGAAGGAGAAGAAAGTGAGGAGGATGATGAAAGAGTTAACAGTTGTTTGACACTGTTGTGCACTAAGGATATATCGTGTATTTTTTACATTGTTCAGGGATATCCCGTGCATTTTTAAAACAACGAGGGTATTTGGTGCATTTTGCAATAGTTCAGGGGTACATGATGAAATAGCCGAAATAAATATTGTAATTATATATTAATTAAATTTAAATTTGTAACAAACTGAAATGTTAAGTGAACGAATAAAAGTATTATTATGAGTAGGGTGTGTAGTTGCTAAAGCAATGAGGTGGGGTAGGGACTGTGAGGATTTCGCTGACGTAGACTGGACGCGTGAATGGATTGGTTGCCTGTTGACGTACCCTCCAAGTACCTGCAAAAAAGGGACAATAATCCTCGTAGGATTATTTCCCCCTCCGATGCTTAAGTAAGTATTTGAAGGAGAGTAAGTGAACAATAATCAACAAGTAAACAATTCTAGAGAGAAGTTTTAGAGAGAAGTTTTCCCCTTTTAGTAAGTGTTTTTTTGTCTTAATCCTCAGTGTACTTGTTATCAAAATTTTTGGACTATTTATAGCCTCAAGTACAATTTCTTACCCATTGAGATTGCGACACTTGTCATCATCTCTTTGATTATCTTCCTTCATTTGCCTAATGGGCTTTTAGAAGAGAACTTTTAAGGCCCCATGGTTTGTTTTAGCTCTTTTTTAGCATTGGCGAATAAGAACTTGACATGTGGCAAATGCAGAATTACAAATGGACCAGTCACAAGGTGACACGTGGCAGTATGGGCCCACTCATGGCAGACTTATCACTGCCACGTGGCAATCCCATGCTGGCATTTTAAGGACTCGTGGTCCAATTGTGATATGACACGTGGCCATGTAGGGTCCACTCATGGTAGACTCAACGTTGCCACGTGGCAATCCCATGTCATCACTTTATAAGAAAAATAGGGACACATGGTCCACTCAGAGGCTGACATGTGGCAGCTGACTTGTCATGCCACATCAATTGCCCCTCAGATGGGCTGATGAATCCATAATTCATTACCCATCTGATTTAATCAGTTTTGGGCTTACTGTGCAGGCCCATTTACATTTTGGGGGGAAATGGGGGTTTCAAATTTTCCCCCCCTTTTACCCTCACCCCTTCTCTTTAAATAGAGGTGTGAGGTAAATTTATTTTTTCACCCTTCAATACTTGTGAATTTTCTTAGAGAGAGAAAGTAGTAAGAGAAATCAATAGAATTCCTAAGAATTTCCCAAAGGCGATTTCCGGTGAGTTTAGGCGATTTCAGGCGAAGCTTCAGTCAGTGAATAGTGTATTCAGATCTTTATCCTACCAACTTCTTTAATCAGGTAACTATTACCTGNGTAACTATTACCTGATCCGGTTTCATTTTGTTTTTCTTTACTTATTCTATCATGTCTTCTAGTTCGTCTTCTCCTTTTAATGCTTGTACTCAATTGTTAGTTGTTCCTAGTAATAAACAAGTAGAAGTGGGTCAGGGTTCATCACCTGGCTCCCAATATTCTATAGCCCCAAATATTCTTTCTTCATTGGGGTCACCGAATCTTCCATTCCTTCCTGTGCAGGAGGACATGGCAAGAATAAAGCAAACTGCTTCAACAATATTCACAAGCAAGGATCCAGCAGACTCCATTGAAGAGATGGAGAGATCTGCAGACAAAGCCGAATCAGGACACTCGGCTTCTGATTCTGACAATGAGGTCTCTGCACCTCCACGTAAAGCTACCACCTATCCCACACCAGAGACTGCTTTGGTGAGATGGGAGGCCATAAAGGACATTAACATTGTCCTTTATGGTAATTCTTTTATTAACCACAAAAGCTTTCAGCTTATTCTTCCTAAGAAGGGCGATTCCCTTCTTAGTGCCCCAGAGGGATGCTTCGGCATCTATATGTCTATGATAGACATGGGGGTTTCAATTCCTTTTCTTCCTTTCTTTTTAAATCTTCTTAATCGTTATGACTTAGGTTTATGTCAATTAACCCCGAATTCATGGCATCATATTGTGACTTATGCTGCCACTTGTAAATTAAACAACCTTAGACCCTCTTCGGCAGCCTTTGTACATATGCATAAATTAACTAAGGCTGCCGGATGTAAACATGGCTGGTTTACTTTGGCTAATGATGATGACTACATCACTGCCATTGAGAAGTCTAATAAGGCTACCTCTTGGCGTGGTGACTTTGTCTTCATTAAGTATGAGGACCCCGATTTTGTAGCTAGGATGAGCAAATGGAACTTAAGCCCTAAATTCAAAGGCAAAGTATCCAACCCACCCAAACTAAATACAAATGACTTAGCCATTTTAGATTTATTTAGGAAAACAACAGCTAAATGGAAAGGGATGACTTATGAGATTCCCTCCAAATGGATACCTTTCAAATTTCTTTTTACTGACCACAAGTTTCTTGAGGCTTGTGGGTTAGTGTATGGTGGTAATGCTGGTAGGTCACTTTTTCCCTTCTTTTGTATTATTTTTTTTTTTTTTATTTGAATTTGTTAAGTGTAAGTGATTCGGTCTTAATTTGCAGAAAAAGCATTAAACGAGCTACCCGACGAGAAAAAAGGCAAAATGGATCAAGCCGAATTCCTTCGTCGACTAGCTCAATCAAAGGAAAAGACGCCTCTCCAGAAGAGGCAAACTACGGAGGTATAGACGCCGGACTTGCCAAAAGTCCTGTCACCTTCATTTCATTCGGCATCCTTTCTATTAATCATTTAATTTACTTTTATTGAATTTATTATGTTAAACAATGTAACTTAAAGTTATTATACTTTGTAACAATATAACTTGTAATCATAACTTTTCTATTGTTTACCGGATTCTTTATACTTAGAATTTCTGTTTTTTCTTTCTGTTTTTGAAAAACTATGTGACATATCCGGTGTTCTTATCAGACACCGGGTGTGTCAAATTATATTGCTTTTGCATTTGATTCGGCTTTTATTCACTTATAATTTTGTTGTTCTTATATTTTTATTAACTTTTGGAAACAATAAGTCATAAATGCATCCGGTGTCATTGCTTTGACACCGGATGTGCCAAAACATATAAGCCTCTGATTACATTCGGTCTCTTCTAATGAGGCCGGATGTAACTAGAATAAGCCAGGATTTGGCACATTCGGCGTCATCATATGATGCCGGATGTGCCAAAACATATAAGCCTCTGATTACATTCGGTCTCTTCTAATGAGGCCGGATGTAACTAGAGTAAGCCAGGATTTGGCACATTCGGCGTCGTCATATGATGCCGGATGTGCCAAATCTTATTTCACCTGGATTGCATTCGGTCTCCTTATGGAAGGCCGAATGTAAATTAAGTGAACCTGGTTTTGGCACATTCGGTATCATTATATGATACCGAATGTGTCGACCTTTATTTGGCCTTAAGCTTTTTATAAAATTTTAAAATCATATGTGTTTCTTTTTTAAAAATGTACAAAATCCAATATTTTACATGTTTCTTATTGTTTATCTTTGTGTAGTAACTCAGTGTCTAATTAGTCTAACTGGTCTTCCATGTCATTCAACTCAGTCAGCAACTATGAGGCCGAGTTAAATGTATGAGAATGCACTTTTGGCACATTCGGTGTCATTTCTGACGCCGAGTGTGTCAAATATCCCTCATAAGGGTATACTTGGTTAAGTGAGGACAGGCCGAGTTTAGTGTGTTAACGTGGTGATTTTGGCACATTCGGTATCTATAATTGAGGCCGAATGTGTCGAATCTGCTTCCACGTGGACGCCACTCGGTCTCTTCGAGCTATGACCGAGTTAAACACATGTAAATGCTGTTTTGGCACATTCGGTCATGACTTGTGTCACCGAATGTGTAGATATGGCTGAAGACTGGTGTCACCGAGTTGAGGGTGTGCTTATGCAAATTTGGCACACTCGGTCATGAAATGTTTCTTGTAGTTTCATAACTTATCTTTCTTGATTTGTGAGGTTAATGGACTTTGTGTGAAATATATTTTACTGAATTGTTTTTGTGATTTTGCAGTCGACCAGAGATACCCGGCCATCTGTGCTGGGTAAAGAGAAGAAGGACAAGGGTAAGGAGAAGCTTAAAGCTCTCCCTACCAAAGTAAAAAGAAAGGAGAGTTCGACTCCACTCTCCATCAACCCACAACCCAAGAAGAAAAGGCCGGCGTCGCTGGCCAGTACTGAATCTTCTCCGGCTTCAACCCCAAGCAAGCCGGTTGGGGAAAGTCCTTCATCGAAGGAAGTTCCCTATAAAAGAAAGGAGAAGGCTGGCCGGACGTCTGGCAGCCTTCAAAGGGACTCTGTCTTTGACAATCCCTATGAAACAGAGACCGGCCTAATAGATCCGATCGAACAGGATGAGGCCAGGTGTGCTGGCCAAACCATTGGAGGAACAGATCAGGATCCTTCCCTCCAGGATCCTAATGATCTTCCTCCTCCTGACAAGGATCCTGCGGCCGGTATGCAGGAGGCTATCAGGGAGAACATGCCCCTGGAGTTTCTTAACTCTACTATGGCCACATGTATTAAGTTTACTCGTAACATTGTTACATCCGTTTCGAGTACTCGTTCTGGAGACTCTATTACATCTCCTAGAGACCCTCGGGCTATAATTATTCCCTTTCCCACTACAGATGTGGCTGACTCGGAGAAGGACTTCCTGGACGAGGAAGGTGACATCCCTTCTACCTCTAAGACCTTTGACTCCAACTACAAGAAGGAGTTGGTCAGAGAGGTTCTCCGCTGCGGAGACAAGGAGTACAAGGAGTCTTTAAGAGGCATCCTTGATGGACAGCTGGGTCCATGTTTCAACAGTTGTATTGAAGTAAGTTATTTAACATGTTTTCTTTTGTTGCTAACTTTCAATGACTTCTTTATTACTTAGTGGGATTTTGACTAACTTGTGAATTTTTCTTTTGACAGATCATCTTTCGGCTTCAATACTTACAGAAATTGGTTGCTCAAACCAAAAAAGAGAGGGCAAAGGCGGCCCGAATGCAGACCATCTGCGAGTCTTACCTCAGTGAACAAGTCCGCAGAATCCAAGCTTAAAATTCACATGCTGTGAATGAGCTTTCTGCCTCTTTGGGTCAGGCCAAAGAGCAGAACTTGGTCATGGCTAAAAGAAACATGGAGCTATGGACCGAGTTGGAGGAGCTGAAGAAAAAGAAAAAGGCGGACTGTGAGCAAATGGCCTCTGACAAGAGGGACGCCGAATTGAGGGCGGAAGAGGCTGAAAAGAAGGTTGCTGCTTTAACAGAGCAACTAAAAGAAGCTAACGTCCGGCTTGAAGAGGTTGAGAAAAAGAAAAACGAAGAGCTTAACCAAGCCGGAAAATTTGCAGTCCAAAAATATCTGGAAGGTGAAGAATCTACCAGACAAAGGATTGCGGAGGCCTGGACTCTCGGCCTCGAGGAATACGTCCCCTACCAGTACTTTGAAAAAAGACTGGATTATGCCACAAGGGCTCATTTAGCCAAACTTTGTGGGGACGCTCCTCCCAGCCCCTTCTGCCCCTCTGATGCCGAAGAGGATGAAGCCGAAGATGAAGAGGAAGACAAGGAAAAAGAAGGAGCAGGAGCAGACACCACTGCTTCCACTACTATTGAGCATCCTGCACCAACAGCCCCTTGATTTTTCTTTTTCAATTTACAACTTGTTGTATTTTTTGCTTTTTTATTCAATATTGGTTTTTCAAACCAAGTGTATTGTACATTTATGCTTTAAGCATACTTTTTAATCAATCCATCTTTTTAATCAATGGCGTTTATAATTTATTTATTAAGTCCTTTATATGTTTCCAAGTTGTTTTACTTAGAAATTTCATAGCATCTTTATATTTCTAAGTGTTTTTACTTAGAAATTTCACAGGTCTGGGTATACTCCATTTGCAAAGCAGGTTTCATATTTCTAAGTCTTTTTACTTAGAAGTATTTGTAGACATTTTTACTTTGAAATATTTCTAAGTGTTTATACTTAGAAATATTTCTAAGTGTCTTTACTTAGAGATATTTGTAGAGTTTAACACTCATAACCCTTAAACTTTATAAGACATAACTTTGTTGAAAACACTTCTTCATGAACCATTGAACATTGGTTAAAGATTTATAAATTACTTAAAGATTTATAGTATAAGTTGTTCTGATTTGACATCGAAGTATACAATGAGATTCAACCTTAACTTAGAAACTTCTAAGGGTTTTTACTTAGAAATTTCAAAGCAACTCATATATTATTTCTAAGTGTTTTTACTTGGAAAAAATTCTAAGTGTTTTTACTTTCCAAAATTTCTAAGTGTTTTTACTTAGAAAATTTTCTAAGTGTTTTAACTTAGAGATTTTAGGGGACTTAGGAATTTTTAACAATCCCTTTGGAAGGTTTCATCCACCAGTCATAACCCCTATAAATATACATTGAGGGTCAACTTTGACTTAGTGAATTTTGGATAAACTAAACATTTGTCAAGGGTTTGTAGTATAATTCGATATATCCGGCATGATCGCATGACACCGGATGTATCATAGTTAGTGATATTTGCTGGTAGACTTAACCTTTTTAGGTGCCTGGACACCGGACGCGTTGTACATTATTGACATCGGATTCATATTTGATGACGCCGGATGTGCCAAATTTGGTGTTCTTATTATTTGACTCGGTCCCTTTTTAATGAGATGTCACCGAGTGTATCCTACTAAATGAGGCCGAATGTGCCAAACTTAGTGTTTTTAACATTAAACTCGGTCCCCTTTTGGTGACCTAATCGAATGTGTGCAAACCCATATTTGGCACATCCGGTGTTTGGTCCCCTTTCTGGGTGACCTAATTGAATGTGCTTAAATCCATTTTTGGCACATCCGGTAACAATAAGATCCCTGTGTTTACAAACTTTATACTTTGATTGATTTAGATCTAAATCAATCAATCAATCAAATATATTGATTGCCCCTAAACATAGAGATCTAAGAATTTATATCTTAAGACCGAATCTTGGGCCTGCAAAGTTGATTTGGTGATCCGTAATCACTTAAGGGAGGTAAAAAGTCTCGTATTACTTTTCCTCCAAATGTTAACCGGTGGTTAACTTTTCGGGATCCTGCCCTTATTGCTTTCACAACTGTTAAGCAAGTTTTAACTCATAGTTAAGTGTGGGGCTGTGCCCTCGAATGCTGAAGTCAGCATCTTATTTAAACAGGTGTAAACTTGATATATAGAGGCTAACATTAAAGAAAGAAGAAATTTCATTAATTGCGGCCCGTAGCCGATTTAGTACAACATGAAATTTCTTCCCCATTGATCAACATGGATCAAAGAGGTGGGCACATGGCCTTTCACTAGGGCTTCTAGAAACCAAGTTCATAGATAATATTTTTTCAGATTATTTGCATTCCAAGTTCTGGGTACCTCATATCCATCCATAGTTTGTAATCGGTAAGTTCCATCCCTCAATACTTCTATTATCTTGTATGGACCTTCCCAATTAGGAGTAAGCTTGCCCTGCTCATCAGCTCTCCCAATTGACTTCATCTTCCTCAGCACAAGATCCCCTAACTTCATTGGCCTATGGTTTACCCTCTTGTTATGTTCTCTTGCCATTTTCAGCTTGTACACTTCTTGCCTAAGTAGAGCATTGCCTCTAACCTCAGGTAACATGTCTAAGGTGGCCTTCATCATTTCCCAGTTAGCCCCTTCATCATATAACATAACTCTTAGGGTAGGCTCACACATTTCGATAGGGAGAANAAGAACAACTTCTGATCCATACACAAGCATAAATGGGGTTTCCCCGGTGGAGTTCTTCGTTGTTGTCCTGATATACCAGAGAACATTGTACAATTCGTCTACCCACAAACCTTTGGCAGCATTCAGCTTTTTCTTCATTCCTGTGCTAATGATCTTGTTGAAGGCTTCCACTTGTCCATTAGCTTGTGGATAGCCAACTGAGGCAAAATGAGCTGAGATGCCTTGATCTTCTAGCCATACTCTTAATTGCGGAGTCTCAAACTGAGGACCATTATCGAACACCATTGACTGAGGCACCCCGAACCTTGTTATTATATTTTTCCAAATAAACCATTTGACATCCCCATGTTTGATACTTCTCATTGGCTCTGCTTCTACCCATTTGGTAAAGTAGTCCACCGCCACCAAGACATACTTCCTTTGACCTGATGCTTGTGGAAATGGACCAAGAATGTCCATTCCCCACTTAGCAAAAGGTATTGGGCTCAAAACTGGATTCAAGTTATTGGCTGACTTTTGTGGTAAATTACTGAACAACTGACACTTGTTACATTTTTTGACATAGGTCATTGCGTCATGCCTCAGACTAGGCCAGTAATATCCAGTTCTTAGTGCCTTTTCTGCCAGCGCTCTTCCCCCTATATGAGAGCCACAAAACCCCTCATGGATATCTTCAAGAACCTCTTTTCCTTTTTCTGGGGTGATGCACTTTAGTAGTGGATGAGTGAAAGACTTGTATAGTTGCCCCTGCCATAAAACAAACCATGCATCTCTAGCTTTCATATATTTTGCTTGTTGTGGGTCGTTCGGCAAGGTTCCATTGTTTTTGTAGTCAATAATCTCATCCATCCACGAGCTTCCTCGGCTGATGAAGTTAACCTCCATCTCTTCTATGCTTCTTTTCTCTTTAACCTCCCAGAAAACTGTTCGAGGATTCTCACCCACTGCAGAGCTGGCTAACTTGGAAAGAGCATCAGCTTGATTATTTTCAGACCTTGGGATCTGCATGATTTCAAACTTGTCTAATCCTTTGACCTCCTCTTGAAGTATATTCAAGTATTTAGCCATACTTGCATCTCTTGCCTCATAGTCGCCCAAGTATTGGCTCACAATAAGCTGAGAGTCTGATTTTGCTTCTATCTTTTTTTCCCCAGCAACTCTGCATAATTTGACTCCGACAATCAATGCCTCGTACTCGGCCTCATTATTTGATGTCTGAAATTTGAATCTCATGGCATACTCATAGATGTCACCCTCAGGTGACTTACAAATAATGCCTGCCCCACATCCATTCTGAGTGGATGAGCCATCAACATATAAGGTCCAGTGATCAATACTTGGTTTTTCCATGGGCGGCCTTGTCATTTCAACTATAAAATCAGCAAATGCTTGGCCCTTAATAGCCTTCCTTGGTTCGAAGGTGATGTCAAATGAGTCCATTTCTAGAGCCCACTTGAGCATTCTCCCAGAAGTTTCCTTGGACAGGGCCTTTTTGAGCGGTTGATCAGTGTACACAATGATTTTATGAGAAAGAAAATAGGGCCTCAACTTCCGGCTGGCCATGAATAATGCAAGTCCAAACTTTTCAATCAGAGCGTATCTGATCTNTAGCATATCTGATCTCAGCATTTTGGAGTACGTGACTCACGAAGTATACCGGATATTGGACTCCATTTCTCTTAGCTAACAGGACAGCTGAGAGTGCATGGTCTGATACCGCCAAATAAATAAATAAAGTTTCTTTTTCAATGGGGCTGATTAATCTTGGGAGAGTATGTAGGTGCTCTTTTAGATGAATGGAAGCTGATTCGGCTTCCTCCGTCCATTCGAACACCGGACTGCCCTTGCCTGTCTTTGCCTTTCTTTTGATCGTATCAAAGAAATAATGGCATTTATCACCTGCCCTTGATAGAAATCTACCAAGAGCCGCTAGGCATCCGGTTAGTTTTTGCACCTCTTTAACGTTTCGAGGTGAGGTCATATCTAGCACAACCTTAACTTTGTCTGGATTAACCTCAATCCCTCGTTCATCCACAAGGAAGCCCAAAAATTTTCCAGAAGTTACCCCAAAAACACACTTCTTTGGGTTTAACTTCATCTTATACCTCCTTAATGTTTCGAAGGTCTCTCTTAAGTCTGCCACGTGATCTTTCATTTCTTTACTCTTGACAATCATGTCATCAATATATGCTTCCATGTTCCGTCCCAACTGCTGTTTGAAAACATTATTTACAAGACGTTGGAAGGTTGCCGGAGCATTTTTAAGACCGAATGGCATCCTTGTATAGCAATATAGACCCTTCTCAGTTACAAAAGCTGTTTTTTCTTCATCTTCCTCCCATAGAGGAATTTGATGAAATCCTGAGTAGGCGTCCATAAAGCTCAATAATGCATGTCCTGCCGTTGAATCGACCAATCGGTCAATCTTTGGAAAAGGAAAGCTATCCTTTGGACAAGCTTTGTTAAGATTAGTATAATCGACACACATTCTCATGGTGCCGTTTGGCTTTGGAACCAAAACCACATTAGCCACCCAGTCAGGATACTGGCATGGTCTGATGAATCCTGCTTCCAAAAGCTTATTCACTTCTTCCTCTGCTGCCTTATTGCGAAGTTCGCCCAATTTCTCTTCTTTTGGCGAATTGGCTTAGCATCAAGTTTCACATTTAGCTTATGTACAGCTATACTTGGGTCAATGCCTGGCATCTCCTCTACCTCATATGCAAAAACGTCCCTGAACTCTCTAAGTAGCTTCCTCATTTCTGCCCCAACATGGTCGTCTGGGGCCTGGCCTACCTTGACCGTTCGGTCAGGCTTGAATTCGTCAAGAACGAAATCTTCGTGTTCACCAACTGCCTGAGGCCGAGCTACTTGGCTTAAATTATGAATGGCCATTAGTTCATTTTTAGCCATACCCTCGGTCTTCCTCTTCTTTGTTGGCTCTTCCACCTCTTCAACCCAAGCAGTAGGTTTAAGAGTGGTAATATAACATTCTCGGGCCATTTGTTGATCCCCACGAAGAGTTCCTACAGTTCCATTGTTACACTCATACTTCATGAGCATGAGATGTGTAACAATTACTGCTCTGGATGCGTTCAAGGTTGGCCGTCCCAAAATAATATTGTATGCCGATAGTTCCTTGACCACCAGGAACTTGACGACCATGTTTCTTGCGCATTCCTTTTCCCCTATCCTCACTGGTAGGGAGACAGTCCCCAAAGGATTGATTACTCCTCCCCCAAAACCAATAATAGGGTGATGGATAGGTTCCAAGGTAGACACATCATACTTCAATTTCTTGAGGCAAGCATAACTAATGATGTCAGAGGAGCTGCCAGTATCTACCAATATTCGTTTGACCCTCATGTTGGCCACTTTCAGTTCCACCACCAAGGGATCATCATGTGGTGTACGAACATTGCCTCGGTCTTTATCACTGATCATTACTTCTGGAAACTTGACCTTGGCATCATGCCCCATCTCCGGTGATCCTTCTTGGGAGAGACTCCGTAAGTACTCTTTATTCCCTCGAAGGGTTGGTCCGCCAGCTGCGAACCCACCGGAGATGACGTACACCACATCCTCTTCGGTCTCAGCACCATCCTTAGGCTCATTAGCCTTGAATTCCATCTTTTGTTTGGTGTTTTTGTCATGAGATTTGATCAAGTGTTGTGAAAATTTTCCCTTGATGGCAAGAGATTCAAGGGTCCTCTTAAGATTGAAGCAATCATTAGTATGATGCCCTGTATCTTTGTGAAAGTGACAGTATTTACTTGAGTCCCTATCTTCTTTGGCAGTTCTTAGGGGTGGTGGATCATCAATCTCAACCTTATTGCGGATTTCCCTGAAAACCGAATAGAGATCTTTGGTGAACTCTATCTTAGGACCATCATTAGGCTTTCTTTTCTTATTTTGGAAGTTTCCTCCCTTGCCTGATGTCCTAGTTGCCCAGGTGGCATGTTTCTTTTGATCCTTGTTTTTAGAGTGTGATTCACTCTTTCTATCATCTCTTCTGTCCTTCCTGGTGGAAGCACAGAGCTCTTGTGCATGAATGAAACATTCAGCTTCTTCCAAAATTCCTTTCAGCGTTTTACAATTTCTTCTTACAATATCAAATTTAAAAGTTCCATCTCGGAGACCTCTAAAAAAGTTATCGAAGGCCACACCTTCAGATAAGTTGGGGATTTGCAAAGATTCCAGATTGAATCTTTGCACATAACTTCTTAGAGACTCCTTTTCTCCTTGCACTATTTTGGCCAGATGCATGCTGGTCTTTCTCTCCCTCTTGTTTGCCATGAAATGATGTACAAAGATCGTACTCAATTCATGAAAATTGTTAATTGATTGATCAGGGAGGCTATTGAACCATTTCTGGGCAATTCCTTTCAGGGTTGCCGGAAAGTATCGACACCAGGTCACATCATCTGGACCCTGAAAGTACATCAAATGTTTATAGGTAGCTAGATGCTCCTCCGGGTCAGTGGTCCCGTCGAATGGCTCAATTTGAGGCATTTTAAACTTATTGGGACGTGGAGCCATCATGATGGACATGGAGAACGGTGTCTTCCATTCCATCATTGTGTTATTAGGCATTTGTCCAATAACCTTCGTAGGGTTATGGACAACCTTTGTGGATTCTCGGCCAGGATTATTTGATTTGCCTACATCCTCCCAGTATTTGATCATCTGTTCTTTTCTGCACTGATCAGCCTTATCAGCTTTCTTCTTTTCAATTAAGTCTCGTAGACTTGCATGTTCTCCTGATTCCAGGGAAACATGATGGGAGTCAGTCATCTCCCTAGTTGATGATTCTTCAGATGAACCAGGTCGGCCTCCTTCTTTCCAGGCCCTCTTAGCCTTCAGATACTCTCTTGTATCCATGCTAGAGGCTTTTTTGGCATCGAGATATTCTCTTGCATCTCGGCTAGACGATTTCTTTTGCTCCAAATAATCTCGAGCATCACTTGCAATGGCCTTCTTGAACTCAATCAGTTCTCTAGCATCAGTTTGAGTCTTGCTAGATCCAGCTTCCTTACCTGCCAACTCCCGTTTAGGCTTAAATCTGGGAGTGACAGGGTACCACTTCACTGCACCCCATTGAGTTTTCAATGGAGTTTGGTCCTTCCTTAATTTCTCAACTTTCTCATGGAAAGTCAATCTCTCCTGGCCTTGGCCTTCTTTAATCATCACACCTTTCGTCTTTGAAGATGAAGGGCGTTGTGTCTCAACCTTCTCTTGAGTTTTCTTGGTGGAATACTCCCGTAGAGTTTCCGCCAGGTTCTCTTGGAACCCAGCCAAGATACTCTTGAGTTGAATCATAGTCACAGGTTGGTTTCCAAAATCAGAGTTTTCTTGTGTTCTTCTCGGTGAGCCAGTACCTTCCCCAGTTTGGTAATTCCCAGTCTGGTCTAGGTATCTGGTCTCATCCTCAGTTGGTATTCCAGTTCCAGTCATTGTTAGGAATCCTCCCCACAGACGGCGCCAAATGTAGTTGCTATAGCAATGAGGTGGGTTAGGGACTGTGAGGATTTCGCTGACGTAGACTGGACGCGTGAATGGATTGGTTGCCTGTTGACGTACCCTCCAAGTACCTGCAAAAAAGGGACAATAATCCTCGTAGGATTATTTCCCCCTCCGATGCTTAAGTAAGTATTTGAAGGAGAGTAAGTGAACAATAATCAACAAGTAAACAATTCTAGAGAGAAGTTTTCCCTTTTTAGTAAGTGTTTTTTTGTCTTAATCCTCAGTGTACTTGTTATCAGAATTTTTGGACTATTTATAGCCTCAAGTACAATTTCTTACCCACTGAGATTGTGACACTTGTCATCATCTCTTTGATTATCTTCCTTCATTTGCCTAATGGGCTTTTAGAAGAGAACTTTTAAGGCCCCATGGTTTGTTTTAGCTCTTTTTTAGCATTGGCGAATAAGAACTTGACATGTGGCAAATGCAGAATTACAAATGGACCAGTCACAAGGTGACACGTGGCAGTATGGGCCCACTCATGGCAGACTTATCACTGCCACGTGGCAATCCCATGCTGGCATTTTAAGGACTCGTGGTCCAATTGTGATATGACACGTGGCCATGTAGGGTCCACTCATGGTAGACTCAACGTTGCCACGTGGCAATCCCATGTCATCACTTTATAAGAAAAATAGGGACACGTGGTCCACTCAGAGGCTGACACGTGGCAGCTGACTTGTCATGCCACATCAGGGTGTGCAAAATCGGATATCAGAAATTTTTCGAACCAAAAATGGTTCCGTTTCCGTTCTAGAAAAATCGAAATTCCTATAATTCGGATATCCGGAAAAGCCGAATCGAAAATCCGGATATCCAGTTCCGAATTACATACCAAAATTTTCACCAAAACTTACATTTATACCCTTAAAAAACCTGATCGAAAATCCGGAAAACCGGAATTCCAGTTTTTGTTTTCCTTAAAAATCCGGAATCCAAATTTAAAAAAAAAAAATCCATTTCGTATCTGGTTTAAAAAATCCGAATGTCCGGTCCAATTTTCCCAAATTTCAAAACCCCGGATCGGATTTCCGGATTTTCGAAACAGAAAACTGGACCGGAAATTGGGAAACAAAATTTTTGCACACCCCTAATTATGAGATATTTATGGTAAATAACCATGAGATGTTATATATAATTACAATAAAAAGTTTCAAATAATTGTGAATATAATATGAGTTTAATATGTTTGTTGATAAAAAGATTGAATATATGTTTTACAGTTATAACTGTTGAACATATGATTTCAAAATAACTTAATGATTCAAATAAAAGATCAATTGCAATATTGACAAAGAGATAAAATGAATATGAAATTATCATAAAAAAATATATTCATTATTATCCATTTTTCACATATTATATTTATCATACGTAGAAATAGGAATTATTAATTTTACTAATTTATTACTTTTTTATGATATACATGCTATAAAGATTGTTGTGAGAAAATATATAATAGTGATGTATAGCTTAATTGGTAAATTATGTACCTTATATGTCGAAGGAAATGAGTTCGATTCTCATTAAACACATTTTTTACCAGTGAAAAATTGATTTTCAAGCTGAGGTGGTGCCACGTGGAGGATTGCGATTATTCATCTTGTATTTTAATATATAGTAGTTGATGCTGTGAAGAATTGCAATTTCACAAACATAGCTAGCTACTCTTGGCCATTAAAAGGAAAAAAAAAAGCTACTCTTTTATCAATTTCCAATTTATTGTCCACATTATTAAATTATACAATTTTCCCTTTTTTTTTTTTGGTTTTCAGCATTGAACTGTCATTCTAATCGGCGGTTTCAATTATGTGTAAAAAAATTTAAAAACTAAATCAATCCAACGCCATTGATGATACTCAAGCTTCGCAAGATCAAATCAAATCATAAAACTCTGATAATTACACTCAAGTTAGAAAAAAAAATTATGCTTAAAACTAAGCAAAAAATTTTAATTCTCCAAACTAAACCAAAACTACCGTTGAAAATGTACTAAATCAAATCAGAATGGTTAAGCCAAAAGTAAATTACAAAAATTAACCTTGAGGATTTAATAGAACTCATAAACGATAAAGATTGTGAAGAACTGAAGAGCGATGACGGTGTCGGTAGTGTCGGTGGTTGCCTAACCCTAACCACAATTTAACTTAATCTAGAAATCAAATTCTTAGTCTTAGTTATGCTTGCATAAATTATATCAACGATTCAATTCCCCAAACCAATTGAAGGATGAGATAGGAAAATCTAATTTTTCATTTTTTTTTTATTTTTCTTTCTTACGTATTGAGGATGATGACGGGCTAGAGTGTTATACAGAGTACATTATGAGGGAGGATGCATGGGTTGGTTAATAAATTGCTATTTAAAGTACTGGTTTCCTATTTGATAAACCGCTATTTAGAATAGCAGTTTTCCCCTTAAACCGCTATTTGAAATAACTGTTTTGTTAAAAATTTGGGAAATTTTTTTAAGTAATTGAAACAATGACGTGGACAGTAGATTGAGAATTTATAAAAGTATAATTGTATTTATGGAATTGTAAAATTTCATGACATTGTTAATGCAAAGAGTTCAAATATGTTACTTTTATTTGAGGGTTGTGTACTGAACGGTGCTCTGAGCTGCTATTTGACGTCCCATTTTACTGTAATCCCCTGCATTTCAAAAACCTTATATTATAATTAATAATGATTATAATATATAATTTGAGGAACTTCAAAAATAAAGTTTTATTATATTTGTTTATAAGGTTTTATGAGTGTTTGAATAAATTGTTTTTGCAAGATTTTATTAAAGAACTAATATTTATTTCCGAATAAAGGTTTGACATATTTATTTTAATTTCCAAAAATAGCAAAAAAAATTATTTTGGGCTTCAAGTCTTAAGAATTTCGGATCATATAGTCCATTTTCATTGATTTTCGAAAATTATGGGCTAAGCCAAAATATTTTCATGACATAATTTTTTTTATGTTTTAATCAAATTAATTGTTTCATAAATATTTTGTCATCAAAACGTTATATTTTCAACCTTTTTAAATATTTTATTAGCTACGGAAATATATCTTAAAAATCAAAGTTTTATCTTTTCATTAAATCTTATCTTTTGTAGAAATTTAATCCCCACAAAACTTTATCCTTTCCTCCCCATCTTGGGCGAAAAATTGAGGTCTCTTATGCCTATAAATAGCTCAAATTTTACTCTCAAATTCAATTCACAAAAGCCTCACAAAAATCAGAAAATTAAAATCCAAAAATCCTTTTCTTTCTCATTTCTTGCAGTTTTTCCAGATTTGGGAGGCTACTTTGGCCTCCACCACGAGTCCATGACCACCACACTCAGCCAAATCACACGCCGCCACCACCTGCGTACCTTTCTCACAGCCGTTTGCCTAGGGGGATGAAAAATCGGACATCGGAATTTTTCCGATTCGAATATCCGGATTTTGGTAACCAAAAAAATTGGTTCCATTTTCGTTCCGAAAAAACTGGGATTCAAGAACTTCGAATATCCGAAACAATCGGATCAGAAATTCGGATATCCAATTCCTAATAATACACTGTACCAAAATTTTCTCCAAAACTTACATCTATACCTTTAAAAAAACCGGGTCGAAAAACCGTAAATCCGCCAAAATTCGGAAAAATCCAGATAACCCGAATTCCGGATGTTGTTTTCCTTAAAAATTTGGAGTCCGAATTTGTAAAAATCCATTCTGTATCCGGTCCGATTTCCAATTTTAAAATCCGGATATCCGGTCTGGTTTTCCCGAATTTCAAAAAACCGAAGCGGCTATCCGGATTTTCGGAATAGAAATTCAGAAACGGAATTTTTTACACAACCCTGCCTCTACCACCAGGTATCCACGACTGCCACTCACAAGCCCTTGAACCCCTCCAAAATCGTGCCCAAAATGGCCTACTCACAACTTCACAAGCAAGCCACGATTTTGTTAAAAAGAAGAAAAAAAAATATTTTTATTTCAAATAAATTTCTAAAATTCATGATTATGATTTTATGATGTTCTACTATAATTATAGAGTTTATTAAAAAATATAAATAATTTTCATAAATTTAGTTGATAATTCTTTACTAATTAAATCCGTTTAGCGATTTTTATGAATCTAATTAAAGGATATTTTTATGAACAAATAATTCATGAATTTTTTTCAAAGGTTGTATATTAGTTATATAACAAATTTTTAAGTGTCTGACGAAATTTTAATGTTGGTTTAATTTTTAATTTTTTTTATGCAAAGGAGGAGATTTCGTAGAAAAAGCGTTTTAGGAGTTTAAGGATTTTTACGATCGAGGTATGTGCATGTTACGAGAGTTATAATAGCATGAAAGTGTTAGGTTTGAGTTATAGTATCATGTCTAAAAATTTGGAGTCGAGCAAACGATCATGTTTCGCTTTCTTGATTTTTTAAGGAGTTGTAATAAAAACTGAATTTTCGGTGTTTTGAATTATTTGAGGAGTTTAATGGTATGTCTAATGCTTGCTATATTTACAGTATGTATGATGTTATGTATGATTTTGCGATGAGTTTAAGGTGGATTTAAAAATTGATTTGTAGATTTGTGTTTTTGTAGTTTTTTAGAAGGCTTAAACCTAAAAACTGGCCACGAGACTTGATGTGGCACGCCATATTATGCCACGTGTAAGCGTAATAATGGGCCACGTGTCCCATTAATCATGCAAATTGCCAAGTCATATTCAGTCTACGGACTACATGGACAACTACGTATCGCCCTTGAGATCGTGCCACGTGTTCGGAGAGGCTACTCTATGCTATGGGCCAAAGGCTAAGGGTTAGAAAGGCCCAACAAGGGCTCATAAAGGCACAAGCCAATCACCAAGGGACAAGTGTCCCAAAACCCTAAGTCACCCTTGGTGATCTTGCCTATAAATACCCCATGGGGGCATTCATTCATTCATTCAAGCACATTCACTCTCATACAATTCTTACATAATACTAGAGTCTCTCTCTAGTATAAGAAGAATGATCACGGGTCAAAAAACAAAGATCAGAAGAGACATGCCACTTGGATGGCTGGCTTTTCAAACAAGTCAAATGATCAAAACCGGAAGAGAAAGGCGAATAATGAGTCGAGAGTTGAATGCACTAAGGATCTCCATTCAGTCTTTAAGGAGATCCGAGGAAAAGTTGACATTGATGATCCACCTCCATTGAGAAGCGCAAAAGAAGATCTCGATTCAAGTAAATATTGCTACTTTCACAAGGATGTGGGGCATCATACCAATGATTGCTTCAATCTTCGGAGAACCCTGGAAGCTCTTGCTGCTAAAGGGAAGATTAGTCAACATTTAATCAAGTCCTCTAACAAGAGTGCCAAGCAGAAGTCATACTCTAAAAATGAGGTGACAAAGGAGGGCTATGAGACAGAAGATGTTGTCTATGTAATCTTTGGGGGCTTTGCTGTTGGAGGTCCTACTATGAAGGCAAGTAAGGAATATGTGCGACGCCTAGTCCGGGAATCATCACCGAGACTGGGGAAGATGCTAAAACTAAACTCCCGGAAGTACTGATCAGTGACCGGGACCGGGGCAAAGTTAGAACACCCCATGATGATCCCCTGGTAGTAGAGCTGAAAGTAGCAAATATGAAGGTAAACAGAATACTTGTTGACACGGGAAGTTCATCTGATATAATTAGTTACAGCTATTTGAGAAAGTTAAAGTATGATTCATCAAAGTTAGAACCAATCCACCATCCCATCATTGGGTTTGGAGGAGGAATTATCAATCCCTTGGGAACTGTGGCTTTGCCAGTTCGAGTAGGAGATAAAGACTGTGCTTGAAGCATGTTCGTCAAGTTCCTTGTAGTGAAAGAGCTACAGGCATACAATGTGATTCTTGGAAGGCCAACACTTAATACTGTTAGGGCAGTTATTGTTACCCACCTCATGCTCATGAAGTATGAGTGTAACAATGGTATTGTACGTGGGAACAATTCATGGAGACTAGCAACTGGCAAGAGAGTGTTATGTAACTACATTAAAAGCAAAAGCTTAGTCAGGTGAAAGTGGTGAACCAAGTAAGAAAAGGAAAGTAGAAGAAGCTCCCAAGGACCAAGTAATGGCTGTAAATAGCTTAAATCAAGTCCCAAGACCTCAATCTGGAGGTGAGCATGAAGATTTTGTGTTGGATGAGATAAAGTCTGATAGAACAGTCAAGATTGGACATGCACCTGACGAACTTGTTGGTGCAGGGATAAGAGCCTTACTTAGACAATACAAAGACGTTTTTGCATTTGAAGTTGAAGAAATGCCGGGGATTGATCCAGAAGTTGCTATTCACAAGCTCAATGTTAAGCCTGAAACGAAGCCTGTCAGGCAGAAGAAAAGAAATCTTGATGAAGTCCGTAACAAAGCTGCGGATGAAGAGGTAAAAAAGTTATTGGAAGCAGGATTCATCCGTCCATGCCAATATCCTGATTGGGTGGCAAATGTTGTATTGGTGCCAAAACCCAATGGAACAATGAGAATGTGCGTGGATTACACAGACTTAAATAAGGCGTTCCCTAAGGATAGCTTTCCTTTGCCCAAGATCGATCGGTTGGTTGATTCTACGGCTGGACATGCCTTGTTGAGTTTTATGGACGCCTATTCTGGCTTTCATCAAATTCCTCTATGGGAGGAAGATCAGGAAAAAACAACTTTTGTTACGGAAACAGGTCTGTACTATTACACCAGAATGCCCTTCGGTTTTAAGAATGGTCCAGTTACCTTCCAGAGACTAGTTAATGAAGTATTCAAGCAACAATTGGGATGTAATATGGAAGCATACATTGATGACATGATCGTCAAAAGCAAGGAATCCAAGGATCATGTAGCCGATTTAAAGGAAACTTTTGAAACTTTGAGGAAGTATAAGATGAGGTTGAATCCAAAGAAGTGTGTTTTCAGCGTCACATCAGGCAAATTCCTGGGGTTTCTTATGGATGAAAGAGGGATTGAAGTCAATCCAGACAAGGTCAAGGCCGTGATGGATATGACTTCTCCCCAGAGTGTTAAGGAAGTTCAGAAGTTAACTGGGTGTTTAGCAGCTTTGGGAAGGTTCCTGTCAAGGGCAGGAGATAAGTGCCACTTCTTCTTTGATACGATCAAGAAGAAGGCCAACAAATTTGAATGGACTCAATCAGCTGAGGAAGCCTTTATTAAATCAAAGGATCATCTCCATTCTCTTCCCAAGTTGGTAAGCCCCAAGGAAAAAGAAATTTTGTATATGTACCTTGCTATATCAGAATATGCACTCTCAGCTGTCTTATTGGTTGAGAGGGACGGAGTTCAACATCCGGCTTATTTTGTTAGCCATATTCTCCAGAAGGCTGAACTGAGATATGCCACGATTGATAAGTTTGGATTAACATTGTTTTTACCAAGCAGAAAACTAAGGCCCTACTTCTTGTCCCACCAAATAATTGTTTATACGGATCAGCCACTTAAGTCATGCCTAACTAAAGAATCTTCTGGTAGGATGCTTAAGTGGGCTATCGAGTTGGGTTCATTTGAGATTTTATATAAACCTAGGAAAGCGATTAAGGGAAAAGCGTTTGCCAACTTCATTGTTGAAATGACCAGGCCATAGATCGAGGAGCCAAGTATTGACCACTGGACACTGCATGTTGATGGATCATCCACCCAAAACGGGTGTGGAGCGGGAATCATATGCAGATCTCCTGAAGGATATTTGTACGAGTATGCAATGAGGTTCATATTTCAAACTTCAAACAATGAAGCTGAGTATGAGGCCTTAATTGCAGGAATTAAGATGTGTAAAGCAGCTGGAGCTAGGAAGATAGAGGCTATGTCTGATTCACAACTGATTGTGAGTCAATACTTGGGAGACTATGAAGCCCGTGATGAGGGCATGAGCAAGTATTTGAAAATGCTACAAGAAGAAGTTAAGGATCTCGAAAGTTTGGAGTTAATGCAAGTTCCTCGATCTGAGAACAATCAGGCTGACGCCCTGTCCAAGTTAGCTAGTTCTGCTATAGGAGACTCACCCAGAACTGTTTTTTGGGAAGTTAAGGAAAAGAAGAGTATTGACTAGGAAAGAGATGTAAACTTCATTAGCAGGGGAAGTACCTGGATGGATGAAATCATCGCTTATAAAACAGATGGAACTTTTCCAGCCGATGCACGACAAGCTAAGTATGTCAAGGCCAGAGATGCGTGGTTTGTGCTATGGCAAGGGCAATCATACAAGAAATCGTTTACTCATCCGCTATTGAAGTGCATCACTCCCGAGCAAGGTGAAGAAGTTTTGGAAGATATTCATGAGGGGTTTTGTGGGTCTCATATAGGGGGACGAGCCTTAGCTGAAAAGGCGCTTCGCACAGGGTATTACTGACCATCATTGAGGCAAGACGCTATGAATTACGTCAAGAAGTGTAAGAGATGTCAGTTGTATGGAAATTTGCACCACCAACCAGCTAATGTTTCAAGCCCAATCATCAGTCCACTTCCTTTTGCCAAGTGGGGCATGGACATTCACATCTGAAACTTCAGATGCTGGAACTCTCAAAGTAGCAGTTTCTCTATGGGCAGTTTGTTTGGTTCTTGCCATTGCAACTTCCTGCACAGGAAGAGAAGGAAGTAGGAAAGACCTAGACAATAAATGATCAGGAACGACAGAAGATTGAGTTCCAACAGAAGAAGTAGTACGAGGAGAAGGAAGTAATTTAATAGAGTTCTCATTATTATTTGGGNCATTATTTGGGGAAGAAGAGGATGAAGAAGCCATTGACAAATTCAAAGGAATATAAAGACAAAGAAGTAAAAGAAAAACAAGAAATAAATTGAAGAAAAGGAAGAAAAATAATTCAGGTAAATACCTGAAAAAGAAGAAGAAAACTAGGATCTACTGTTGACACCGAAAACCACCGCACCGACTCGCCGTAAATCGCACCACAGGTCGCCGGAAATCGCCTCTGAAGTTTCTTGAGAGCTTGAGAAGATTCTTTGGAACTTTTAGAGAGAGAAAGTGAAAAGTAAAATGATTGTTTCACAATCATTTTCAATCCCTATATATATAGAGAATTTGAAGGGGTAGAAAAGTAAATTCCCCCTTCAAATTTGAAATTCCCCCCAAAAACCTAAAGGGGGTGGTTGAGGCATTAATAACTGCTAAGGAAAGTTACAAAATAACTTCCGGAAGGGAAAGAGACGTCAGTTGGGGCATACATTATGGATCCAAACACCCAACGGAGGGGCAAATGATGTGGCACGCCATATCATGCCACTTGTAAGCATAATACTGGGCCACATGTTCCATTAATCATGCAAATTGCTAAGTCATATTCAGTCTACAGGCTGCATTGACGACTACGTGTCGCCCTTGAGATCGTGCCACGTGTTCGGAGAGGCTACTCTATGCTATGGGCCAAAGGCTAAGGGTTAGAAAGGCCCAACTATGGCTCATAAAGGCACAAGCCAATCACCAAGGGACAAGTGTCCCAAAACCCTAGGTCACCCTTGGTGATCTTGCCTATAAATACCCCATGGGGGCATTCATTCATTCATTCAAGCACATTCACTCTCATACAATTCTTACATAATACTAGAGTCTCTCTCTCTAGATTAGTATTGTTAATTATGGTTATTTAACCATAATCCTCCCACAAATACTTACTTAAGTATCGGAGGGGGAAAAAATCCTACAAGGATTTTGTTCCCTTGTTTTGCAGGAACCGAGGTCCGAGCCATCAGGAAGTGAACAAGCCAACACCTGTCCATCCGAAGCATAGCTCTCTAGTTCCCTCTCCACTTATTCAGTTGAAGTGACCCTACCAGGAACTCATACTACATCAAGACTATTTTTACTGAATTCCTTATGAAAAATAAGATTTATTAAAGCTGATTTCATGTAAAAACAAACTTTATAAATATTTTATTAAAATTGTGAACGCCTTTGTCCTAAATTGACGGTTTACGAAAATAAATCACATAACTATAAGAGTTTTAAAACAAACCTAAGTCGACCAAAACTTGTTTCTGGACTAAATAAGTATGAAAAGGATTTTAAAAATTGGATTTACAACCTAATGAATTAATTAAGTATTTGTAACCTAATTTAAGGAGTTATATCGCTTAAATTGACGGTTTTTGAAATAAAAACCATTAGACCTTAATTAATCAATGAAATATGATTTTTGAAAACATGACTACTGTAAAGGTTTTCGAAAACTAAATCAAGAGTTTTTATCACCAAAATATATTTTTCCTTAGTTAATTACTAATTAGATCACCATTAATCAATTAATAGTTTTTTTGGAAATAAAACAATTTTTGGTTTGATAAATATTTGAAAAATGGTTTTTGAAACCCTAATTACAGTAAAGGTTTTATAAAACTATTATACGATTTTAAAAAAATTATTATGGTTTTTACTAATTTATTTTCTGTTTTTGTTACCTTATTTAATAAGAGGTTTTACGAAAATTCACTTTCTATTTTTAGAAATTTCCTAAAATGTTTACAAAGTCACTTATTATATTTAGAAGGTTAATGAAAGTGGTATGAGTTGATTATAAGTGATGGATGGTTTATAAGTTGTTTCTACAGCTACGTTCATATTTGATGTTTCTGAAACTTTTCGATGTTTGTTTAAGTTGTTTAAAATGAAGTAAAGTATGTTTTGTGAACATACTTTAATACTCATTTAAGAAAATGAACATTTAGGTTAACTGAAGTCAAGGGGCAAAAAGACCATTTAAAATAGTTATCATATTTAAATATCTGTGAAATTATGTATTAGTTGTATATACTTTTTAAATACACAATATTTATGTATTTTTGTTTTGTATTGTATGATTTACGCAGGTCTTGTATCGGTTGTATTATACGATTTACGCAGAACTTCGCCTTTATCCCTGTGAAAATTTTCTTTTAAGGATGAATAAATCTATAGTCAATTAATCACACACTAAACAAGCGAAAACCGTGAAGTTCAGTATGTGGGTGAATGAGTCGATATTTAGTTCAGTTTTCGAAGGATGAATGAGTTGATGCGGAGTTCAATTTTCGAAGGATGAATGAGTCGATGTGGAGTTCAGTTTTTGAAGTTCAGTGTGTGGGTGAATGAAGTTAGTTTTTGAAGGATGAATGAGTCGATGTCGAGTTCAGTGTGCGGGGAGAAAACCGTGAGGTCGATCGATCTTCTGTTGATGGTGCAAGCACCCAATACAGTTACCACACTAATAGGGTGTTACTTGCATAAGTTTTCCCACAATTATAATTAACAATTTTTTATTTATACATAAATTTGAGAAGATGTAAGTTTTTAATTTTGTTTGATTTAAACAAAAGTATTTAATAAATTTGATGTATATGCCATGGCTTCTAATGAGATTGAAACACGACTTTTTTACAATCAATATTTGAGGTCATGGTGTGTGCAGTTGTTTAGAAATGTCATAATTGAAGAAGACGAAGTAGGCAAAGAGTAGTTGGTAATGCCATGCTGTTTACTCATATGTGTTTGTTCACTGTTGAAGCTTTTTTAAAGATTTTTTTGTTTTGTTTTTACTTTTGCTTGAGAATGAATAATTTCAAAGAAAAATTAGACCAACGTGTAGTGCTACTAGTCTATATCTATATAATATATTTAAAAGGTATTTCGGAGAACGTTGATGCGCCACATAAGCCCCCCAACATTCACCTGCATTGTGCCACATGGCATCCTTTTGCCAACATAATGCCACACAGACAAGTTCTCTCCAACTTTGCGCCACATATGACTAATTGATACGATATATCCAAAAATTCGAATGAAAGCAACATGTAGCTATTAAGAATTAAACTCGTGACCTTTCAAATGAAATGTAAATACACAGCCATCAATCTACTTTGTTTTTGTTGATCAGTTATTCACAATAAAATATAATAAAGTGCTATAGTTACATGAGTACATGTAACTAAAAGTACATGCAACAATATGTACATCTCTAAAAGGCATGATAAGAGACTATTGTTAACACATTTCCTTATCTCAAGTGCCCAATAATTGTTATTTTCATCCGAAAAAAGTCAATGTATTTTTTATTCTTTTAGCGAAAACTTATCACGGAAACATAATTTTTATTAATTTTGCATGAGCCAATTAATTACAAAAAGATAATAAAATAAATTATAAAAATTTATGAATAATAACATATTACCTCCGTCTTTTTTTTACTTGCTACATTTACTTTTTCACATTTCCCAATAAACAACACGCGTTATATATTTCAATAAATTATAAAAAGTATATATTTGGAAAGTTTACATCGAAACGAATCAAACAAGATCCCATATGACTATATTTTTCTTTACATATAAAGTGAGTCAAAGTTACACTATAACTGGTGTCGAAAATCCTAATGTAGCAAGTAAAAAGATACAAAGGGAGTATTTGATATTCTGAGATTGACCCCGGGGATCGCCCGGGCTAAATTACTAGTTTAATGACTATAAGTACTCAAGGCACTTAGAATGAATTATTTCAACGAGAAATCAATGAATAATTAATTTAATTTAATATTGCAAGCAAGCAAGCAATCAATGAATAATTAATTTAATTTAAATATTTTGAAATTAAAAATAAATAAAAAATAACAAAGTGTATCTTAAGAAATTGGAATAAACAATTTTTAAGGAGTTAAACTAATAGTCTTTCTGTACATTCCAATCCAACACTACTGGAAATGCTTCAAATAAACTGGCTTCGTAGTCCTTTGCTTGCGAGGCCTCATCCTCAAAATACAATACCGGCATGAATTTTTTCAAGTACGTACAAAGACTTTCCACTCTAGCACAATTATACATCTCATCACCGTTCACGTGGTCATTATTTTCACCGTTTTCTGTGTTCTTGGATGCTTGTTTTGACTTTTCTTTTCGATTGAGTTTTTGATATCAAATAACATAGTACTTTCCTCATTTTCATCGGAAGTCTGTAGATCAATCAACATTTTAGCCAATTTGTCTTTTAACCAAATTGATCGCTCATAGGATGTTGATGCCATTCTGCAAAGCTGATTGTTGAAACTATAAAGAAACGCAAATCGTCCAACCAATGCTTTCTCATCAGACTTGGTTATGCAAAATTCTTCTCCATCACCAAACGGTGAACAATGTTCCTTAGCTCTAATTGTCTACCTACGAAGAATACAACTACCTGAATTTGTTTTAACACATCATGTTTCATGGCCGCAAACATATGAAGACAAGGGTATCCAATGGATTGAAGCCATATAACAACAAAACATTCTCTTAAGACCCTGGCAGTGGATCACCAAATATTTCACGCTTTCATTTTTAGTGTCTTTTAGCCAATACATCTTTGCTGAGCCATCAAGTCAACCATCCTCTACTTTAGTTTTATATGCAATGTAACAACTTTCATACTTTATCTCCTTTAAAAGCATGTCATACGATTTTCGTGTGTACGCTCCACCATCAATTACAGAGAAGGTATGTTTAGTGGTGTAGTCATCATTGTCCTCGACAAACCTTATTTGTTCAAGTACATAATCATACATCTCAACAAATTTTTACATTAACAAGTCACTTGTAGGAACTATTTTCAAAGTGCTATTCATCGATTCACATCTTTGAGTGCTCCTCACGCCTGTAAACAAAAGCAAAATGCATCGCCTATTATCGTCATGTTAATTAATTAAATTATTATCACGTTGATGAGGAGTTAAACTAATAGGCAAAATATCCCAATAATATGCATTCTGATGGTACAAAAAACCTTACTAATAATAACAAAAACATACCAGCAAAAAACTGTCCACTAAGATACGCTTCAGCCCATTTTTCTTGGTCGTTGTACAGATCTTTCACCCACTTTTTATCTTCGACCTCATGGTGCTTCACTAGCTCCTTCCATGCCTTATCAAACTCTCTGGGTGTTTGACATTTATCAACACACTTCATAAATCCACAACAAAAATGGTTATTGGTGTGTCGGCGGGCATTTGGAAACACCTTCTTTATAGCACTTTCCATGGCCTTGTCACCTTCAGTAACAGCCGTGTAAGGAATCATGTTTTCCCCGGCTTCAAGTAGTTGTTGTAACACTCATGTGTAAGTTCTACCTTTTCATCAGTTATCAACGCCACTGCAAATGGTACTGTCTTCCTGTGATGATGAGTTACTCCTGTAATCACTACCAATGGCTTGTTATAGGCATTAACTTTGTATGTAGCGTCAAATGCAATTACTCTACCAAAGGCATTGTAATCATTGCGACATATTCCATCATGCCAAAACAACTTACCAATACATTTGTCCTTATCACGAGTGTAACTCATGAAAAAGGTGGGGTTAGCTGACTTCTTCCCCACAAGATATGCCATAACGGTCTCGGCATCACTAACTTTTATCTCCTCCACTTTCATGTTGGTGTATGTGTTGTACATGTCTTTTGCTAGGAAGCTCAAATTGCTAGGGCCGCCTGCTTCCTGTAGGGCTATTTAATCGGATCGATCTGATCCAAAATGTTGGGTATCTGACATTTTCGGAATAGTCAAATTCAAATCCGTATCCATTCCGATTAAAGTCTGATATTCGAAATTTAAGGATCGGATAATCGAATATCCGATGATCTGATTTCCTTTTTTTAGCCTGTTGCGCTCCTATTTTGACTTTTGTTTTTTGTAACTAAAAATCAATATTGAAGGGGTTTTAAACTCCAAAAATAAACAATACAACAATAAAGCGAAACATTGCAATTTACAAACATGATAACAAAAATAAAAAGTTCTCAATTACAAATATAAAAAGTCCAAATTAAAAAATAATCCCAAAATGTACTGTCCAAAAATTAAACAACTACGAAATGTTCAAATTACAAAAAACATTACATCAATAACTTAAAGTGTCCAACGACTCATCAATCTCGATATTAGGTTGCTCCATCATCAAATCTTTCATACCTATAATGCATGTTAAATTGTTAATAGAAAAATAAGTAAATAATTATCAAGTAAATATTAAAACAAAACAGCAACAACAACAACAACAGTAGTACGAAAATTACCTTCTTCTAAATTCTCTAATTCAAGCAAACTTTCTTCTATCACAAGGGGCAAGTTAGCGCTATGAAACCAATCCGCACCACAAATGAGTGTCTCAACCATTCTTGGGGTCAAAGAAGTGCGAAATACATCAAGTATACGTCCTCCAAAACTAAAAGCGGACTCCAAATCTACTGTAACGGGAATAACAAGAACATCTCGAGCCATACAAGCAAGAATGAGAAAAGTCTTAACTCTATCCTTCCACCATAGTAAGATATCAAATGTTTTATCTTTGGGTTAACGATCATCACTTAAATACTTTTCTAACTCATTCTTTCGCCCACAAGTTACCTTATCACCTCTTTCCCTATCAAATTCATCAGTCACAAAATCCTCAAAATCCATCATCATGTTTTTCCTTACTTCACCACCGGGAGAACTAATACTAGTGTTTGAAGATAATGAAGCTTTTTCTTTGTTATTTGAAGATGAAGAAGGAACATAGGATGCAAACAAATCTATTAAAGTTGTATTAATCTTTGCCACCAGGAACGTATTTTCAAATTCAGTATAAGCACTTTGCAAAACCTATCCAACATAAGTCATCGTACGCCTTGGATCAAGGGCTAATGCAATAAACATTAAAATATCGAGGTTATTGACATTTCCCCAATACTTGTCATGTTTCAACTTCATTTGCTTACCCATGTTTTGTATGCTTTCATCCTCACTAGTACAATATTTTCGGATCATCTTACCAACACCAAATGCATCAAACACATAAGTATTAGCCGTCACATAACGAGATCCCAACAATCTCAAGGTAGCATGTATCATAGAATATTTTCAAGAAAGGCAAAAACACATCAACTTCAATCTTCCTCTTCCGGGACACCCCCACATTTTTTAAGTTCTCTCACATATGTTGTATCCTTGGAAATCAAGTTAGTAAAGGCAAGTTTGAACTTAGTAGCCGACTCAAGCATTAAATAAGTTGAATTCCATCGCGTTTTAACATCTAAACAAACTAGACTCTTAGTATCTAACCCCTCCTCAATTGCACATGCTTTAAA
This sequence comes from Suaeda aralocaspica, assembly GCA_016808085.1. Classification (NCBI taxonomy): domain Eukaryota; kingdom Viridiplantae; phylum Streptophyta; class Magnoliopsida; order Caryophyllales; family Amaranthaceae; genus Suaeda; species Suaeda aralocaspica. Next base: position 1,213,628 of record PYUH01003987.1, read on the forward strand.
CATTTGAAGTCGAGCGAGAGAAGACCTAACATATTTCACAGCACCATGAATTTTCACTATGGCTTTGTCAACATCTTTTAATCCATCTTTAACTACCAAATTCAATATGTGAGCAACACACTCATATGCAAATAATCACCATTCAACACATTAGTATTATGATGATTCATCCACCTTTTCAAATATTGAATAGCTACATCATTTGAACTAGCATTATCAACAATTACAGTCATTATCCTTTTAAGTTCCCATGTTAACAAACATTTCTCAATTGCTTTTCCAATAAGTTCTCCACTATGACCAGGAATTTGACAAAAATTGATAATTTTTTATGTAAGTTCCAATCATTAACAATGAAGTGTGCAGTGAGACACATGTAACTTAAATTTTGTCCAGAAGTCCATGTATCAGTTGTAAGACATACCCTAGAGGATAATTGTTTAAAAAAGTTTTTTTAGTTTCTTCCTTTCCTCAATAAACAACTTATAACAATCTCTAGTGATGGTAGCACGTGAAGGAACAACAAATCTTGGATTCAAAGACATACAAAATACACAAAAACCCTCACGCTCTACAAACCTAAAAGGCAACTCATCCACAATAACCATCTTAGCAAGACACTTTCTAGCAACTTATTGATCAAATTCCCAACGCACTGGAACATTAACACATTTAGTTGTATCATCTTCTTTTTTAATTGTTTGAGAATGAAATTGAATTAGTTTTCGTTTCTTATCCAAATTCGGCTCATAATTTTTACATCTTTCAACATGATTTTTCAAAGGTGTAGTACCTTTCTTAGGATAACAACCAACCAAAGTACCACTATATAAACATTTAGCATGATTAGGATTACCCTCAAGACGTTCATAATACCTCCAATGTGGTAATTTTTTTTCACTTTGTTTAGAAGCACTTACCTTTGGTGGGAGTGGTGGCTTTTCATCCATGGTTGAGGATGAAGGGATCCCTTTTCTTTTCTTTGATGTTGGGAAAGTCTCCTTCGCCACTTCTTGCAAACTTTTGGCATCACTTTCTTCCTCATTATATGGAGGGTCTTCTTTGTCTAGATCATTGCTTCCCGATAAAGCACTAACAATTAAAAAATATAAACAAAACAAATAAGTCAAATAACACAAACAAAATTTCAGAATATCACTGATTCAGAATTTCGGAAAATAATTTTAGGATTAATAATAGAATATCAGAATAACAAAATTTCAATTATTATTCTGAAAATTCGATTATGAATTAATTAATTAATCAGAATAACAGAATAACATTCTGTCTAACAGAAACAGAACCTAAGAATTAATTATCTCGAAACAATTCTGAAAATTCGGTTATGAAATAACTAATCTGAATAACAGGATAAAATTATGTCTAACAAAATTAACAGAAATAGAAACAGAAACTTAGAATTAATAGAATTCTAACAATTCTGAAAATTTGATTACGAATTAACAAAATTTTCAGAATAATAAAATTCGATTATGAAAATTCTGAAAATTCGATAATGAAAATTCAATTATTAATTAATTAAATTCGAGAAAATCAAAATTTCAAAGCTGAAATTTTCGACAACATTTCAAATACTAAAACATTCGATTTCAATTACAGAAAAATATAACTAAAATTTTCGAATTCAATTAGCCAAAAACACGTGCAATATATTGAAACAACAACACAATCAAACAAAATCATTAAATCAATTACTCAAATTCTATTAAAAAGCAAAAAAGAAATTAATAAAACGAACAAAAAAAAATGTGAAGAAATACCTCATAGTGATCGAACGGACAAAAAAATGTCGCCGGAGACTACCACTTGATCGAATGGACAAAAACTCAATGAGATTATAGAACGGACAAAAAATGCCTCAATGAGATTAAAGGCCGCAATCAGCCCGACAGAGTGAGAAGGGGAGAAAGGAATTAAAAATTTATGGTTAGGGTTTTGGTTAGTGAGAAAGTGAGAAGGTGGTTTACAGCATTTGTGACTTGTGATGTTGTGAAGGTGTCAAGGTGAGGCCCGTGAGGCTGTGATAAACTGATGACTAATGATCCCAATTCAAAACAAAAAAAAAGAGCCCATTTTAGAATGTTTAGTTTTTAAATTGTTAGATCAGTCGGATTAGTCGGATAACCGACGGATCAGAAATCTTAATCCGTATCCGATTCGGGATATGAAATTGTATGTTTTGATCCAATTTTTCGGATCGGTTTAGTCGAATCTCGAGTCGGATCAGTCGGGTCGGATATTTTTGAACGACCCTAGCTTCTTGCGTGAGGTTTCTCATCATAATGCAAGGTCTCACTCCAAAATCGGTCAAACATTTTATGCGCATCTTTTGCGCTTTTGAAATTTGTCTATGGCTCTTGTAAGCACATGAGTACCAAAAGAGTGACCCAAGTAACATAATTGTACAAACACATAGAAATAAATCTTATAGGCAAGAAAGGACAAACCTGATGAAATGAACTTGATTTATAGGGACAAGATCATGATTATGTTCTGCAATGAAATTCCTCACATACCATCTGTCGTCATTGAAATTCCATTTAAATACCATTTCAGCTAAGCATCCACATCTTGTAATTTCACGAGCTTTGTATTATCGTGCTAGGATTTGATAAATACTTTTCCTCTCGTCAACCTTCTTTATTACACACTAACTTCATTCCGGTGGGGTGTTTATCAGGTCCACTTTTATTTTTTTGTTGAATACGTACTCCAAATCCCTTAACTTTTGCATACATTTTATAAAATTGAATGCAATAGTCCATATTTTTGAAGGACAACTCCGACATGTCTTCCTCAGTGAATTCGTTAAGGTCTTTACTTATTGACTCCCATACACTAAGATTGATAAATGTTTCTGCCACAGGTCCGATTTCATCTTTGTTGATTGTTCTTTGTTGGCTAAGGTTTCGAGTTTTATTTTCCACCACCTACCAACATACAAAAAAGGTATCAAATTACCCAAATTTGATATGACATTAACAGTTTCTCACCATACTCTAAAATTTAAGGACCAAAAACAATTGCAATTAGTACGTTATCTGTTTTACTGGTTGAATTATTGGGTGGCTTCTCCTACAAAATTTGAAGACTGTTGTTACTTTTTTTTACGTGATATTATGTTATAAATAGATTACATGAAACCAGTTGAAAACACTAACCGTAGGCATGTCGTCTTCTATTTCGAATGCATTAGCATTATTGTTGGTAGCATGAAATTGTTACTGCTGTTGTAACTCGTCTTCAATGGAAGGATGCCCATCAACCTCCATTGTCGCTGCCTGTGATGATAATAAAATCTGATATGAAATTAGATGATTGTTGTCATATGATGTATGTTTCAATTTTTTAATTAGTTTGGTAACATTAGGATGTTGATTACGAAATCAAGCAATTATGGTATTTTTTTCTTTTTTGTTAAGGAAATCCCATCAATTTAGGAAGTAAATAACACTGATTAAAAAAAGAGTCGTATGTTTCCTTTTGTCTAGAGAGTGTTAATTAGTTTCCCTCTCTATTAAAATTTTTAAATATTTTTTTTATTTGACCTACTATTTTATGATTAAAATTATTTTGACATTATAGGCTCTTGTGACATTAAATTCATCTTTTTTGCCAAACAATTTTTTAATATAATTTCATGTTTTCTACAAATAAAAAATTACTCTGTAAAAATAAACTAGTTTAATTGATTGATAACTATTAGAGGACCAATTTAACCAAAAGCCTAGGCCGAATGAAGTTTGTCATGGTATCAGAGCGAATGATCATGTCCCATTATCCATCCCATAAGGAAAGACCCAAAAATGCAAGATGGAAGGTTTATTTAGAAGGCTGTTTGGAGCAAGTAGCCCAACCTATTGTGAGTGCCCCAAGTAGGGGCTTGTTTACCTCATATTGCAGTCCAAGATAGAAAGCCCAACGAGGATGTTTATGACCTATCCAAATTGCGGAGAATAGATGGGCTCACATGTGAGGGGGAGTGCTGAGAAAATAAACCCACATTGAAGAATAAGAGGGAGTATGACTAACATATAAGCTTAGAGGGCTACTCCTCATATTACCAATTGGTTTTATGATGGAACCCCAATGGGTTTGTGTGTAGTCATTCTCTCCTCTTATTCTTCAATGTGGGACTCACATGCGGGTTCATTTTCTCAAAAATAACTAATGGAGATAAAACTACCTCCCATAAAATAAAATATAAAAAAACTGCCTATTTTTGTTTTATATACATACATGATCACATAAAGACAATAAGAATTATAGTAGGAATAATCATTTACCATTAACTAATAAGTAAAAGAAGTGTGTACATCAGACTTTAAAATACATCAAAATTGACCTAAAGGTAAAAATTCTTGCATTTTAAAACTAAATATAATAATAATAATAATAATAATAATAATAATAATAACAATAATAATAATAATAATAATAATAATAATAACAAAGCATAATTTTAAATATTTATCAAAAACTAAAGCCTAAAGATAGTAGTAGTAGTTTCTATGATAAGTCTATAGACTCTATTGTTTTTTCAATTCTTGGCATTTTTGATCTTCAGTCAATAGAAGAATCTTCATCGGTTTGTAGACTTGGTGCAGCGACTTCAATAACCCGCTTCCCATTTTTATTAATAGGAATCTTCTCGTACATGCGATTCTCAACAATATACGCGTTTCTTTCTAAATGAAAAATGTCACAAATTAACTCCTCGATCCGGACGATTTTCGACTAAAGTTGCAACTTTATCATCCCTGTATTTGTTGATTAGTACTTTCATAAATATATGCATTTGATTGAGGTCAACAATATGGCTTTGCTTGTCACTAAGTGTGCTTGGTGGTTTTTAGCTTCACTTTTGTTAGTATACCACCATCCGGTATCTATTCTGAATTGCATCATTTCACTCCCAAAAATCATCTCAATTGTTGGCAGTGAGCCACATTCATTCAACAATGCTCCGACTGCTATCTCTCCAATTGAGTATAACATATGGGATATAAAAAAAGTGAACGTAACAATATCAAGTAAATTCTCAAAGATTTTTCTCTGGTTTTCCATTGCGACTAGGGGTCCGTTTGGTAAGGTGTAAAACATTTTCATGGAAAATAGTTTTCCATGGAAAAAAATTTTCATGGGAACAATTTTCCATTGTTTGGGTGCATGTAAAAAAAGTGATGAAAATAGGGGAAATGAAGGGGGTGGAAGGAGGTAGTGAGGAAAGAGTGTATAAGGGGATGGGAGGGAAATTGTTTTCCTTTCATTTTGGAAGGAAAATGGTTTTCCATTATTGTAAGAAAAAATTTACTCCCATGGAAAATGATTTCACATTCCTTTGTGTATCAAACAATGTAAAATTGGGAAAGGGAGGAAAACACTTTTCAAGGAAAATGTTTTACGCTCTACCAAACGGAGCCTAAAGTTTTGATTTTGAACTTTTTGTGTTTTGCTAATTCATGGACCAACAATGAAACATGACCTTATTTATACATAGGGTACAGGGTGGTTTTTTGCGGCAATTAATGACAACTTCCCCCATCAAGAAGTGGCGGTAAATAAGGAAAATGGTTATGTGATTATGTCCATGATTATTTTCATTATTGTTGTACGTGATATTTTTAAAACTAGTTAATTTGATATCTGAATTAGCATAACATATTTGTATATTTTTAACTTATACAAATTAGGAAAATACCTAACTTCCAAAAATTAGTGCCAACTTTCTTATTATTAATATCTCATGGATTATATGCATAAGATTCTATCCATTATGATCGCGGAGTTGACAATTTCCATAACATTATGAGTATTCACTTCAAATATTTAAAATATTATTTAGCACCAAAAAAAAATTATTTAAAATATTATGGCGATTGGCTACGTATAATACATGGCTCCCTAAAACCCTAAACCCTTAATTTCTACTAATTATTAAAAGCTATATTTGGTATAAAGGGCTTTTGAGTTTAACGATCAACTAAGACACTAAATAACAATGAAACGACATTTAAACACGACAATATATCACATAATAAAACAATCACGCATATTCAATTGTCTTACATTCTTAATCGCTCTTATGGCACAAACATATAATATGATTAATGACATTTCCACTATTAGTACCAACAGATAATAGAAATTCTCTTCGTCCTAACTACATTAAGAAACAAAGTTTTATTTTATGGAGTGAAGGTTATGATGTAACTATATACACATACGTTATGAAATATAAGGTGCGTAAGATATAAAAAAAAATGATGTCATCAACAATAGTTGAAGATAAACATAATTCATATATACTTTTTCAGTCTAATTTACTTTAGGTTACTATAAACTATTTTTTTTATTTTAACATAATTCATCCTATAAAATTATTAATGTAATTGCAATTCCCAACTTAAAAAAGGTATCGAGTTCAAAGTACAAAAATATTTATGAACACAATAAAGAAATATGGGAACAACAAAACGAATAGGGATGTCAACGATACAAGCCGAGCCAAGCCGAATAATAGCTTGTTCGAGTTTTTGTTAACAAATATAAATAACTATTAATCAATAACTATACAAACTTACAAAAATCGTGCTTTAATGATCTACAAACAAGCTATAAACGGGTTATGACCGAGCTTTAATACAAGCTATAAATGATTTGTTAGCGAGCCTTAATGAGCCGAGTAATAAGCTGTTCAAATAAAGCTCGTTTATTGATTGAGCTTGAATTTTTTTTTTCATAGTCATTTATTTATACATGAACAATCCTTCACCAAGCTTTGACCGAACTTGTTCACGAGTTGTTCAAAAGTGTATAGACTCATTGATATCTCTTAAAACGAAGCAATATATAGATGATAATGACATTTCACACATTTCAATAATTTTAGATATTGTTAAACCTATGTCATATAGTTCAAAATTTTAGGAAAGCATTGCTATACTGATCTCAATTTTCCAATATACGACTAATATATGAGATGTCATATAGTAAGACTTATTGCTCCTCCTGGGTATACTCCGGTCCAAAACCAGAGCAAAAAGGGGGGTTTTGACCGGAGCAAATGTCATTTTTTTCCACTAGTGAGTACACTGATGCAAAGGGTGGCAAAAAAAAGCAAGAAGTTCAGAAATGGAGCACAACCATATGTCCTAGGGTTTTGACAAAAGTTTGAGAGAAACAAGGACTTAGCAGCAAGGTGTATAGTAATGCCAAGTTCAGAAACAGTTTTCCAAGTGGGTCTGTACTTGGATACATTAACTGTGGACTTGAGTGCAAGGTCTTGCACTTGTAGAAGGTGAGATCTGACTGGGGTGCCATGTGCCCATGCTGTTGCTGCTATTTTCTTCTGTTATAAAAAGGCAGAAGACTATGTGGCACATTTTTCCTTACAGGAAACCTACCTGAAATCCTACAACTACCTCATACCACCTTTTGATGGTGAAAGACATTGGCCAAAGAAAGATTTGCCAATACAACCCCCTCCCATTAAGATTAGACCTAGGAGGGCCGAGGAAAAGTAGGAGAAAAGATCCTCATGAGGATCCTAAAAGGCAAGGGCATTTGACTAAACATGGTGTAGATATTACATGCAGCAATTGTCATGAAAAGGTCGCAACAAAAGGATCTTCACAACTGTAAGAGAAGAAACTGCAGTGCCATCTCCACCAAAGAGAGGGAGAGGGAGACCTAGATATGATGGTGGACCCTCAAGAACCTCTTCTACTGCAGATCACATAGCAGCAATAGTTGAACTAGGAAGAGTGGGAAAAAATGGGAGAATGATAAGGGGAGGTAGGAGAGCAAGAGGTGGTGCTCGAGGTGGTTCAATATCAACAAATGCTACCGGGAGAGGTAGTGTTACTGTTACTGCACCAAGGGGTGGTAGGGGTAGAGGAAGAGGAAGGGGAAGTACTTCAGTTTTTGTGAGTTGAATTCATGAACTGTGTCATTTCTTACCATGTTTGTGTTCATGACCATTGGTTGAATGCATTGCAAATAACACAAGGTATTGGAGTTCTTTTCTCAAGTAATGGTCATGCAATCTCCAATGTAAGCAAATACAACATATCCTCATACATTCTATAATACAATGCTTCTTATGTGCAGATGCTTTTGTAATGTTTCTGTAATATACCTAATTAGTAATAAACTGCTTCTTATGCGTAGATGTCTGGCTCAAATGCTCCAACACAAGTAGTGTTTGGTAGTCAAGCTTCTTCAAATGATGTGTAGATGAGCAGTAGTTTGTTGATTTTAGGAATTGTGTAAACTTGGAAGTAATGTATGTATTTTGGAGGTGACATTATTTTTTTCAACAATGTGTGCTGTTGAAATGATATGAATGGAATGTAAACAATGGATTACTACATCTATTTTGATATCTTTTGGAGATTAATGTTGATACTAAAATGAATCAATGAAGCTAGTTGTAGATTTTATGTAAGTTTGATGTGCAATAAACCTTGTTTTTAATGGCTATTATTATATCTAAGTTTGTTGTGCACAAAGTTATTTAGTTACTTAACAAACTAAGTCACACAATTCTACAAACTTCTCATCAATATTCATTCGTTCAACCAAGTTCCATACAATGAAGATAAAAGTTGTTGATAACAACAACAAAAAAATTACACAGCAAAAACATCCATTCCATCATCATCAACCATAAGCCTTAATATTAACAACCGGCTACTACTAACTTAATTTTAACATCAGTAAAGTCAAATGTGGTGCATTTGAAACAACAAAATGATGCACCACCCTACAACACTGCATACACAAACTTATTCCATCCTCAACAACACAACCGCAAAGAAAACCCAAGACATAATTAGAACAACCATCAGCCTCCTGTCAGCATTGGGAGAGTAAAGGTCCTCCCTAATGCTAGCATTCTCCATCCAAGATGCCTCCAAATCTTCATATTGCTTGTCATCCTCTCCTTCAGCTTCCTGTTTTCCTTTAACAAGATTTGGTTCATCAACTCAAGCTCAACAATTTCAGTGATGTGTTTCTGAATTTTTTGTTGCAGATCACGAATGTCATTCACCTCATTCTCCCATCTGATGAAACCACAATTTCTGGGTCCCTAAAAATTTGTAACCCTAATTAATTTCATTCCCATTAAAACTGAAACCCTAATTTTTTGAAAACTGATGAAATTAGGAAATTTAGTTTTCAATAGTAACAACAAAGCTTCAAATTAATGAAAACAACAAACACAATAACACAAGGAATCAAACTTACAGGCCAATGAGGGCATCCATAAAACCTCCTTCCAAAGTTAGGGCCATTGAACCTAACTGTTTTCAAAGGGGTAGGTTCGTTGTGGTCGCATAACACCACCATGTTTTGCTCGCTTCTGGACCTTGAAGAACTTGAACCACTTGATTGTTGAGAGGAGGAAGCTATTACAAAGTGCCAAAAAGCTTGTGTAAAAATAAAAACAGATTGAAAAAGAGGGAGACAAGAAGCTCAGTGAATGACTTACTTAGAAGATATAGGGGTTGGGGAAGGAATNCTAGTTGTAGATTTTATGTAAGTTTGATGTGCAATAAACCTTGTTTTTAATGGCTATTATTATATCTAAGTTTGTTGTGCACAAAGTTATTTAGTTACTTAACAAACTAAGTCACACAATTCTACAAACTTCTCATCAATATTCATTCGTTCAACCAAGTTCCATACAATGAAGATAAAAGTTGTTGATAACAACAACAAAAAAATTACACAGCAAAAACATCCATTCCATCATCATCAACCATAAGCCTTAATATTAACAACCGGCTACTACTAACTTAATTTTAACATCAGTAAAGTCAAATGTGGTGCATTTGAAACAACAAAATGATGCACCACCCTACAACACTGCATACACAAACTTATTCCATCCTCAACAACACAACCGCAAAGAAAACCCAAGACATAATTAGAACAACCATCAGCCTCCTGTCAGCATTGGGAGAGTAAAGGTCCTCCCTAATGCTAGCATTCTCCATCCAAGATGCCTCCAAATCTTCATATTGCTTGTCATCCTCTCCTTCAGCTTCCTGTTTTCCTTTAACAAGATTTGGTTCATCAACTCAAGCTCAACAATTTCAGTGATGTGTTTCTGAATTTTTTGTTGCAGATCACGAATGTCATTCACCTCATTCTCCCATCTGATGAAACCACAATTTCTGGGTCCCTAAAAATTTGTAACCCTAATTAATTTCATTCCCATTAAAACTGAAACCCTAATTTTTTGAAAACTGATGAAATTAGGAAATTTAGTTTTCAATAGTAACAACAAAGCTTCAAATTAATGAAAACAACAAACACAATAACACAAGGAATCAAACTTACAGGCCAATGAGGGCATCCATAAAACCTCCTTCCAAAGTTAGGGCCATTGAACCTAACTGTTTTCAAAGGGGTAGGTTCGTTGTGGTCGCATAACACCACCATGTTTTGCTCGCTTCTGGACCTTGAAGAACTTGAACCACTTGATTGTTGAGAGGAGGAAGCTATTACAAAGTGCCAAAAAGCTTGTGTAAAAATAAAAACAGATTGAAAAAGAGGGAGACAAGAAGCTCAGTGAATGACTTACTTAGAAGATATAGGGGTTGGGGAAGGAATATATGGAGGGAAAGTAGCTAGGTAGAAAAGGGAGTGGGCCATAAATGCACTGAGTCAATAAAATAGTCAACTTAAATTAGTTACCTGCAATTACCTACAAAAACCTGCTGCAACATGTTAAAAAAATGGTCCATGTGGAGGATATTTAAACCAACATTGGATTATAATGAGATTTGGTTAAGTTGAGATTATTTTGAGCAGACATGCCAAAATTGGGATTTTTCTCATCAATTTTGGCTTTTTGTTTTTTTTCAAAATATTGGTTACCTTTTTATATTTTATGAATTACTTCATATTTAGTATTTATAGCTTTTCATATTTTTCATTCTCCCATTTCATTTCATTTCATTTCCAAACCTGGCAAGACTTTATATTGTTTCCCCTAACTTTAAACGGTTATTGTTTCTTATGAAAGCATTATCTTCTTACTCTCGCCTTTCATTCATCTTATTCACCATTCATACAATCTGGAAGTGAAATTCTAAATGTTAGTTCAGTTCGTACGAAACACGAAAACCCGACATAAGGTTGTAGACCCTTCGATTAAAAAAGATCAATTTGGTTCAACAAACCACTAACAAAACCATGATTTGAAGCAATTGGAAGCAGTTTTAATTAGCCTAACTATGGATTCAATTACTATGGAGTTTGATATTTGCGTCTCCTAGTATTGTTAATTCAAATTAGTTTTTTAATTGAATATGTGTATTAATTATTGCGATTAATTTTCTTCCTTGGTTTTTGAGCTCTGTATTAATTTTTTTGCAGTTTTTGTGTATTGATTATTGCGAATTTAGTGCTAACAAAATTTTATGTTGATATGGTTTTAATTGATTTTATTTTTTTGGTTTTAAACTGACCATACAGAGTTTGATGAAATGCCTCAAAGGAATCTTTAATGGCGAAATACCTAAATTAGCCAGTACATCGGAGTAATTGGTGGTAAACGTGCATTGAACATTTTCTTGGATTTATTTGTTGATTTTGATGTCATGTTTGAATCTTTTGTGATAATTACAAGGTATTATTTGAAATTTATATTGATTGCTTAAGTTTAAGATTTGTAAAATTTTGAATGATGTGAGCAAATTCTAAAAACTTTAGCATCCATCGTTGAATATGAATTGGTATATATGCAGTACAAAGCTAAATACTAGATGGAACATTGGAAGTTTAGTGATTTCACTTAGGGGCATTAGATGTATCACATTTTCTTCAAACATTGCTAGACGTCTAAAATACCATTGCAAAAAACTTTTTGCAATAAACATGTGCAATAAAAATGTATTCAAAAGTGCCAAATTAATTTATAGTACAACTTGATCATTATTCTTGTCGAAAAGGAGAGATGTCCGTGTAACACCCTTTGGTGAATTCATCGGCCAACAAATGGGAAATGTTTTCTGATATGTTGTGACAGCTCTAAACCAGTTTCTCCAAACACTTTTACCGTTCCACACGTATTTCCGTTGTCTAAAAAATAAACCATATGATAACGAATTCAAATTTTTCATCCTTTTGATTTGAAGGAAAATTTTAAGGTCATTTATAGTGAACGAATCTCAATTTATTGCATTTCTAACAACTAAATTAACCGTAAGGAAATAAGTTGTTTGTTTTTGTGAATAAAAATTACCCCAAAGTATAGGTTCTTAAATGCTTGAAGTTCACCACATTCAATGTATTTGATGACATACATTCCGCAATCATGTTTGCAACCAACAAAGAGGAATATGTAGGCCACAACCGAGTTTAAAATCATACCCATTTGGTTGTTTTGCTACAGTTGGGGCATGAATTAGGCATTTGTAGACGTTTTTAAATTTGGCCAACCGATGCTGCCCAACCTTTTTTCGGCATTTTCCAGCTACAGTTACATTATTAGTCAAGAACTTATGACAATAATGATAATAAATGAAAATATAAGCACCATGTCAGATCATAAACAAGATTGAACCGGTCATTAAAACCCTTAGGGAGTCCACAATCCAACATTCGGGTACTATCACGTTCAAAACTATGAGGAACTGGAGACTATTCTAACCATCATACACAGGGATAAAGACCTAAAAAAAGTTGTTTTCACAAATTATGCACTCATAAAGAAAAACATGATATATGTGTCCGTAGCAAACATGTCATCTAACCTCTTCAATGTTTTCAACTGCTACAAGTACAAATTGGTCCAAAAGACGGGCTTCACACTCTATTACACGGGGTTTAAAGCTGTTAGGAAAGCGGTCATCGTTTTTTAATACAACCCCCTGAATGTTAATATATCTCAGGTTAACAAGTTTATTAACGGTTTATTAAGGAAAAGTAATATGGAAAAGAGAAACAGTTACTAAAACTGGAATGTAGAAGACAAAACCATCTTTGTGGCTTCTGCTTGAAGTAGTTCTTTTTGCATGTCAAATGTGTAGGCAGTTATGAACTAATCAAAAACAAATCATGTATAGTATCAGGACTAACAATGTTATCAAAAATTATTAAAATCATCACATAAGTTGGTAACAATACTTTATCACTAAGCCAAGAATCTGGGAACACACACCAAGACTCCACAACCGTCAAGAATATAATACTTCCTAAACAACTGTACAATTCTGCATGTTTTTCATCATTGCTTACATTAACACAAATCTTTTTTCAATAGGTGACAGTATAAACAAATTTTCCTTGAAAATAGGGTTTGGCTCTCCTGTTTGTGAAGCACCCTTCTTAGCAATCCTACTCCTTGAACCACTGCTTCTGTAACATGAATAGTTTCACTTGTTTGTTGATCATGGCCATCCGAAATATCATTGTCCTAGTCCAATCAGCATATTATTTAAGCACATAAACAATAATGACTTGAAGATGGTAATTTCCACAACTTATTTTAGATATAAACAAAAGTAATAAGTTAATTTTCATAATTTTGACCAATGATATTACCTGTTTATTTTGTAACATTGATAAACTCGGTTTATTGCGCTCTTTTTTGGTTGGTGGTACCTGTGTGTGGATTAAAAAAAAATTTAAATCCTTAAATACAATTTGTAAAGCTTTTTAACAAAAGGAGTAGCTGTTAATACCAATGTAGACAAGGGTATATTATCTTCATTCTCATCAACATTATTCTTTGCTTTTGGAAAGAGTTTTGTCTTTTAATTTTTGATTTTGTGGCCAAAAGATACATCTTGTAGTCCATCTCCATATTCGTTGTAGTGATTGTTGTCCTATATGGAAATTAATCGTAAGAACCTCAAAAACTAACAATTATTCAAGGTAATTAATGACCATCAATAACAATAACTTTGGTTTTAAAATTTAACAACATTTTCACCTTTTCAATTTTTGCACTAATACTCTGATCCTTTTTATTAGGCTTCTTTTTTGATGGCGATGCCTGTGTAGAATTATCGTCATCAATTCTATTAGTCTGTATTTGTGTTTTTTATCTCCGTAATGTTCTCTTCGGTGCACTTCCTGGTTTATACACTATGCCGCATAATTGTCGATTTTTCCCTTCTTTTTTGGGGGTATGTATTGGGGTAGCCACTTTATTGTGTGTAGTAGTAGTAGTAGTAGTAGTAGGACTCGTGGTGATAGATTTTTTTTTTTGTGGTTTGGGTTCTTCTGGGTTGTCCGTAAAAGCTTCTAAACCTGGAGGAAATTAAGGACCATTTAACCTGATGTTTCTTATGCTAAAAGATTCGATACCATTGCTTTCATCCATCTCCAAATCTTCAACTTCTACCATATCAAGTTTCCGTTTAGCTTTAGCTTCGTTGGACCAGATGAGTTCACCATTAAGTTTAGCGAATGGTGAAAACGAACGATTATTGGCTGTGACATCAGTTTCGATTGCATTCGGTGTTTGTGCTTCTAATGTGTCCCCTGACATTACAGTATTATTCTTATCGATCTGCAGATTTCATACAATTGTTCTGCCTATCAATGTTGCAAATTACATAGCCTTTATCCAGCTTGGATATTAATTGTGCCAAAGCAATTCCAATTTGCTTAACATCTGTCTGAATTCCTCGATTCGCTACAGAAATGGTTGCGATCAATTTACAAGCTTTAACAAAGATAAATAGGAACAAGTCTACAACAATAATTAATTTTGAATCGACATATAGATAATAACACTTATACATACTTACGTCATTAAATTGTACAAGTTGATTCTTTATCGTAAGCTTTGGCTTTTTAACCATGGTATATGAACCTCCTCCATATGAAAATGGTTTCATAACACTCAAGTGATTAAGTTTTTCTCTTCCTCTATATATTACTCTTAGGTTAGGTTTAAAGTTAGGGATATTGCCAATGGAATTTTCGATTTCAAATAATCTATTTTGCACAATATGGCAGTTACCACACATATTGTGACACAATATTTTTAAGACATCAGCTAACATTTTTAAATATATTGAATTTGAAAATTCAGCGAAAAGAAAAACCATTTTAAAAACTTTACAAAATAAAATATATATTTGTTTCCCCAAAAAACTAAATTTAAAACCTAACTTTAAAATTTAAAATTTTTATATATATTTCCACACACAAACATAAATATAAAAAAAAAACCTTTTATTTTCCTTTCTCTTTTATTGAAGCGTGCAATTAAGTAAAGATCAAAAGTAGGGTTCCGAAATTAGCTACGTATGTCAAAGTAAAGATAACAAAATAATTTTTTATTTTCGTATAAATCTAATTTTTTTGATGTTTTATGTCATTTGTTCAATTAGGTTGTTGCAAATTACACATGGTTGTTTAATGATAAAAACAATTGCATCTTTCAGTTTTTTCATTGAATACATTTTTCCATCCAATTATCCCTATTTTTTGTTTACCACTTTTTGTAGGTTTCAGTTATTATAAATGTCTTCTTCAAGCTCTACATAGTAGATAGGAACAATATCGAAGTGTTATTGTTCCCATCCTACAAATGTGATGACATCATGGACTCACAACAATCTCGGTCGTCGTTTTGTTTGCTGCAAATTCTTTAATCTAGAAACAGGCCTCAAAGGATGTAAATTCTTTAGATGGATTGACGATAGCATAACTAATTGGTAGAGAGATGTTTAAATAAACTAAAGGAGGATAGAAATGTTTTAAGGAAAGAAAAGAAGTTACTTAAAAATAAGATTTCGCAGTTATAATATGAAAAGGATGCATTACTTGCTGAAATCGGAGGACCTTCGGCAACTGAAGATAATAACAATTGCTTGCACAACGATGCAATGACAAATAAATCAAAGGTGTTAAAGGACGATAATTTAGTTCGCCATAAGTTTGAAGGCAAATGGGTCATTGTATTGTCATTGTAGCCTTATTTTTTTGTTAACATTGAGAGTTCGAAAGCTAATATGTGTTAGCTTATATCATTGTAATTGGAGTTATTGGAAACATAATTGTTAGAGTTATTTTATTTCATGTCACTTTTTGATCTTAACTATTGAACCTACTTCCTCATCCGTTGTTTATTTTATTTGTGCAAATTTTTATTTTACATTGTAACATCAACCAATAACATTATTATATGAATATGGAAAGGTTTAAACAAAGTCTAAGGCATAAGTTAATCAGACTCATAGGAAAAAGATGGGTACTATCTAGGTTCATAATCACACTCAACAAATTTTTCTCAACAGGATAATAAAATACAGAACCTCCATTGTCGATTACTCAGTATGTTTAACTAATTGTATTGCAAACTTAACAAGACCAGGTCGTTGTTTGGGGATGGTATTTAGCGTGAAAATGCGATATTCGAACTTAATTTTTTTTTCCTTCTAATCCTTTAATGGTGTACGAAAATTGTTGAAGAAATGAAAAATCATGGCATACTTGGAAGATGAGGACACCTAGGTATAAGTCATGGCAATCTATATATTGTTTTCTACAAATTTTGCTCCATTGCATTCATACCATAGAGGTTGTGTTGAAGGTTTCATAGTCGTAATTTGCAATAGTATTCACTGTATTATTGTATGGTATAAATATAATAATGTATTAAGTGTATCAATGTATTGTATTGTATGTCGATTGTATTATAATTGTATTTGTAAAATATAATAAAATTGATTTTATGTATTTAGCATGTATTTAAAAAAGGTATAATATAGGAAATATACTTTAAAAGGTGGCAAATTTTGATTGGTGTGACTTCTCTTGACTTCAATCGTAACACCCTCGAATTTCCTAACCTTCTCCTTTTAATTCCGAAAATATAATATAAATAACTTAGAAAAATAATAATAAATATACTTCCTACTTAACTAGGAAAAACTAAAGTATTACCGCCATCGTGATAACGGCTAAGGCTTTTACCAAAGTACTACAGCGGAAGTCTTTTATTTCAAAACTAAACTAAAACTCAAAGAACTTTAAAAAAATCCAAAATAACTCTTTATTACAATTCGGAACCGTATTAAAAACTCTTTAAAACCAAATAAACTTTAAAGTTCAAAATCCAAAAGTCCACAATAACAACAAATAAATAGCAAGTCCGCACAAGCTAAGAAAACAACAATGCAGGCGCTCATCACTCAATCCCAGCATGATTGACTATGCCCACCTATACCTGTAGCTTTCTCTTTATTCTAAACAATTACTCGCCAACAAAATGAGTTGTCGTAGGGCCAAGTCAAAGACAAAGCCATGCACACAAACACACACAATCAGCAAAGCTGAGTACATAAACTGTAGAGGTGATCATGGGACGGGCCGGGCTTGACACGTTAAAGAAGACCCGCTAATCGGGCTCGGACCAGGCCGGGCCTAGTTTTGGGCATAATTTTGTTGTCCAAAGCCCGTAAATTTAGAGCGGGTTTGTTGGGCCCAAACAATTAACTAAACTTCTTAAATTTAAGCCGAAAAGCCCACAAGAAAGTTGAAAAAATTCGGGCCGGAAATATCATGCCCAAAGCCCGCATTTTTTTCAGGCCGGGTCGGGTCGGGCTAAGGTTGATCAGCTCTAATAGATACTAGAGACTATGCAAAACATGATTGAAAACAAAATACAAGAAAAGAATAAACAACACATTCTTCTTACCATTGCCATCACTACATACATGTGCATAGACTCAACTCATTAAAAAATATTTATTATCTTTAGATCTTTGGATTTCGCATCGAACGGGTTCCCTGGCCTTTCCTTAACAATCGCCATAATGGGCACCAACTTGGGAGAAAATCCAAGAAGGTATTACCTACGTCACATGAAGTGACAGAATTCCAGCGCATTTAAAAATATAAAAGAGTACAACGTCTTGTACCCCCTAGAAGTTACAGTAAAAACCCATAACTCCCCCCATTGTTCATACTCAAGGTATATACGTTCTAAGATATTTGGTGCGAATCATCTTTCACTTTACGTGATTAACAGGTTTAACAATTGTCATGACTCACACAAAAACACATAAAAGCGTACATGGCAACAAGCAATACCATATTAATTATCGTGATTATAATGTAATTCTAAGATTAATTTTGTGTGTCCTACATATATTAAACTTTCCTTTACCACACATTAACTGTGAGTGGTTACCTATTTACTCATTTGCTTCTATTAAACATGTCACTAACTACCTTTCTTGTTGCTCAAGTAATTAATCAACTAAATTGTTTTTTCCATTCTTCTTTATCGGCTACTAGTCAAAACTTCAAAAATAATTAACATTCCAATTTTTATGTTGTAATAACAATACGATAATTAAATACGGAATGTCAACTTGATATTCAAAGCATACTTTTCATACATCCATGCTAACGTAACTTCTCATGCAAGTCATCTCAAGTCAACTAAGCATCAACTTCCAATATCTATAACATATAGCATGGAAAAAGCAACAATCTAGCATGAACTCTATTTATTTAATTGCCTTTAGTGTTTACGTACCTTGTGTTATAATAGTGATCCGCCACTACTTCTAGAAACCACTCAACTCGAATTCTCAAAAATCGAAACTAATTAAAAACCATGTTGACTAAGTTCTACAACAACTCTAAACTAATCATTTACATTGGAAACTTGTCCAAAACCTTCCCTATATGGTCTCTATTCAGTTCCATACTCTAATTTTATTTTTCCTTTGCAAAACACCTAATATTCGACAATTTTCTAAAAATGGCAGCTTTGTAAAGTTTCTTAAAAACTCTTTAAAACCCATCTAAACATTATAATTTGACCCAAAAACATTAGATTCATGCCCTAAGATCATCATATAGTATTTTGGTGTGTTAGAAAAAAATTATAATTTATTGTTTCATGTGTTACTATTTTTATTATTTAATAACACATGTTAGTAAAAATTTACAGCAATATATTTTAATTAAGACTCATCAAGACCTTGTTAAAACTTCATATTTCAAGCATAAAACACTTTTAGAACCTTATACTATCATCATACTTATAACCTATGCATTAAAATAATTTCTCATACTCAAAAACATGTTCATAATATTTTTACTCTTGATTTTCATGCTTTTAAAAAGTAGACAGCAATATTAATTAAATTTAAAACCTTTAAAAACAAATCTAAACTTCATAAAATCATCACAAATTAATAGTACAACAATCTATGATCATAATATAGAAGTTTAGAGTGTTAAAATCATAAAACTAAAATTTTTCATAACTTTATAACCCTAACTTTTTATAACTTCATGAACAACCTTAAAAACATGAATTGTTAATTCTAAAACATGATCATAACTTATAAAACATGATTAAAACTATAAAACATGCTTAAACATAATTATAAACATGAATTTATGCAAGATTGAATTAAAAAGAAAATAGGAGAAAAGTTTTTATTTATTATATTAGGGTTTCAAGAATACCAAAAAGGGGAGGAGGATGGCCAGTTAGGAGGGCCGCCGGCATGCAGGTGGTGGCGTCGGGGAGAAGTGGTGGTGGCATGGAGACCAGTGACGAGGGGCGAAGGGAGGAGCTCGCAGAATTTTTTTTTTCGGAAATTCGTTCGCCCCCTTTTTTCTTTTTCTTTCAAATACTAAGTCACAACACTTTTTAAATTTGAAAATTCTGGTTTTAAGGGATATTTATAGGCTTAAATCAGGTTTTGGTGAAATTACATAAATACCCTTAATGCTTAAAATTACTTCTGTGCCCTTGTTTTAAAACAGTTGAGGAAACTTTGAAAATTCTAAAAATAGAAACTTCTTAAAATATTTAATAAAAGTTAAAGTAACATAAATAAATAACATATAAACTTTGGAAAATAGAGAAATAATTATTTTAAGTAGCAACTAATTAAATTTTCTTTCTTTAATTTATTTATTTAACTAAATTTTCAATAAAAACACTAAAAATACTCAAATAAAATATGAAATTAAATTCTTAAAATACGTAAAAATATGGGGTATTATATCAATGCTCATTTTTTTTAATTGAGCAAGGAAGTAACATCGTACGTTTTGAGTTCTGGAGTCATGTTTAAAAGTGCTGTTTAAGAGTCTAAAATGACATGTTTAGTTTGTCTAAAGATTATGCTTATGTTTGGTAATATTTACGCATGAGTAAGTATTGACCATGTGAGTCATGTTTTTAAGTCAAGTCATAATTCAAAAATAAGTCAAAGTTATTATTCACAAGTCTATTTCAAAGCATAAAGTCAAAGTAAAGACAAAATGCAATAATCAAGCCAAGTATCATCTCAAGTCGAGATTTTTTTTTCAAGGAACATGAGTCCTCATTTCGGCCAAATGAGTTTACCATACGGGAAAAATATATTTTGTAAGTTTCCTATCTAGTTGTGTTTTTTAAGTTTTTAATGGAAATAAGGGTAGTAGAGTAATTTGGGTAACAAGCAAAAATGCAAAATATGTTGAGTTGTTTCCCTCAATAATGCTATGAAGAATTGCAATTCCACAAACATAGCTAGCTAATCTTGGCCATAAAATAAGTTACTATTTTATCAATTCCCAATCTACTGTCCACATCATTAAATTATATATTTTTCCTTCCTTTGGGGCTTTTCTAAGATATACTCTTTTGGTTTTCACTTTTTAAATGTGTGCCATAAACTTTTATTTTTTCTTAGTTGTGCCCTTAAACTAATAATTTTTTCTCAGGTGCACCCCTAAACTAATTTGTTTATAAGNCAAGATTGAATTAAAAAGAAAATAGGAGAAAAGTTTTTATTTATTATATTAGGGTTTCAAGAATACCAAAAAGGGGAGGAGGATGGCCAGTTAGGAGGGCCGCCGGCATGCAGGTGGTGGCGTCGGGGAGAAGTGGTGGTGGCATGGAGACCAGTGACGAGGGGCGAAGGGAGGAGCTCGCAGAATTTTTTTTTTCGGAAATTCGTTCGCCCCCTTTTTTCTTTTTCTTTCAAATACTAAGTCACAACACTTTTTAAATTTGAAAATTCTGGTTTTAAGGGATATTTATAGGCTTAAATCAGGTTTTGGTGAAATTACATAAATACCCTTAATGCTTAAAATTACTTCTGTGCCCTTGTTTTAAAACAGTTGAGGAAACTTTGAAAATTCTAAAAATAGAAACTTCTTAAAATATTTAATAAAAGTTAAAGTAACATAAATAAATAACATATAAACTTTGGAAAATAGAGAAATAATTATTTTAAGTAGCAACTAATTAAATTTTCTTTCTTTAATTTATTTATTTAACTAAATTTTCAATAAAAACACTAAAAATACTCAAATAAAATATGAAATTAAATTCTTAAAATACGTAAAAATATGGGGTATTATATCAATGCTCATTTTTTTTAATTGAGCAAGGAAGTAACATCGTACGTTTTGAGTTCTGGAGTCATGTTTAAAAGTGCTGTTTAAGAGTCTAAAATGACATGTTTAGTTTGTCTAAAGATTATGCTTATGTTTGGTAATATTTACGCATGAGTAAGTATTGACCATGTGAGTCATGTTTTTAAGTCAAGTCATAATTCAAAAATAAGTCAAAGTTATTATTCACAAGTCTATTTCAAAGCATAAAGTCAAAGTAAAGACAAAATGCAATAATCAAGCCAAGTATCATCTCAAGTCGAGATTTTTTTTTCAAGGAACATGAGTCCTCATTTCGGCCAAATGAGTTTACCATACGGGAAAAATATATTTTGTAAGTTTCCTATCTAGTTGTGTTTTTTAAGTTTTTAATGGAAATAAGGGTAGTAGAGTAATTTGGGTAACAAGCAAAAATGCAAAATATGTTGAGTTGTTTCCCTCAATAATGCTATGAAGAATTGCAATTCCACAAACATAGCTAGCTAATCTTGGCCATAAAATAAGTTACTATTTTATCAATTCCCAATCTACTGTCCACATCATTAAATTATATATTTTTCCTTCCTTTGGGGCTTTTCTAAGATATACTCTTTTGGTTTTCACTTTTTAAATGTGTGCCATAAACTTTTATTTTTTCTTAGTTGTGCCCTTAAACTAATAATTTTTTCTCAGGTGCACCCCTAAACTAATTTGTTTATAAGCCTTGACCAATTCGTTATTCCTTCGTTGTCATTAACTACTTGATTTTTGGAATTTTTTAAATTTAATTTTGCATTAAATAACTCCCTTAAAGCTTCATTTATGGGATTTGCAAGGCAAATGATGAATTATATCAATTTATTAGTGTTTTGCATGGTATAATGTAGAAAAAAATTAGGATGTAAGATCCTAATAGATGACAGCTTAACACTAGTTCGTAAAAGTACATGCAAAGGTTAGTACTGATAAAAACTGATTAACTAACTGAGAAAAAATATAAGTTTAGGGCATACCTTAGAAAAGTGAAAACTACGAAGGCATAGCTTTGAATCACCATTAAATCACCATTCTAATTGGCGGTTTCACTTATTTGTAATTAAAATTTAAAAAGTTAATCAATCCAATGCCTGTAATACCCCATATTTTCACATATTTTAAGAAGTTATTTTCGTATTTTATGTGTTTTTTTAGTATTTTTATTGAGAATTTAAGTTTAATAAATATATTAAAGAATGAAATTTAAATTAATTGTTAATTAAAATAATTATTTTATGCTTTATAAAGTTTACAAATTATATTTCATGTCACTTTGAGTTTTATTAAATATTTTAATAAGTTTCTAAAAATAGAATTTTTAAAGTTTCCTAAATTGTTTTAAAACAAAGGCACAAAAGTAATTTCAAACATTAAGGGTATTTATTTAATTGCACCAAAACATACATTGGGCCTATAAATACCTCATAAATCAAAATTTTTCATATTTATTTTGCATATTAGTGAATCAGGATTTCAAAAAAAAAGAGAAAAAAATTTTTGTTCGAAAATTCCGAGAGAAAGAAAAAAAATTCTTCAATTCTTCCCCTTTGTTGCTCGTCCTTCCCTTCGTCCGCCCTCTTCTCGCCACCACCCCTCAACGCGCGCTGCCCTGCTCTCCGACAACCACCACCGGCCACCCCTTTTCTCCTCCTCTTTGTTTTGGTATATTTCTAACTTAAGAAAAAACTTTTCTCCTCTTCTCTTTTTAATTCAATTATGCATAAATTTATGTTTATAATAATGTTTAATCATGTTTTTATGATTCTAATCATGTTTTATAAAGTTGTGGTTGTGTTTAAAGTATGAATTTATAAAGTTGTTCATGAAATTTTAAATTAGGGTTTATGAAATCATGAAATTTGTAGTTTTATGGCTTTTACAGCTCATTTGGATACCAAAAAAAAGGAGGGAAAGGAAGGGAAGGGAGAGGAAGGGATGTAATTTCCTCCATTTGGATAGGAAACATGGAAGGAGAGGAATTTGGAAGGAAGAAAAATGGAGGGATTTAGTCTTCCTTATTTCTTAAACAACAAATCCTTCCAAAATTGAGAAGATGTGGAAGGAAAATAATCTGATTTTTTATCATAAGTTGTCTCCCATCCTAAGTCCTACTCATTGCAAGTTCGCCTTCTACCATCTCCCTTTCCTTCAAATCCCCTTCTCCATCCAAACAAAAGAAAAAAAAATCTTTATCATCCTTTCCCTCACTTCCCATCCCCTTCCTTTCCTTTCTCCTCCCTCCCTCTCCGTCCCCCTTTTGTATCCAAACAAGCTCTTAATGATCTAAACTTTTATATTATGATCATAAATTGTTGTAGTATGAATTGGTGATGATTTTATGAAGTTTAGATTTGTTGGTTTAAGGGTTTTAAAGATGTTTAATATTGCTGTCAAATTTTTAAAGTCATGAAAACATGGAGTAAAAATATTATGAACATGTTTTACCGTATGAAAAATTATTTTAAAGCATAGTTTAGATGTATAATGATGGTATTAGATTGTAAAAGAGTTTTATGCTTGATTTATGATGTTTTGATGAGTTTTTAAGGAGTTTTGAATGAATAAACAAAGCTGTAAATTTTTATTAACGCATGTTTATGCCTAATAAAAATAGTAGTATGTGAAATAATTGGTTATAATTATTTTTAATGCATCATAATATTGTATGATGATGTTATGACATGACTATAGTGTTTTATGATCAAAATATGATATTTAGAAGGTTTTAAAGTGTTTTAAAGTAATTTTGTGAAGCTGCCATTTTTGAAAAATTACCGAAAATCAAGTGTTTTGCGAAATAAAAATTAAAATAAATTATGGAATTGAATAGAGACTATATAGGGAAGGTTTTGGACAAGTTTTCAATATAAAAAGTTAGTTTAGAGTTGTTGTAGAAGTTAGTACACAAGGTTTAAATTTAGTTTCGGTTTTCTCTATGTAGCAGAATTTGAGTTGACTTTTAGAAGTTGTGGTGGATCACCATTACTATACAAGGTACGTAAGTCTGAAGGCGAAAGTAAAAGTAGATTTCATGCTTGGTTGTTGATCTTACATGTTATGATAGTGAATATGAATTGTTGTTTAGTTGACTTGCATGAGAAGTATGCCAGTATGAAAGTATGATTCTTATATTTAGTTGACATTCCACAAATAGCATCATTAATTTATCTTGAGTAATTGGAATGTTAAAGTTATTTCTAAAGTTGGCCAATAGTTAATAAAGAAGAAAATGAAGTTAGTTGATTAGTTACTTAATCAACAAGAAAGGTAGTTTGTTAATTTTTATTCACATGTTTAATAGAAGGTTAATGAGCAAATATTTATATAGCCACTCCCAGTTTAAGGTGTGGTCAAGAAAGATAAATAGTTAGTCACTCATAGTTAATGTGTGATAAAGGAAGTTTAGTTTAACTAAAGGACACACAAGATTATTTTTAGAATCCCTTTAAATCCAAGATAATTGATATGGTTTTGTTAGATGTCATGCATGCTTCTAGGTGTTGTTGTTTGAGAGTCATAATGTTGTTAAACCTGTTAATCAGGTAAAGTGAAAGAGGATTCGCACCAAAACTCTTGGAGCGTATATACCTTGAGTATGAACAATGGGGGTAGTCATATGGAACAGTGATCTATGACTTCTAATTGGGGTACAAGATGTTGTAATCTTTTATATTTTTAATGCGCTGGAATTCCGTCAATATGTGACATAGGTAATACCTTCTTGGAGTTGCTCCCAAGTTGGTTTCTAATAGGGCGATTTTTAAAGGAAAGGAAACCCGTTCGATGCGAAATCCAAAGTTTAAATATAATAAATAATTTTATATGAATTGATTCTATGCACAGAGGAAGAGATGTCAACGGTAAAAAGTATACGTGTTATACTTTTATTTTAATATTGATTATGTTATGTTTAGTCTTTGGTATTTATGTACTCACCTTTTCAGATTGTGTGTGTTTGTGTGCATGGCTTTGTCTTTGACTTGGCTCTACGATGACCCACTTGATGACAATTAGTTGTCTAGAATAAGAGAAAGCTACAGATACAGGTAGGCAGAGTCAATCATGCTGGGTTGGAGTGTGAGCGCTTGTATTAGAGTTTTCTTAGTTTTATGGACTTATTAGTTATTTATTGTTTGATGTTGACTTTTGCTTTTGAAGTTTAAAGTTTGTTTGGTTTTGAAGGGTTGTTAAGATAGTTCCGAAGTTTAATAAAGTTTTAATTTGGTTGTTTTGACTTCGGTTTGCTTTTGAGATTATTTCAAGTTTTACTTTGAGTTTAAATTTGGTTTTGGTTTTTAAAGACTTCCGCTGTAGTACTTTGGTAAAGTTTTAGCCGTTATCACGGCGGCGGTAATACTTTGGTTTTTCCTAGTTAGTTAGGAGCTTTAATAATTATTATTCTTTATTATATCTATATTATATTTTCGGAAAATCTAGAGAATGTTAGGAAATTCCAGGGTGTTACAATGCCATTGATGATACTCAAGCTTCACAAAATCAAATCAAACTAAAAACTCTGATAATTATACTCAAGTGAAAAAAATGAACTTGTACACTTAAAACCAAACAAAAAACCAAAAGAAAATTTAAATAAAGTTTGTAGCGCTACTGTTGCATCGTGACAAACTTTGCTGCGCTGCACTGTCAGCGTGACAAAGTCTGTGACGCTACCACGCTAGCGCGGCTAAAATTCCTGCGCTCCTGTTTTATTGCAAAATACTTCTAAAAATATCCATTTCACCTTTCTTTAAGCCAATTTTTTAGGTTTAACTCAACCTATGGACAGTTTGGGAAAGGTGACCAAAAAATTTGGGACCCAAAAGTCCGGGGCCCCTACAAGAGTATGTATTATCCATCATTTTGTAAAGAAAGTAAAATGAAAATAATAGCAACAATAAATTAACCAACGACATCAAAAATCAATAATTATACTCACAATTGGCATAATGAATAGCGTTAGCACCAACTACAACACTAATCCAAGCTAAAAAAACCAGTGAACTAACGAAAATAAAATAAAATAAAATTGTAAAACCTAACATCTTACACAACGTACAGGACAATTTAAATCACATAATACTTAATCTAGGATTTTCAATTGACAACATAGTACATTCCATCAAAGACAATAATTACAAAGTTCTACTAAAGGTAGATTTTGTACCTTTTGTGTGGATGTTACTCTATCCAAATCCGCAATTGCGTAGGACCACAGTCGAACTCCCCTTCAACGAATATTACTAAAGTACTACTGAATGATGTTAGCTTTTGAAGAATTAAATTATGCTAGTTGTAAATTAGGTAGATTAAAAAATGAATGGGTTGATGTTCAATCAACGGCAATAAGAAAATGAAATCAAGAATAAAATTTGAAGTAAACAAAAGAAAAGTAAGAGGATTAATAAATTTTGCGAGAGAATTAAATAAACAACCATTGAGAGTGGGACCCCAAAACATCAAAGTTAATAGCTGTAGACACCTACATTTGCCCCCGCCTTTAGGCCGATGATAAACATTTACCACGTTGCTAATTATTCCAGTCTTGGAAAACGTGCCAAAATGTATAACCTAAGATCATCTTGAACTTACTAAAAAAAACCAGAAAAACCCAAAAAATCCCAAGAATCCCAAAAATAAATTAAATTAATTATTATTTTTTCATAATTTTTCCATGTTTTTCTAGCATTTTCCATAATTTTTCCACATTTTTCTAATAAAATACTAACGACTTTCTAATGCTCGGAAATGCCTTTCCCGCAAGAACGAGCTCAACATGGCCATGGAAAAGGGAAGCCTTGAAGCCCAAGTCATGGGGTACAAGGCAACCCCCTCCATCCTCAAAGCCCACCAAAAGGGTGGAAGCAGGGAATTTCCTCCTTACATCTCTTCACGGGATGAGGCAAGCCTTAAGGAATAAGAAAATGAACACATGCAAGATAGTATGAACTTCTAGGGTCAACCAATCAGAGAATATCAGCTAAATTTTTTAGAAAGAACATCCAATAGTGCGCCCCTACGCACAACAACCTCTTTCCCTATAAATACCTGAGTCATATCCTCATTTTCAACAAGTCTAAGCAATTCTTTGCAACGTATTGAAGAGCATTCGAGAGTTTGCATTTCCATCACTCTTCTCAAAATCCTTCTTCATTTTCATTTAGTCTTCATATCTTCATCACCTCCATCTTAATAATCACGTACAAACACACAAAATATTTTACTTATTTTCCATTTTAATTTTCACTTTACCATTTTTTAGTTTATTAGTTTCATTATTATCATCATCATCTTCACATATTGAAATTATTTTTCAAGTCATATTTCGGGTTTTGGATTCTTGAATTAGTTTCCAAAATCGTTTTGATGCTAGCATGCAAGGTATCTAATATGATCGAGGCCACTATAAATTATCATTTTCAAGTTTATTTTCATCTTCAAGTTCATTCATCTTCATTATGTTTTCTCTTATTCACTATTATTATTGTTATTGTTATTATTGTTGATGGCTCCATCCAAGTTAGCTTTCTAAACCCCCTCATCACTTTTACTTTTATTATAATCCATGAAATGTTGACTAAAAATGGTTTGAGATGTAATAAAACAAGTGAAAATTGATGAATCATGTTTAGGCCTCTAAAGCTTTTATGAGCATGATTACATGATTATATAGTTTGTTTTTAATTTTCTCATTGTTAAAGTATGATAACATATTTTAAATCCTTTGTAAACATGATGACATGAAATTTAAAGTTTATTGCGAATGACATAATTACATGTGCTTTTTTGCTTTTCTAACATGTTATCGCTTTCTATATTTACGTGATTGCGCTTGTATGTAAGCCAAGATGACGACCTTTCACATAATAATAAAGACCGGATTGGTGAAATCACTGATATACGTGTTTTATGTTGTGTTTTTCCCCTCATTATCGGTAGATTCTTGTGCTAAATAGTTAAGTTTGTGGCCTTGTTTTGATTAAATATCGTCCTTCGATGTTAAGTTATGTTTTGGGACGGTTTTAGCGTCTTTAGTTGACTTTAGTTGACTTTTAGAACCTTTTTTCGGATATTTTATACTCTTTCGTTATTACGCGTGGTTTTCGGTTTTGTTTTATATGTTTCAGGAGCATAATAGAGAGTTATAAAGTCATTAAAAGCCAAAACGATTCAAAAAGCACTTGCCTCGAGATGCGTGCCAAGTCACGAAAAGTCACGAACGAGATTCGAAGAATCAAGCGAAAAAACAAGAAGGATCGTCAAAATATAGGCATGCAAGCAAGATGCGGGCGCAGCCCTTAATCACCATTTTTGATCTATACACCCACAACATAGATCAGTAGCTCCAAAAGTCCCAAACTGTGAAGGCTGCGGGCGCATGGAACAAGGCCAAAATGGCCTATGTGGGTGCAGGTGCAAGATTTTGGTGTCCGATTTTTCCTTCCGTGCGGCTTTTTCTCGTGGGTTTTAATTAATAAAAACCTAAATACTATATATACTTATTGAAAAGGGGGCACGACTCTTAACTAGTTTTTATAATATTTTTAGCCCTAGGTATCCAAAATTCATTATTCTCTCTAGAATTCTATAATTGATTACTTTGTTCAACAATTCAAGCTTTCGATTAATGCAATTCAATCATTATTTTGGTAATCTCTTTCCTTATGCTTTTCAATTCCTGTAATTTCATGATTCTTCTTAGTTTCTTAGTTTTAAGATTAGATTAATTAATTTTGCTATTTTTGATTCTTAATTTAGTTTTGTTAGTAGTTAATTTAGTTTTAATTAGTTTTTGTTCATGATCATGTTATTTAATTTTGATTTTTGTTTTTGTTCCCTTAATTAAGAGTGAGTAGTCTTTTTCTCTAGGGTTAGGGGATCTATGATCATGGTGTGAATTTAATTTATGTTTCCTAATTAGTTCTTGGCTTTTAATTGAATTCCTATTATTGAAGTCTATCAATTGCAATTAAATTGTGGCCAGATTTAGTTGTGAGTTAGGTTATTATCGAAATCGAGGCTGAGAGGTAAGATTACCGCAATTAGACCGCTGAATAATAGGCAAAAACGAATTTATGCGAGCGAGAGCCGGTAAAGGAGTTTTGAGGGAGTCTAAGTTCGAGAAAATTAGTGAGCCCTAGTTCAATGAATGCCAATGAATTAATTAGTGAGAGTTAATTGAGTTTGTTGATTGATCATAGTGAACCGATAGCCCTAGGTTTCCATTAATAGAGTTTAATTAATAATTTCTCGTCATGTCCCTAGTTTCGTTTTTAGTCTTCTTAGTTTTAGTAGTCATTTACCGAAATTTCCACCAAGGCCCCTTACACACTTTAGGCTTTTTAGAATTATTAGAGTTTAATAGCCTCCCTGAGGATTCGACCCCTACTTCCCTAGCTATATTAGTTAGAGTTGTTCAGTTATTTTTGAGAGGTGTGCGATAGCCTGCATCAAATTTTGGCACCGTTGCCGGGGAGGAAATTTTTAATTCTATTAGTCGGGTTTAAAGTGTGTTCTTGTTCTTATTTTCAGTTTTATTTCCTCACCTCAAGGAACTTTCACGTTCTTTGAGGTAGTTCTCATTTCGGTTTCGAGTTTCGATTGTGTGTAGGTATTAGGTTGTATGCCGGTTTGGATTGACCCTGAGCCGGAAAGATCATTGCATAAGAGGAGTCGTAGAAGGAAGTGGATATCACGAAGAGTCATTCTTTCCGAACGAACACTGGTTGATTTGACAAAATTATTTGCGGGGTTGAATATTTCTGATAGTTCAGATAAGGAAGAAATAGCAGAATCACAATTCAACGAGAACAACCCACCATGGAATGATGCACCGCCGCCGCCGCCACCACCAGCAAGGTCCTTAAAAGATTATTCTCAGCCGAGTTTTGCAACAGTGGGAGTTGGATACCGTGTTCCTGATATAGAGGCCCTGAATTTTGAGTTGAAGCCAGCTTTGGTGAACATGGTTGAAAGGAATCAGTTTGCAGGCACAATGAAGGAAGAACCTAACTTACATTTGAATAACTTCATTTAGTACTGCAATACAATCAAGCAAGCTGGTGTATCTCAAGATTACATACGACGTACGATGTTTCCATTTTCATTAAATGAGAAAGCTCGATCTTGTATGAATGGTTTGAACATGGATACTATAATAGTTGGGATGACTTGGCTCTTGCTTTTCAAAGGAAGTACTATCCTCCGGAAAGAATCGCACAACTGAGGAGTCAAATTACGAATTTTAACCAAGAAACAGATGAAACTCTTTATGATGCATGGGAGAGATTTAAGGATTTATTGAGAATGTGCCCTCATCACGGACTTGAGAAGTGGTTTTTAGTGCAATCATTCTATAATGGCTTGGGTAATGAGAGTATAACTTTGCTTGATTCTTCTGCTAGTGGTCGATTTATGAACCAAGAAGTTAATGCTGCTTATGATGATTTAACCGAGGAGATTGCCATTCATAATTCTCAATTTGGTAATCCTAGAGGACATGCTAAGAGAGGAGGAAAACATGTGATAGATGACAAATATGAGAGTTTGGCTTCACAAATCAATGCAATTCATGAGAAGCTAGACAAGTTCAACACACCATCCTCCAATCCAATGACAGTAGCTGCAATGGCTGCACATTCAGGAGCTACAAATGTCTTTTGTGACTTATGTGGTTCTTTTGGGCATAGTATGCAAGCATGTCATAGTTCTATGGAGCAAGTATGTGCATTTCAAGCTTACAAGAATAACCCATTTTCCAACACATACAATCCTGGTTGGAAAGATCATCCATACTTCTCCTACAAGAATACTAGCAATGTTCAAAATCCGCAACAGTAGCCACATTTTGCACCACAGCAACAACAGCAGATTCAACAGTTTGCTCCATCTCAACTACCGCGTTTCAGTAGATTACCACCTCCAGCACCACTCCCAGCACCTCCACAACCAACTAGCAATGAGATTTCAGAACTGAAGAATATGATGATGCAGATGCAGAAAGCCATGGAAGCTATGCAGGCCCACAATCGACAATTGGAAACTCAAGTAGCACAAATTGCTCAATCATCAGCTCAAAGGCAACAAGGCCAACTTCCTCCTCAACCTGCTCCATCAAATGCTTCATCAAGCAATCAACCTCGTGATCATTACAATTCCATTGCAACATAGAGCGGTACTTACTATGAAGGTCCTAGAATGCCTGATGATGATACTACCAAGGCTGCAGATGGAACGAAGAGGACTAGTTCGGTTGTTACTGAAGACCTTGAGGAAGTAGCTGCAGAAAAGGAGAATGAAGTCTTAAAGGAGAAGGAAGCATCAAAGAAGCAAGCTCTAGCAGAAAATTCAGTTACTGATACAATTCCTCCCTTAAAGGCGCCGTTACCCTTTCCGAACAGGGTAACCAGGAGTAAGAACGATAATCACTTTCGTAAATTCCTTGAAATAGTTAAAAATTTGCAAGTCATTGTGCCTTTCACTGATTTAATTACTCAAGTGCCTACTTACACTAAATTTTTGAAAGATATTTTGAGCAGGAAACGTGTGTTGAATGTAACAGAGACAGTTGCACTCACCGAGGAGTGCAGTGCAATCCTTCAAAATAAATCTCCTTCTAAGTTGAAGGATCCAGACAGTTTTTCAATTCCATGTAATATAGGTCCTTTATTTATTGATAAGGCTCTATGTGATTTAGGAGCTAGTGTAAGTGTAATGTCCTTATCAATTTGCATGAAGCTTGACATGGAGAGCTTAAATTTACTAATGTTACTTTGCAGATGGCGGATAGAACTGTAAAATACCCTAAGGGTGTTTTAGAAGATGTACCTGTTAGAGTAGGAAAATTTTACATTCCAGTTGATTTTGTTATCCTTGATATTGATGAGGATGCTCATATCCCTATCATTCTAGGTAGACCTTTCTTACATACTGCAGGTGCCGTCATTGATGTTAAAAATGGAAGTTTAACCCTTTCTGTAGGGGATGATAAAGTGACATTTAATCTTAATAATGCAATGAAAAATCTCATGTTAGAACAGTCATGCAATACAGTGTACACTTTTAATGAGATTGTTCATAATGAATTGCCTCGATCCCCCGATAAGGATGTTCTAGAGGCCTCTCTGTGTTTGGATTCTATTGCAGGTGATGGAGATAGTGATAATAATGAGACATATCAGGATCCAAAGAAAAAGAAATCGCGCCCTAAGAAGCGTCGGAAGCCTCAAAAGTCCTCCTCACATGCTTGTGAAGTGAACAAAACAAATTATGAGGTTCCTATCAAAGAACATGGGGTATTTGAACAAACAGTAACCCCAAATTGCTTTGGGTGTTTAACTACATGGGGCTCACGTTTACTCTTTGATCCACCTTGAGTTCTAAGGTAATTACGATCAAGCTAATGACCTTAAACAAGCGCTTTGCGGGAGGCAACCCGTAGGTTAGTAGTTTCTTTCTCCCTCTAGCAATGAGGACATTGCTAAGTTCGGCTTGGGGGAGGTAAGTATGTTATTGCTTTATTATTTTATTAGTTAGTTTAATGCTTTCTTTGCTTAGTTTTATTCCTTTCTTAGGGTTGTTGCATGGTTTGTACCATTCTTTAGGAATGGGAGTTTACATGTGACCAAAAAGATTGTACTGTTTTCTTAGGTTTAATTTTAGAGAGATTTGGCTTATTAGATTATTCGTGTCCCGGTTGAGTTTTATTGTTGGAATTGACTACTTCTGTACCCATGTGCTTATTTTGAAAACTTTATAAGTCTTGACTGCGGATGGATCCACATGTGTGATTTGTTGGCTATGACTTGAATTTGATTGCTTGATTTCCTTTTATTGGTCAACTCTTCTCAACCTTGCTTGGGTCTTGGACTTGAACTGTGTTAACGGGAGGATTTGAGCCACTTTTGAATATAAATTCATTCATATTTTCCTTTCATGTGTGCTTAGTTCCTAGTGCAATTATGATTCTGGTTTTGACTTTGGATTCTAGTAACTTTAATTGTGGATTTTGTGTATGTTGCGCATGATAAAAGGCCTTCATTTCTTCTTTTGAGCTTCAGAATTTCATTTCCCACATTTATATTTTCCCTTGTTCCCATGTTTTAAACTTTTATCCCTTTCATTTGTATTTTTAGTCACTTTACAAGCCTATTTGCCTTCCTACATAATGCATTATATGCCCAAACTTGGTTTGGGAGAGTTGAAGTAGTTGTGATTTTGTTAAAGTAAACTTTTGAAGGGTGTTATGGAGGATTGATGGTGAAATAGTTGGAAATGTTATTGTTGAAAGTTAAATCATAAAGTTTCACTTATAAGGCTCTGCATTCCAATATCTAGGCTATTGTAGTTAATTAAAAAGTCATATTTTATTCATAGCCTAGTTATGTATGTGTAATGATTATGTTTATTGTTTATTGAATTTTAAGCAAAAACAAATAATTAAGAGTCGTGAAACTATGTTTTATTATGCATGAAAAATAAAGTGAAAAAAATTTATGAAAGCATAATAAAAAGAAAAAAAGATGAAATAAAAAGAAAGAAGTTTAAAGTTTGTGAAGTAGCGGTTGATGATTGAATTATGAGATTTATGGTGTTGATGTGGAAAAATAAAGCAAAGTTTGGTTTGATTTGGTTGAATTGGATGTTGGAGAATGTTGATGATTTTCCTTGATTTTATATGCGTATACCCTGCATTCCACCATATTATCCCAAATTTTTATCCTACCCATCACCCTAGCCACGTTACAAGCTTATTAAAGTCCTTTTTGATCTTCGTGCACATGTTATGGTTATTGTGAAGTGAATCCTTTGTCAAGAACGTAGAGTATTAATTGCATTCGGAGTCGACATTTAGGATGAGTGGATACCCTTAAACACTTGCATGAGGTGTGAGATGTGGGTTTCGGGTTCTTAAAATTGCATTTAAACACATTTTGCATTGCATTCCATATTTGGTTGGGAGGTGAGGGTTAGAGCTTCATTGTTATAAGCTCATCATTAATTGTGTGGAGTGACAACCCGTGAGCTACTCTTGTCATCGATCATTAAACTTGCTTGGTTGGTTTTGTTTGACCCGTATTTAGGAAGGACGGTAATTGGATGCTTAATTGGCCAGCTTTGATCCGTGTGTCTTCGGATGTTCTCTTGAGTTATGATGTCTATTCTGTTTTTATGGGGTGTAGTTGATGAGGCTATCGCACACCTATCAAAAATAAACCTAACCACTCTAACTAATATAGCTAGGGAAGTAGGGATCGAATCCACAGGGAAGCAATTAAACCTATTAGTTCTAAAAAGTTTAGACTGTGTAAAGGGCCTTTGAATGTTGAATTAAGACTAAAAAGTTAACTAAAACTAGAACTGAGTCGATTAAGGGAATGAATTTATGACTAAGCCTAGGACATCAGTTCACCACAGATTAACAAATGAATTGCACACAATTAATTAATTAGATTATCAATTTCCTTGAATTAAGGTCCACTAATTCTCTCGAATCTAGTCCCCTTCAAAACTCCTCTAATGGCTATCACTCACTTAGACTCGTTTTGCCTATTGTCCTTATGATCTAATTGTAGTAATCTTACCTCTCGGCATCGATTTCAACAATATCAAACTAACAATTAAAGTTGGCCAGTATTTAACGGAAACCAATAAAAGTTGACAGCAGCAATTCAAGTACATTAATAACCAAACTAACAATTATGAACAAAGCATCAAAATCAATTCATGGATCCACTAGTCCTAGAAAGGGAACTACTCACGCATAATAGAAACTAAAGGAACCAATTTAATCATAAGAACTTGTACTGAAAACATGACTACAACAATTAAACTAATTAACAAAAACAAAAATAACTCAAAAGCAAGAACTAAGACAAAAACAGGATCTAAAATTAAAATACTACTAACAATTAAAACTAAGGAAAAATAATTAAACTAATAAAAACAAGAGAAGAAATAAAGAAGAACCTGAAATTGCGATTGTATTGAATGAATGATTAAGTTTTGACAAAAGTGAGTTCTAGAGAGAAACTGAATGAAAAAACCCTAAGGAGAAAAATAATCTCTAATCTAATGTATTCTCCCCCCAAAAAAACCTAACACAAGAAATATTTATATGAAAAGTACAATGCTCGAGCTAAAAAGAAGTGAAAAAGGGCTCCGGATAAACCGCCCGACCAATCGGGCAAAATCCGCCCGATCGGGCTCACGAAGCGAGTGATTTTGGCCTTGGAAGCAATCCGCCCAATCGGGCGCGATCAGTGTTTTTGCCCCATATTCTTGAAAAATGCTAAGTAAATTCCGCCCGACCGCTCGGGCGAAATGACTTTTTCGCCTAAATCAAGTCGGCAAGTATTCTACCTACTCCAGGCTTCATCATAGCTTCCTGATTACTTCAATTATAACCCATGGCTTCTAGTATCTAGTTGTAACGTAACTCATATGATTGCCTCGGAATCAATGCAAAACACCGAAATCCTGCAAAAAGTCATTAACAAGTACAAACAACTCCAGACAACCAAATGTTAGCCAAAATAGCTCCAAAGAGCATATGTTAGAGTCAAAATAAACTAGAAAAGGGGGGGTAAAACATAAGAATAAAATACACTTATCAAACTCCCCCAAGCCAAACCTTTGCTTGTCCTCAAGCAAACAAACTAAACTGAACAATGACTTCACCCCAAAACTTTTGAAAATACAATCCACTCAAGCAATTCCGAGCGTGTAAGTTCCCATACCAACATATCAAAATCCCTTGACTGCCATCCACTTAAATCAAACTCAATAAGCCAACCATGTAAGAAATAGAAGTCGATGACTAGAGTAGCTCACATGGTGTCACTCCACACATAAAATTGAGCATAAACAGTGAAGCTCACCCTTAATCTCAAATAAGAATGCAAGTGCAATAAGTGTTTAAATGCAAATTTTGAGAACCCAAACCCACATCTCACACCTCATGCAAGTGTTTAAGGGCATTCACTCAATCCTAATGTGAAAGTCGACTCGAAATGCAAGTAATACTCACTAGCTTTGGCTATTGACTCACTTCACAAGAACTAAAAACATGTACATGCCGATCAAAAAGGTCTTTTTAAGCTTGTAACATGGCTAGGGTGATGGGTAGGATAGAATTTGGGATAATGTGGTGGTAAATGCGGGCTATACGCATATAATAATCAAAGATCATAATTAACATCTCCAACATCAAACCAATTCACATGGAATCACATCACACCATAAAGCTTTACATTTCAACTACTTCAAATATCGCAAGCTTTTCTTCTTCAACATCTTTCAAATTTTTTTTTCATTTCATTTTTCATATCCTTTTTTGTTTTCAACTTTCAAGATTTTTTTTTTCAACTTAGGCTCACGACTCTTAATGACATGTCAAGGACAAAATCATCACACATACATAACTAGGCCAATAAAAGATATAACATTTTGATTCTTCGTTAAAACTAGCCTAGACATTGGTATGCAGAGCCTTAATGTGAGATCTATTATCAAACTTTAACCACGACCTTTTCACAATTTTTCAATCCTCCAAAACCTCCAACAAATGCAAAACAACAACAAAACAACTCCTCAACTCCCCCAAGCCAAGCTTCGGCATATATCAAAATGATTAGAACAAGGCCAAATAAGGTTGTAATGTGGCTAAAATGCAAATGAAGGGTAAAAGGCTCAAAACAAGGATCAAGGGAAAATTTGTGAATGAATGCCTAAAATCTGAAAGCTCCTAGAAAATGAATGCCTTTTATCATTCGCGACATGTAACACACCAAAGCCAAGCTACTAGAGTCAAAAGCCAAAACATGGATTATACAGGCACTAGGAACTAAGCACACATGAAAAGGAACAA
Source organism: Suaeda aralocaspica (assembly GCA_016808085.1). Taxonomy (NCBI): domain Eukaryota; kingdom Viridiplantae; phylum Streptophyta; class Magnoliopsida; order Caryophyllales; family Amaranthaceae; genus Suaeda; species Suaeda aralocaspica. The sequence continues at coordinate 1,250,919 of PYUH01003987.1, forward strand.
GCATAGAAATAATGTATGTGGCTCAAATCCTCCCTTTAACACAGTTCAAATCTCTACTCTACACATGGCTATAATGGCAAGATTAAAAACTGTTTCAAGCTAAGTCAAGTTCAAGTCCAAGTTGACAATTCCCAAAACATAACTCATCACATGCCCAAATCAATCAAAAACATTTTTAAATAAAATGCGGGGCATAGGGAAGTCATCATTCAATCATTCAATAATTCTTAAATCAAAAAATAAACTCAATTCATTCAAACCGTTCAATCTATAAAACAATAAAAACTAAACTAGGAAAGCAGTACAATTTTTTTGGTCATACGTAAACTCCTACTTCTAGTAAGTAGTACAAACCATATGACTATCCTAAGAAAGCAATAAATCTATACTAAAAAGCAATAAAACTATACTAATAAAGCAATAAATCATACCTTCCCCAAGCCGGACTCAGCAATGTCCTTAGTGCTGGAAGGGAGTAAGGGAACAGCTCCTCAATCTGAGTCCTGAAGGAACTCCTCGGTATCGCCCTCCTCATCATCATCGTCATCAGCAGCAGCTCCACCCATGCCACATGTGCCCTATCCCGTAGGCCCATAACCCCCCTAGGGATAAGTGTACCAAGATGGGTGGGGACCAGTGGCAGAAACCACTCCCTGTCGAGCAAAGTGATCATAAATGGGATACATATCAAGCTGGTGGTCTTGCTGAAAAGTATCAAACTGCTGGTAGAATTGGGTCTGCTGTAACTGAAATTGACCGAACTGGTTATGGAGTCGGTCAATCGATGCCCTCATGTCACCTCTCTCAAAATAAGGGACATTAGTCCCAGGTACCCCGGCTTCCCCCTGTTGGGGAGGTTGAGAGTGAGATGGTTCACCCTGCTCTCGTCTGTCATAGGTACGAGTACCATACTCAGGAATGGATTCATGCCCATTGAGGGGCATGAGGTAGGAATCCTGATCAGAAAGTAGCCCTGTATAAACAGGGTTAGGGAATAACATAGACTGGGCTTTGAGGGACCCCACATACCATCGTAACTTGTTTTGGGTGGCTAAGTCCACCCACTCCAAGTGGCTCAAGAAAGCAAAGTCCAACATGTTAGACCCCTGGACCTTGTTCCTGTTCAAAGTAGGAATGCCATGATATTGGGCAATCCTAGAGATTAGGCCTCCAAAAACAATGTTATTAGACTTTAGCTGGCCGTACTGGTCGATACCTGGAAGAGTGTTGCTTTAATTGTGGAGGTGTAGGATAAAGTGGTGAGGAATGTTGATGGTGTAAGGAAATTGGGTTTTAACTAAATGTGGCCCAAGGATGGCAACTTCGATTTTGCTCACATTATTTGGCTCCTTACGGCCAAATATAGTCAGACCCATGAATCGTTGAGCGATTCTAATAGCAGGCTCGTGCATGCGGTTAGCATGAGCATGCTGCCAGTTTTGCAAAGTATCACCTGTAAGAGCAGACCAAAGAGTGGCACCATTATACCCCTCAAGGGGCTTCATGTTGCCGTCAGATCTCATACCAAAAATTGTACCAAAATCATCAGCATTTAGCTCCCATGTCCTGTTACCCAGTCGGTAACGGATGGCCCTTACAGGTCGGGAGCTACTAGGGAGGATAATAGATAAACTAGACAAAAACTCATAAGTAAGATCAGCATACGTAGGGAGATTAAGATTAAAGAAATAGCTCAAGCCCATTTAGTAAATAACTCTCTAGTGCTATCCTCAATTCCTAACCTTGTTAACAAAGAATGATCTAAAAATCTTGTAGGAACAACACTCTACCAGTTAATAGATTAAATTTTACCTGTTGTTCTTCGGATTCAAAGACAATGTTCGGGAACCTTGGGTCTCGCGGAACATGAGGTGGTGGTGGTGGTTGTTGTGATTGCAGTTGGCCACAGCCCCTTTGCTGCGTAGATCGTGATCTTTTAGATGCCATGATGAGTTTTTGTAAAGCTTGGGTGAGTATGTGTGAGTATGGTGTTTTATGTGCGAAATCGGTATCTTCTATCTCATGGCCTATTTTCGTTCGTCACATCTGTCCGATCGGGCGCCTCTCGCCCGACTGCTCGGGCGAACCCCTCTGGAGCACATTTAACCGCCTGTTTTCTTATGGTTATTGTAGAATGCATCCGCAAACCTATAGCACAAATGACTTTGATAGAAAGCATTAGTACCCTCACTCTCAGTCACCAAAAGTAAGGGAAGAGCTAGAGTCCCTACTAAACTAAAAAATAGAAAACAAAGAGCTACTAAACCTAAACTAACTATGGGTTGCCTCCCGCAAAGCGCTTGTTTAAGGTCGTTAGCTTGACTATATTACCTTATAGCTCATAGGGGTGTGGGTTGCGGAGATTGATTTCTTCAACTAGGCCAACAACATCACCTTCATAGTAGTGCTTGAGGCAGTGCCCATTAACATTAAATCGCTCTCCTTTCTCGTTCTGAACCTCTACAAATCCATACTTGCTCACCATAGTAACAATGAAAGGACCGCTCCACCTAGACCTCAACTTTCCAGGAAAAAGCTTCAGTCTAGAATTAAATAATAAGACCTTATCACCTGTTACAAATTCCTTTCTTACAATTCGCTTATCGTGCCATTTCTTAGTCTTCTCCTTATAATTCTTAGCAATATCATAGGCTCCCAATTGAAACTCGTTTAGCTCATTTAATTGAAGTAATCATTTCTCACCTGCAAGCTTGGCATCCATGTTGAGCTCCTTTACTGCCAAGTAGGCCTTGTATTCTAACTCAACTGGCAAATGACACGCTTTCCCATACACTAACCGATAGGGAGATGTACCGATAGGTGTCTTGAAGGCCGTTCTATATGCCCATAATGCATCATACAACTTGCTGCTCCAATCTTTCCTTGACTTTGCAACCGTTTTCTCCAGGATAGCTTTTATTTCTCGATTTGAAACTTCCACCTGACCACTGGTTTGTGGATGATATGCTAATCCTGTTCTGTGGTAAACACCGTACTTCTCCAGCAGTTGATCTAGCCTTTTCTCATGGAAATGCTTTCCCCCGTCACTGATGACAGCTCTAGGGACTCCGAACGTAGGAAAGATAACCTGCTTAAACATCCTCAAAACAGTGTTAGAATCACAATGGGGGGTAGCAAGAGCTTCCACCCATTTAGAAACATAATCCACAGCAACTAATATGAAACGATTTCCATTGGAGGATGGAAAAGAGCCCATGTAATCAATTCCCCAAACATCAAAAATCTCAACTTCCAATATAGCTGTTTGAGGCATTTCGTGCCTTTGTGAAATATTACCTGTTCGTTGGCACGAATCACAAGACATAATAAAAACTCTAGCATCTTGTAGGATAGTAGGCCAATAAAAACCGGATTCAAGGACCTTAAACATCGTCTTAGAAGGTCCAGCATGACCTCCATATGGTGATGAATGGCAATGGTGAAGTACACCATAGACTTCCCATTCTGGAACACATTTCCTGTATAAACCATATGCACACTCACGAAACAAGTTAGGATCATCCCAAAAGTATCGCTTAACATCATGCAAAAACTTCTTTTTCTGCCGATAAGTCAAATCAGAAGGTAAGACACCTCCTACAACATAGTTAGCAAAATCAGCAAACCAAGGAGAATTTACACAAACTGCAAACATATTTTCATCAGGAAAAGAATCATCAATGGGGGTAGAGATTTCCCCATCATCATACCATATCCTCGATAAGTGGTCAGCTGCCACATTCTCTGCTCCCTTCTTATCACGAATCTCGAGATCGAACTCTTGAAGCAACAAAATCCACTGAATAAGCCTTGGTTTGGCTTCCTTCTTCCCAAGTAGGTATTTAAGAGCTGCATGATTNTTTTAAGAGCTGCATGGTCAATGTAAACAATATCTTTCGAACCTACAAGGTAAGCACGAAATTTATCTAATGCATAAACAATAGCAAGCAACTCTTTTTCCGTGGTGGCATAGTTGACTTGAGCTTCATCCAAGGTCTTACTAGCATAATAAATAGCATGTAGGACCTTATCCCTCCTTTGACCTAAAACTGCACCAACTGCAAAATCACTAGCATCACACATTATCTCAAAAGGTAAATTCCAATCGGGAGATTGTATAATAGGCGCGGAAATTAATGCATTTTTGATCATATTAAAGGACTCAAGACACTCATCAGTGAATTTAAACTCAACATCTTTCAAAAGCAATTGAGTTAGTGGTTTCGCAATTTTAGAAAAATCCTTAATAAACCTGCGATAAAAACCAGCATGACCCAAAAAACTTCTTACCCCTTTTACATTCACCGGAGGTGGCAATTGCTCAATTACCTGTATTTTCGCCTTATCCACCTCAATACCACGTTCGGACACCAAATGTCCCAAAACTACTCCTTCATTGACCATAAAATGACATTTTTCCCAATTTAAAACCAGATTTACCTGTTCACATCTTTCGAGAACTTTAGTCAAATTAGTCAAACATGAATCAAAATCAGAACCATAAACACTAAAATCATCCATGAAGACTTCCATAATAGACTCTATGAACTCAGAAAAAATGCTCATCATGCAACGTTGAAAAGTAGCTGGTGCATTACATAAACCAAAAGGTATTCTACGATATGCAAAAGTACCATAAGGACATGTAAAAGTAGTTTTCTCCCTATCATCAGGATGGATGGGGATCTGAAAGAAACCCGAATATCCATCAAGATAACAGAAATACTTATTCTTAGCTAATCTTTCCAACATTTGATCAATAAATGGGAGGGGGAACTGATCCTTCTTAGTTACAACAATCAATTTTCTATAGTCAATACACATTCTCCATCCTGTAACAACTCTAGTAGGGATCAATTCATTTTTTTCATTACGAACAACAGTTGTTCCCCCTTTCTTAGGAACTACCTGTACGGGACTTACCCACTGGGAATCAGGCACCGAGTAAATAATACATGCATCTAGAAGTTTAAGAACTTCTTTCTTCACCACCTCCTGCATGTTAGGATTCAAACAACGTTGACCCTGTATACAAGGTTTATGACCTTCCTCTAAATGAATTCTATGCATGCAAAAATCAAGACTAATACCAGTTAAATCATCAATAGTATAACCAATAGCCTTCTTATGAGACTTAAGCACAGACAAGAGTTTATTTAGTTGACTATCAGTAAGAGAAGCACTAACAATGACTGTGTATAACTCTTTATCATCTAGAAAAGCATATTTTAAATTAGAGGGGAGGGGTTTCATCTCAGGTTGGGTTACCTCTTTAACAGAACAAACCTCTTGTGGTAACTAAATAAATTTCCGGCTCTCCTCCGGATTTAATTCCTCACTAGTAAGATCATGGACCAATTCATCGGCATCAATTGTGCCTTTACCTGCACCAACATCAAGACAAACAACGGCCTCCAGAAGATGCTTTGTAGTAAATCGAGGCATATCATCAATAACAATCTCATCAATGACATCAATAATATAGCATGACTGTTCCATCATAGGACTCTTAAGAGCAGCATTAAGATAAGGGTGACTTTATCATCCCCTACTGAAAGAGTCAAACTACCATTTTTGACATCAATAACAGCACCTCAATTGTGTAAGAATGGTCTACCAAGTATCATTGGGATATGAGCATCCTCATCCATATCTAACACAACAAAATCAACAGGAATAAAGAATTTCCCGACTCTCATTGGGACATCCTCTAAAATACCTTTAGGGTATTTCACTGTCCTATCTGCCATCTGTAAAGTGATGTTAGTAACCTTTAAAGCACCCATATCAAGTTTTTTGCAAATAGATAAAGGCATGACACTAACACTAGCCCCTAAATCACATAAAGCTTTATCAATAAATAATGGGCCAATATTACAAGGAATAGAAAAACTTCACGGGTCCTTTAGCTTAGGTGGTGACTTGTTTTGCAATATGGCACTGCACTCCTCCGTAAGTGCTATGGTCTCCACCACATTCAACTCACGTTTCCTGCTCAAAATATCTTTCAAAAATTTAGTGTAAGTAGGAATTTGAGTTATCAAATCAGTAAATGGAACAGTAACCTGCAAATTCTTCACAATATCTAAAAATTTACTGAAATGATTATCATTCTTACTCCTGGTTACCCTGTTCGGAAAGGGTAACCTAACCTGTGACCTCGAGATTGTGTCAATCGATGTGTCATCTACCTTCTCCTTAGGTGCTTCAGTTTCCTTAGCTGGAACTGTCTCTAAATCTCCAATCACCACATCACTGGTCTTCTTAGCTCCACCTGCAACATCAGAATTAACATCATTAGGCATTTTCGGGCCCTCATAAGCATTTCCACTCCTCAAAGTAATGGCATTGACATGGTCCCTCGGGGGATTCTGTGATGCCTGTGATATTGGAGGTGTAAGTTTTGATGGGAGGTGGCCTGGTTGCCTTTGAGCAGTTGATTGTGCAATCTGAGCTATCTGAGTTTCCAGGTGCTTATTGTGAGCCTGCATTGCCTCCATATTTTTCTGCATCTGCAACATCATATTTTTCAGCTCTGAAATTTCACCACTACGTTGAACTGGCAATGGTGGTGCTGATAGTAGTGGCCTGCTGAAACCTGGTGGGTGTGGTGGTACATATCTCTGCATCTGCGGGGGTGCCTGCTGAGGTGATATAGCTTGCTGAGGATTCTGTACATTGCTATTGTTCTTGTAGGGGAAGTATGGGTGATCCTTCCAGCCTGGATTATATGTATTGGAAAATGGGTTGTTCTTGTAGGCTTGAAAGGCACACACTTGCTCCACTGAACTGGTACATGACTGGGAACTATGACCGAATGAACCACAGGAATCACAGAAAGGGTCAGTGCATCTCGAAAGTGCAGCTACAGGTGATGGTGGAGGAGCTGTAGTATCTTATCAAGCTTCTGACTTATAGCATTGATCTGTGCAGCTAAACTCACATACTTATCATCAACTACATGTTTTCCACCCTTCTTGGAATGCCCTCTAAGGTTACCAAACTGTGAATTATGAGTGGCAATTTCATCAATCAGTTCATATGTAGCATTGACCTCCTGGTTCATGAATCGACCATTAGCAGCAGAATCTAACAAAGCTCTACTCTCATTACCCAAACCATTGTAGAATGACTGAACCAAAAACCACTTCTCAAGCCCATGATGAGGACACATTCTCAATAACTCCTTGAACCGTTCCCAAGCATCATAAAGTGACTCATCTGTTTCCTGATTGAAATTAGTAATTTGAATCCTCAATAAAGCAGTTCTCTATGGTGGATAGTACTTCCTCTGAAAAGCAAGAGCCAAGTCTTCCCAACAAATAATTGTAGCCATATTAAGATCATTCAACCAGGTTCTAGCCTTGTCCTTTAATGAAAATGGGAACATTCTCCTCCTAATGTAATCCTTAGAAACGTTCATTTGCTTGATAGTATCACAATATTGAAGAAAATACTACAAATGTAAATTCGGATCCTCCTTCAATGTCCCTGAAAACTGATTTCGTTCAACCATATTCACAAGGGCCGGTTTCAGTTCAAAATTAGCAGCATCGGTATCGGGTACTGAATAACCTCCAGCCATAGACTCCGTACTAGGCAAGGAATAGTCTCTCAATGAACGGGCCGCAGGTGGCGGTGGTGGTGGAGGCGGTGGTCCTCTACCCTGTCCTTCTCCTTCGGCAGCCATTTCAACTTCTAAATACCCTTCAAACAGCGGATTGAAGGTGAACTCGAAAAACTGAGACAAATCAGAAACAGTTTCCTCCACGGATCGGTGAAGAAAAGTTCGGTGTCTATTACATCTCAACCGCTTCAAAAATACTTGCTCGGGCTCAGGGAAAATGAAAATGTCAGGCTCGTGGTCGGTTTGCATAAACCTATAAACCTGCACAATATGCAACTCCGAGCAATAATGAGAAACTTCCTCAAAGAACCTAAAAGTTCTTTAAGACTAAGGAAAATAATAAAAAAAAAACAGTATAAACCCGAGTAACAAAGTTAAAAATTGCCTCCCGGCAACGGCACCAAAATTTGATGAGGCTATCGCACACCTATCAAAAATAAACCTAACCACTCTAACTAATATAGCTAGGGAAGTAGGGATCGAATCCACAGGGAAGCAATTAAACCTATTAGTTCTAAAAAGTCTAGACTGTGTAAAGGGCCTTTGAATGTTGAATTAAGACTAAAAAGTTAACTAAAACTAGAACTAAGTCGATTAAGGGAATGAATTTATGACTAAGCCTAGGACATCGGTTCACCACAGATTAACAAATGAATTGCACACAATTAATTAATTAGATTAGCAATTTCCTTCAATTAAGGTCCACTAATTCTCTTGAATCTAGTCTCCTTCAAAACTCCTCTAATGGCTCTCGCTCATTAAGACTCGTTTTGCCTATTGTCCTTATGATCTAATTGTGGTAATCTTACCTCTCGGCATTGATTTCAACAATATCAAACTAACAATTAAACCTGGCAAGTATTTAACTGAAAGCAATAAAAGTTGACAGAGGGAATTCAAGTACATTAATAACCAAACTAACAATTATGAACAAAGCATCAAAATCAATCCATGGATCCCCTAGTCCTAGAAAGGGAACTACTCACGCATAATAGAAACTAAAGGAACCAATTTAATCATAAGAACTGGAACTGAAAACATGACTACAACAATTAAACTAATTAACAAGAACAAAAATAACTCAAAAGCCAGAACTAAGACAAAAACAGGATCTAAAATTAAAATACTACTAACGATTAAAACTAAGGAAAATAATTAAACTAATAAAAACAAGAGAAGAAATAAAGAAGAACCTGAAATTGCAATTGTATTGAATGAATGATTAAGTTTTGACAAAAGTGAGTTCTAGAGAGAAANTTAAGTTTTGACAAAAGTGATTTCTAGAGAGAAACTGAATTAAAAAACCCTAAGGAGAAAAATAATCTCTAATCTAATGTATTCTCCCCCCAAAAAAACCTAACACAAGCACTATTTATATGAAAAGTACAATGCTCGAGCTAAAAAGAAGTGAAAAACAGACTCCGGATAAACCGCCCGACCAATCGGGCAAAAACCGCCCGATCAGGCTCACGAAGCGAGTGATTTTGGCCTTGGAAGCAATCCGCCCGATCGGGCGCGATCAGTGTTTTCGCCCCATCTTCTTGAAAAATGCTAAGTAAATTCCGCCCGACCGCCCGGGCAAAATCCGCCTGACTGCCCGGGCGAAATGACTTTTTCGCCTAAATCAAGTCGGCTCGTCTTCTAGCTACTCCAGGCTTCATCATAGCTTCCTGATTACTTCAATTCTAACCCATGGCTTCTAGTATCTAGTTGTAACTCATATGATTGCCTCGGAATCAATGCAAAAACACCGAAATCCTGCAAAAAGTCATTAACAAGCACAAACAACTCCATACAACCAAATGTTAGCCAAAATAGCTCCAAAGAGCATAGGTTAGAGTCAAAATAAACCAAAAAAGAGGGGTAAAACATAAGAATAAAATACACTTATCAGTAGTCGATTTCGTTGTGTCTTGCTCGGGACGAGCAAAGGTTTGGTTTGGGGGAATTTGATATACGTGTTTTAAGTTGTGTTTTTCCCCTCATTTTTGGTTAATTCTTGTGCTAAATAGTTAAGTTTGTGGCCTTGTTTTGATTAAATATCGTCCTTCGATGTTAAGTTATGTTTTGGGACGGTTTTAGCATCTTTAGTTGACTTTTATAACCATTTTCGATTATTTTGTACTCTTTTGGTTATTACGCGTGGTTTTCGGTTTTGTTTTATATGTTTCAGGAGCGTAATAGAGAGTTATGAAGTCATTAGAAGCCAAACCGAGTCAAAAACCACTTGCCTCGGGATGCGTGCCAAGTCACGAAAAGACACGAACGAGATTCGAAGAATCGAGCGAAGAAACAAGAAGGATCGTCAAAAAATAGGCATGCAAGCAAGATGCAGGCGCAGCCCTTAATCGCCATTTTGATCTATGCGCCTGCAACATAGATCAGCAGCTCCAGAAGTCTCAAACTGTGAAGGCTGTGGGCGCAGGGAACAAGGTCAAAATGGCCTATGCGGGCGCAGGTGCAAGATTTTGGTGTCCAATTTTTCCTTCCATGCGGTTTTTGCTCGTGGGTTTTAATTAATAAAAATCTAAATACTATATATACTTATTGAAAAGGGGGCACGACTCTTAACTAGTTTTTATGATATTTTTAGCCCTAGGAATCCAAAATTCATTATTCTCTCTAGAATTCTATAATTGATTACTTTGTTCAACAATTCAAGCTTTCGATTAATGCAATTCAATCATTATTTTGGTAAGCTCTTTCCTTATGCTTTTCAATTCCTTTAATTTCATGATTCTCCTTAGTTTCTTAGTTTTTAGTTTAGATTAATTAATTTTGCTATTTTTGATTCTTAATTTAGTTTTGTTAGTAGTTAATTTAGTTTTAATTCTAGTTTTAATTAGTTTTTGTTCATGATCATGTTATTTAAGTTTGATTTGTGTTTTTGTTCCCTTAATTATGAGTGAGTAGTCTTTTTCTCTAGGGTTAGGGGATCTATGATCATGGTGTGAATTTAATTTATGTTTTCTAATTAGTTTTTGGCTTTTAATTGAATTCCTATTATTGAATTCTATCAATTGCAATTAAATTGTGGCCAGATTTAGTTGTAAGTTAGGTTATTATCGAAATCGAGGCCGAGAGGTAAGATTACCACAATTAGACCACTGAATAATAGGCAAAAATGAATTTATGCGAGCGAGAGCCGGTAAAAGAGTTTTGAGGGAGTCTAAGTTCAAGAGAATTAGTGAGCCCTAGTTCAATGAATGCCAATGAATTGATTAGTGAGCGTTAATTGAGTTTGTTGATTGATCATAGTGAATCGATGGCCCTAGGTTTCCATTAATAGAGTTTAATTAATAATATCTCGTCATTTCCCTAGTTTCATTTTTAGTCTTAGTTTCAGTAGTCATTTACTGAAATTTCCACCAAGGCCCCTTACACACTTTAGGCTTTTTAGAATTAGTAGAGTTTAATAGCCTCCCTGAGGATTCGATCCCTACTTCCCTAGCTATATTAGTTAGAGTTGTTCGGTTATTTTTGAGAGGTGTGCGATAGCCTGGATCAATCACACAAAGTCACATGAGTCAAACAATACTAATAAAAACTCGAATCTTAAATAGGTCAAACATGACGAAAATAAAGTGATCACCAAATCTAGTTAATACGTGTGCATTTAAAAACCCGCCTAATAAGCACTCAAGCAATGCGGTCATTAGGATTAATATTGTTGTAATGTTGCTTGATATCCTATGATGAGAATTACAAAAGAGATCTAATAGAGGACATCTCGACTTGGAGGTACTTCGTTTCTGATTCTACTAATATGGTGCATGACCTTGCATTGGGAAACCGACACACCCCATCTTGGCCGGTGGGAATGTGGCTATTTGGGTCCGTATGACTCTACGGAGTACGGTTGTTGGCCTTTACTAGAGTTTCATTCCAAGCCAAGCGTACTCACCCTCACCCTACGCAATAACTGTTCCCATGATAAAGAATAGTATTGACTTGTGGACATGACCTCCGTGGTTCGGCGTCCAGAACAGCGGCCGTTAACCAGTACCTATTTTAAGAAAAACGGTAAACATTAGGTGCTTAAATAAAAAAAAATTCCGTTAGGTAGTTATTTTAAAATTTTGGTAAACACTAGTTATAGTCAAATTTTCAAAGAAAAATATTTTAAAAGGTTTTCTCTTTTTTTTTTTTTTTTTGATAATAACTACCTAATGTTATCCAAAATTTTGAAATAACTATCTAATGAAAACTTTTTTATTTAACCACCTAATAATGACATTTTTCTTTAAAATAGGTACCAAATACCCAAAATATTTCAACCAAAACATTTATAAATGACACTATGACCTTCCAATCAACTTGGAAACATTGTGGGAAACACATTGGGTCAATTGTGCATGTGTTTGGGTTGAAATATCATGTTTTACGTTGACATATATTTAACATTGGGTACTTGTTTCAAAGAATATTGTCACCAGTAGGTAGTTAAATAAAAATAAGATTACAAAAGCTTATATAAGACAGTCTTATTTGGTAAGACCATTAGATAGTTAGACAAAAAAAATATATATTAATTAGATCAATAAACTCATTAGTTAAAGAAAATCTATAAATAGTTGGTGGTTTTACCGTAAGGTGATCTTACGGGAGACTTGTTAAACAAATATTTCATTAGGTAGTTATTTCCAACTGTTGACAAGCATTAGGCAGTTATTATCAAAATATTATTTTTGGAAAAATTGTCATAAACAACCTTTTAATTTTATTTTATTTGTTTATATATATATATATATATATATATATATATATATTTTTAAGATTCTTCCTTTAAAAGTTTTTTGTAAACAACAATCTTAATGTGAAAGACAACATATAACCCCCTAATTCCCTTAGTTAACCTCTAATTCTTCTGATTATCCTCTAAGTCACTCCATTATTTAAAAATTAGATTAATTTACAAATTAGGTGAGTTTAATGTGGACATTAAATGAGTTACAGGGGATAAGGCTATTGTTTAATTAGGTGAGTTTGTTAGATAATTAATTGAGTTGGAGAGTAATTGAAGAAAGTGGGGGAATTAAAGGATAGTTAAGTGAATTAGAGGTTAATGAAGTGAATTACAGTAATTTATTATTATTTATTGGAAAAATTGTCAAAGAAAACCTTTGCAAATTATTTTTTATTAAGAGGAACCTTTTAAGGATTTTATTGCAAGAGAAACCTTAATATAAAAATATTTTTGCCATTTGAAACATTTCTTCTATTATTAAGTATTGACCAATTATCTGGGCTTTGACCTTATTATTTACACTCTTCTTCCTTCATCAATCCAATTTTTGATTTCAATCCAATGAATTAGGGTATAATTTGGTTCCATTATGGGGTATAATTTCAATTAATGGGGTAAAAATTCTAGTTTTTTTACAAAATTTAAACTCTATGATACAATTAAACACACAAAAATTAAAACACATTTGAAACCAAATTCTCCATATCTTTCGAACAAATCTCAACCAAATAGAATCCTTAAAAACGAAGTAAAAATAAAAACCCAATTGCCACATTGAAAACCAAATTCTAAATACGAATCCAATTGAAATCCAATTCACTCTTACTTTTCCAAATTCAAATAAAAATTCTCTAATGTTGATTAATGCGAAAGTAGTGATAGAGATGATGAAGGTGGGTGGCGAAGACGATGTGGTGGTAAAGGAGATGGTGAAGGTGGTGGTAAATTGGTAATGGTGGTGGTGAGGGTGAAAGAAACAGAAGTGAAGAGTATAAAATAGGTTAAATTTGTTGTTTATTACATACAAATATATTTGGGTTTTTCTAAGATATACCCCCGAGGTATCGATTTTTCTAAGGTGTGTCCTAAACTTTTTTTTTCCTCAGTTGTACCCCCAAACTTATTTCTTGTAACAAACAATAACCACTCTGTTACTCTTCCGTTAGCAATCTCATTAACTACTATTTTTTACTTTTTCTTACATTTGCATTGAAAATAAAATTACCAAAATTTAAGAGGGGTGTCCAGGAGAAAACTGTGATTTGCGTTGGAGCAAATCACAATAGCATAATTGTAAATAAAAAGCTATTTTTGGTGAGGGGTGTCAGTTAAATTTAACTGACAGAATTCTACAACAGTTATGCGCGTGGTTCCAAACAAGTTTCATGAGGTTGGTGAAAGTTTATAGCTATGAGCTTGAGTAAAAAACAAAAAAAAAAAAATTCAGATACACCCCTCCCCAAATATACCTAACTAAGAGGGCTTAATTAGTTAGTAGGAAATACAGTGTTAGCAATGTCACCCAGCTCTTGAAGGATTTTTAGGTTTTTCATTAAAAAAATACAGTGTTGAGTTTAGGAGGAAATATAGTGGAAGGGTGGATAATCGGAGGGCTCGTAAGTGCAGTTGTTGTTAATTCAGTGTCGAAGAAGAGTTGCGCTGATGAACAGGTATGATTTACTGTTGATTATTGTTGGATTTAATAATTTAGTAAAATGATTTTGGTAAACTGATAATTCAGTAGGTGTGGAAGTTTAATTTTTTCATAATATGTTGATATGCAAAAGCAGATGCTGGATTTTATATAAAATGTTGATTTAATATACATTAAGCTTGCATGTTCAAGTGTTTTTGTTAAAATAAAGCAATGGTTGGAGTTATGAATTTCAGGTTTATTATTGTAACGATTGTTTGTGGTATAATAGTTTAATTATTTATCTATATGTGACAAACTAATTGATAGATTGTTGTTTAATTTGTACCATGCATTTTGAAGTATGTTAAATATGAAATACTTTAAACAAATAATCTAAAAAGTAATTACGAATGTCACTATAAGCAGTGTTATTATAATAAGAAATATTCTATTAGTGATGGCTAAATATCTAAAAATTTGAAACACTAATTATATTCCACAAACTGACTGATATTCAATGAATACAAGGTAGAAATGGATGGTGATGTTGATACTGAGGCAGAAACCATAGACTTTGATGAAACTGTACCTCGTAAAGGGATGATCTTTAGTTCGTGGAAGAAAGTNGAGAAAGTAGAGATTTCATATAAAAAATATGGAAAGAAAACTGGGTTCGGGATTAGTCGTACACAGAGTGCTTTGGGTAGTGACAAGGTAACTAAAAGAGCAGTAACATGGAAATGTGAATGTTGGGGGCATGCAGATAGTAAGGTTGAAAATGAGGAAGTCCAAATTAGTAAAGAAATGGAAATAGGTGGCTTTGGCATAAGTGAAACTTCAAAAACCAAAAGGCGTAAGTCAAAAAAATGTGGATGCACCGCAAAGGTGTATGCTAGTTTAAATAGGTGTGGTATGTGGGAGATTAGGAATGTAGTGCTAGAACACAAGGGTCATACTCCTGTTCCAGAGAATTCCAAGCTTGTTAAGGATTATAGGATGGGTTATTTCAATACTAGTATACGTAACAGGTTGTTCAATGATGTGGAGGTAGGTGTATCTGTGTCTAAAATTCATGGTAGCATTGCTCGGGAACGGGATGGCTTGGAGAACATGCCTATAACTGAAAGGGATATGAGACATGTTATTGATAAACGTAGACGACTGAAGATGGAAGGTGGTGATGCTAATGCGTTGTTTGCTTATTTTGAGAGGATGCATAGGGACAATCAGCAGTTCTTTCATACTTGTAGGGTTGATGAGGTTGGTAGGATGAAGGATGTATTCTGGGCTGATGCAAGGAGTCGAGCTGCTTATGAGGAGTTTGGTGATGTGGTATGTTTTGACACGACTTATTTGACTAACAAGTATAAGCTTCCTTTTGCAAATTTTGTTGGTGTCAATCACCATGGGCAATCAATCCTACTTGGTTGTGCATTGCTCTCTCGAGAGGACATAGACACATTTAATTGGGTATTTAGGCAGTGGCTTGATTGTATGGGTGGGAAAGCACCGAATGGGATATTGACTGATCAGGCATATGCAATGAGACAGCCCTTATCGGAACTTATGCCGCAAACTAGGCACAAATGGTGCATATGGCATATCTTAAGAAAACTACCTCATAAGCTTGGGAAGCATCCAAAGTAAGTAATCTTTATATATGCAATCCATCATTATGTTCTATACGGAATATTAAAAGTTTTGTGTAACAATCACATGCATTTAACTTGATAAATAAGATAGAGAAAGTTTATGATGTAATCTAATTTTTGTAGGTAAACCTTTTAAAAATATGTTAAACAAATACAGAAATAAAAATAAAAACTATCTATATATAAAAATGTTCAACAACGTATGTGGTTTCAGGTATGATGAGCTTAAGGAGGAACTGTTAGGGGTTATCTATGATACATTCACTGTTGATGAGTTTGAGTCGGGGTGGGCGAAAGTAATTGGCAAATATAAGCTAGAGAAAGTTGGGTGGCTTGTATACATTTACAAAGAAAGGTCAATGTGGGTTCCGGCTTTTATGAAAGACATTTTTTGGGCTGGCATGAGGACAACACAGCGTGTGGAGAGTATTAATAGCTACTTTGATCAATTTTTGAAAAGAAGCACGCGTTTGTGTGATTTTGGTGAAAAGTACATTGCTGCTATTGAAAGAAGAATTTGTCAGGAAAGGGATGCTGATTTGAATTGTGAAAAGTATGTTAGAAATCCATCAACTGGTGTTGCATTGGAGCTGTATTTTAGGAAAATTTATACAGATGCTAAATATCGTACTATCCAAATTGAATGTGAGCGTCTTTTATACGTTTATCATATAGCCACTTTGCAGATTGGATGTAACGAAACTCTCTATATGTTAGAGGATAGGGTTTGGAAATATTGTCGTGGTGGATTAAAGCAGTATTTGAGTGATGATAGGCGCATCATACGTGTCAAATTCAATACTGAAAACTTAGATGTCGAATGTGAGTGTAAGTTTTTTGAAACTCATGGATTGTTGTGTCGTCATTGTATTAAAATACTAGATATGAACCGGGTCTCAAGTCCACCAGAAAAATATGTTTTACGGCGATGGCGTAAAGATGTTGTTAGAAAGCATTCTCTTATCAAGGTTTCGTATCATGATCCGACAAAGACTGAACATGTTAAAAGGTTTGATGAATTTAATGTTTTGTTCGATCCAATGGCTCTCGATGCTGCAGCCTCAGAAAAAGCAGCAAGTATCATGCGCAAGGGACTACAGAGAATTAGCAAGGAGCTTGGTAAGTTAAAGGAGGGGAAAAAGGATTTAAGTGTTGATACGACTCCTGGTACCTGTAATTCTACACCAACTTGTACACCCACAGTCAATCATGATGTTTCTCCAGGAGCTGAAGGGTTTGATACTCCTGTTAACAACAGGCAGTCATTGAATGATGAAGAAATTGATATTGATGTTGACCCGTTTGAAACTCCTGCTGAAAATCTTGATGACATAAATGTTCCATCAGCGATATATGAAGAATATGAAGAAGCAGCATCTATTGAAGTTGTAAACGCCGATGTTAACTTTGCGTCACCTGAAGGTAGCCAAGTTATTCTTGATCCTCCAATGCCAAAGAAGAAACGGGGAAGGCCGAAAGGAATACGTTATAAGAGTCCTGGTGAAAAGGGTTGGAAGGAGAGTAACAAAAGTATTGCAAAGGTATCGACGCCTGCCAATAATTTACCTTATCATTCTTAATAATAAACAATTGTGTTTACTTTTATAACGTAACTTGATAAACATGTATTTTATTGCAGGAAGGATGTGGGTGTGCAAGTTCTAGTGCAGCAAGGAAAAAGGTAACTTTTGACGACCAAGATATAGGGGGTCATGAAGATGATGGTGTCAATGAAGGAGATATTGCTTCTATCAATGATGTGCTTGATATGATTCAATGGCAGTAAACCAGTTATGTTCTAGTGGTGTATTTTACTTATTAAATTTTAATTATTATTTAATTTAAATATCTTATAAGGACATTTATTTTCAGATTTAAATTGTAATTGGACTATGCATGAGGTTAAACGGTTCAACTTGGTGGTTATATATTGATCACCTTTCCTTTTTTACGAAAAAATTATGCTTTGTTGTTATTACACTTATAATTATAGTGTTTATGAACCAGTCCTGCGTTTTTCTTTGTGGAGCTGCCACTTACTTGTTACCAAGAAAATAAAGACAGCATGTTGCATGTTGCATGTTCCATTTTGCATGTTGCATGTATAATCATGGCCATGATAAATAAGCCATTATGCATGTATTGTCCCGTTTACGGTTATATATCCTAACGTACTTATTCAATTCTCTAATAATTTGTATATAAATATTTATCGTTAGTTTCTATTAAATATTTATACATATCCCGTATATATTAAATTTTTCTACAAATCTATTACGGCCATTTTTCATTAAAGAAAAGAAACTTATGTGATTAGTTTCTATTGGGATAAAAGCACAAGTTTTTGTCAGAACCTTTAATTTTAAACAAAGCTTTTCATAAAAATGTCATAGGTAGGTAAATATTTAAGCTAATTATGTGTACAAACACTTAGCCACTTCATTGAAACACATACATACATTAATATAGTCCTTCATTCTTACACATTCGGACTATTTTTACGTTCTCGTTTGTTCTAGAGCAATACCTACAACAGATGGAATTATGTACAGCAAAACCTAAAGTCGTCAATTATCGTGATCTAAACGAGATCACCTAACATAGTATTCAAGTGCTTTAAGATAAACATTTACAGCCACATTTACTGCAATCATCACATAGTTTTATCGTTACATGACTTCCGTTTCTAATTGGTGAGTGCTGCAAATGACCAACACATGGAATTTTTTCTCCATTGCACCACAAAGTCAGACATTGATAATCAACTCCAAATTCTTCACCTATGTACTTGTACAAACTCCGTAAGCATGATTTCCTTCCACGAGATAAACTTTCAAAGGTATCATTGCCTAATGATCGTTGTATATAAAATACAATCCTCCTGGAGTCCACGTTCATGAACGGTGCCTTTGAAAAAATAAAATATAAACAGATTATTATTTTTTTTAAAACAAAAAATGATTGATATTAATATAATTCAAACTTTTTATTAGAGTATGATTAGGGATTCAGCAACACTAATGTGTCCTTATAAATGGTATTATACCTTCCCTTTAGCAATTATCAGCTGGACATTTCCCATGCCACACGACGCAGGTGTATCCATCTCACCAACAGCTACTCCGTTTAAACCAACAGTGAATTTAATATCACCAACATTATAGTTTAGTAAAGTGGCATAATTTTCCAATGCCTTCCCCAACCGATCGTTGAATCGTACTCTATACTCCTGTCCACGATCTCCTGGTTTTGAACTTTTAATAATGATCTTAACTGTCTTAGGGAAACGTAATGATATATTACGTTCCTGTGGTAATGACACCATTGTTTGTTGTTGAATATCTGTTGAACCTGAAAAATTTACGTGTTATATCGATAATTGTGGGAACCATTGTCTGAAATAAATATCGTAGTACTATAAATATAAATGAAGCTGTAACTAATGTTAACTTCCATGTAACTCTTGTAATTCATGCAAAATAAGCATAATAGATGTAACTCATGTTTACTTCCATGTAAAATTAGACTCCTGTAATTCATGTAACTATTTGTTACGTTACCTCAATTAATGCATGCATGCTATATCCATGTTAAACCTCTTGGTTTAATAATTTTTTACCTGTTTTTTTATCAACTAAATTAACATTCGAATTCTTCTTCCACTTCTCTTCTTCTAGAGTCTGTATCACCTACCCTATAATATACCATATGTTCACCTATTTTAAAAATTTGATTTATTTTACATTATTGTTGTTTACAAAATGAAGTTATACAACTCTCAAACTAGAATAATAAATACATAGTATAATGTAAAAAAAACTTTACGACATTGTGCTAACTATAGTTACTCACAATTTAGCTAATTGACAATTTATATTACGCATATACTTACATGAAATTGTGGTTGCATTGCCTAATTGTTCTTCAGAAGGACTTAAAGATTTCAATAGCTCTTGCACTTTGTTATCAAGTGCATCTTGGATATCTAGATTACAAGGTGGATTTACATCAAAGTTATCACAAAGTAATAGTTTTGCATATTCATCATACTCATCTATGTTGAACCATGAACTAGTACGTGCTTCACATTGCTCATTAGAGATGTTTGTAGTGGTTTTGTTATATATGGTTGAATCATGGTTCATAGGTGTTATGAGTTCATTGAATGAATGAACTCTTACAACTTTTTTGGATTCACCAAGGTTGTTTGCTTCATAATATCCAGACATGTTTTTGTTGTACAAAGAATGGCAATATTAGTTTATAAGAAGAAACAAATTGTTATTGTGTGTAAATTTTGAGAGAAAATACTCTTAGATAGGGGTTTACTCTTTGTCATATATACTTATAGGGGAGCCATCATATATGTGTACTATTGTAGGGGGTCGAACATGACTATTTCGTATTCGTATTGTTCCCCACCAAATTGAACCGATTTTAATCGGACTGGCCTTACAAAGATGCATTTGTTTATGTAAACACCTTGACTTGATACGACATGATTCTAACTTACTTTCGTCATGTAATTAAAATTGTCGACCTGCTAATTAATTTGACATTAAATTCGAATGACCTGTGTGTCGCACCTTAAAATTGTTTACGGTTTTATTTAGTGTTTTATTTGCGCTTACGGGTGTTAAAGACACGAGACAGCTCGGCTCGAATGACATCGGGTCGAGTTCGACTCGAAAATATATTGATTTGCTCGATATGTAATTATATACAAGTAAAGTTTTATAATGTATCCCAAAACTAAATTAAATATTATTTACTTCATATGTGTTGATTTATCCGTTTTTTAACTTCCATCTCAACAATTAAAAAGTGTTCTAACTTTGCCACATAACTACATAAATTTGCAAGTTTTTAAGATAATTTTGTAATCTTCTGTTTCTATTAGTTACTTCTAAAGAAAATTATGAAAAATTACTATTCAGGTTACTCTTTATTATGAATTTATTTGAGTCGCATTTGATTCGACCTCGAACTGACTTGGACTGGACCGTACACGGAACTTTTGACCGAATAGTAATAAATCTTTTAGTCCTTAATGGCCTTAAGCATACTACTTGTTAAGTAGTTATATCTAAAAAACCTAAACTTTGCAAAATCCTCAAATTTTCTATCATCCTTTTTCAAAGTTTGTGTAGTATTTGATTTAGTGAGTTATTGTAAAGTACTACATATTATTGCTACAAATATAGTAAGCAGGAATTGTTGTACAAAAAAAATATCTTTAAAATTCGGATTGGATTGGATCCAAAATCGTAAGAGCGAATTTAGGTGGATTGGATTGGATTGGATCCAAAATGTCTTCAATTTCATAAACTAAAAATATATGGTTTGGATTTACATTGGGCAATAATCCAAACCATAGACCGAACTTTCACCCCTACTCACCTTGCGTCCAACCGACTTGAGTTCGAGCTCCATTTTAAAATCTCGCGAGCTTTCAACCTCCTCTGGTCGAGTTAGAGTTTTAAGTTTTAAGTATCGAGTTCGAGTCCAGCTCAATGATACTCAAGCTTAACATTAAATCGATGTAGCAAGACCGAATTGTGAGACCGAAATGTGAGACCGAATTTTGAGTCCGAATTTTCGTGCTTTTGCATTTTGTATCTTATGACGTATGTTTTAAATGTCTACGTCATTGCTGTATTGTACTCATGACTACTTTACCAATTGCATGTTTCTACTAAATTAGATATCATGTCCGCAAATCTAACAATGTCACTTCAAATAAATATCAACACTTTTTACTTCCATTTGTGTTGCTTTCATTATTATTTTTTAATGATAATCCCACTTCAATTGAGCTGGACTTTTTTTAGTTTATAACTTGGTAGAATGGTTACTTTTTTAAGTTCACTTATTACTAATTAATTGTTAGTTAATTAAGCATAAATTAACAGTCAAAAAAGGCATACTCAAAATTTTATTGTCGATTTACTTCTAAGAGGCAAACATTTTTTTAAAAATATTTAATGATTCATCTAACATGTCTTCTACTTGTACCGATAACATATCTGCTACTGTCTTATTTTAAAATATTTACGTCATGTGTTCTACCATGTATACATATCAGAGTGATTATTTAGTAAATAATTTTACAAGGGTCATAATTACGCCATATATGTTAATTGATAATTCCAATTTTACATATCAACGTGAGTTACGGATTTATTGTGATTGTCGATTGCCCTTAATTATTAGTGACATGTATGTAGCCAAAACTATAAATAACCTACCTAGTTTCCCTACCTATGAGGTTGAGTGTGTGGAGGTTGAGTGTGTGGAGTAAAACACCATGCCATGTCAAATCAATGTCATTTTGCTTGCTCACCCCATTGTCATCATGAATAATGCCATCATCACGGTTCCCATTACAAGCAAACCTTTTCAATGAACCTACTATACTATGGGGTGCCATAGGGTACTGTTAGAACACGTTTTTTATGCTACTCCCTAGTAGTGGTACACGCAAATTTGATATTGTTTAATTTGCAGTGTATCTACTGTAGTGGATACTTTGCCATATTTGATTTCCCATAATACACTACAGGTAGTGTATATTGTTGTCCCTAGGTTATTTAGTTTATCCCTAAGTATCAAAAAAAATTAATTATGGTAAGGTTAGATTGATTTGTCAAATTTATAACAATATAGTCAACAAATTATGTCTACTTTTTTTACGGTAAGCTTATAGTACTTAATTTTGGTAACGTTATAGTACACAAAATATGTGAAATTTAGTAAATCATGTATACCTTTTTCTTTGTCTATAATAACAATTTATAATTCAAGGTATATACCATAAGTTGTAAATAATGAAATCCTTTTCCTTAAAGGTACATGTTTAATTTTTAACCCTTAATCTACGTTATCATAAGCGAAGAATGGTTTGTTTAAGTACATATAACAAAATAAATGTAATTTATACGATATTAAAATTAAACGATATCATTACGCTTGATTTGCAACTTCGTACTACAATTAAAGGCGTTTATCATTTGTATGTGTTAACAAGTCTTAGACTAAACTGCAACTGTGAAAACCATTCAATTACTACTTGTGCTTTTGTTCAGTGAACAAACGATTAAGAAGACTATTAGGGAAAAAACAAAAAAATTAAGCAGTCTAAGTTTTTTTTGAATAAACTCTAAATCACCAACAGTGACTGTTTGTTGCTGCTCGTTTCCCCCCACTGTCTTTTTCATAATCATGGCTATACAAAACGCGAACATCTTCATTCACTAGTCATCTGAAGTATCCGCATGCACGGCAATTGTAATATGCACGGCACGGCCAGGATTTGTATGTGACGAAGAAATACGAATACCAGTAAACCTTTGAACTTCACAACCGCATATTTGGTTTGTGAAACGATAATCACATCGAGGAAATCGTGAATTTGTCGATTCACTGGACATATTAAATATTTATGCAATATTTACAAATATGATTATTTTTTTTTTTTGTTTAGAACATATGTTGTCATGAGGGGGTAAGGTAGGGCAACTTAACTTGATATTTAAAGGCAATGAATCAAATATTGTTCTATGTTTGTGATTTCCCTCCACACATTAGTTCAAGGACCTCATTAGATGTTTACATATCACAAAGAGCATGCTGATGTTGAAGTCAATAAGGAATATTCATTGCTGTTGTCTTTTATAAATACCCAACAGTAGGATTTGTTCAGCGATTATGAAACCTAGTGTAGGGCCCAGGCGTTCCCTCATGTTATGATGGTATCTTCGTTTAGACCTAAAAGACTTTAAGGATTCATGAATATATCCAAACGTCCACGTATAAGGCTAGTGGATTCAAGATTTAACGAGTACTAAAATGGTTACAAATATTGTAGTTGCAGAGTAACGCCTATGGCGTCGTAATATAAAACAGTTTCAAATATTCAGGAACAGAACGGATTGAATACTTAAAACTAATGTACGTATTTTACTAGAGGATTCAAGACAATTTAGACTTGGTAAGTGTTCGTGTAAAACTTCCCTTGATAACATACTTTGGTAAGCCAAATTAGAAAATTTATCGGGAACTGAAAACAAAAGGGGCATTCCCCAAATCGCACTGTGAGATGGCAGTCTCACATCTCACATTGACATTCTTGATATGTCGAAATTACCGCTGTGAAATGAGTTACTACCATCTCACAGTTAGACGCTAGTAATTCCCCATTAATAAATAACTACAATCACCTAACATAGTAAGAAAGTGGCATAATTACAGGTATTATACATTTATAACCTACAATAGCATGCATGAAAATAGTAGGTTGATCATGCATGCAAAATCTTACGTAAGTCTCAAGGTAAAAAGAATGACAAATGTCATTTGGCAAACTAAGGGCCTGTTTACTTTAGTTTAAAATTCGTTCAATTTAGTTCAGTTCATTTCAATTCAGTTCAGTTCAGCTCTACCCTTATTGTGCTATTCATTAATCTTTCATAAAAAAACTTTCAGTTCAGTTCAGCTCCAATCAATTCAGTTCAGTTCAGCTATTTTTAGTTGAAGTAAACAGGCCCTAAATGTAATAAATTGGTCATTAGTTATTAAATGGTTTTTATTCACTTTCAGAGCATTTTTGGTACGTAGGAGAAATTAGTCAAATTACTTGATCGTAAAATCGTAAATTGACTAATTATAACTAAACCATTAGGTTTTGATTTGTACATGCATTCGGGATGTTGATGAGTTTAATTTTAACCAAAAATAATAGGCTTCTTAACATCAGAGACGTGTTTATTGATCGATATAATTCAATATGTTGTTTGGTGTTTATACATGACCTTTTGGGCCATGTTTACAGTAACTGGTTTTTTTGCTAATTTTTGTTTTGTTGAGGAAAACATACATGTCCTTATGAAAGACTCACTTGTCGAATTCATAAATAAGAGAGCAATCAACAATGTTCTAAATGTCGATAAATAAATCTAGGTTGCACACTTACACTTATTTGTTGTGCATCAAAATATAGGTTTCATCTAATTGACCTCATTATTTATCGATCATTTTAATTGCTTGTACGGGATTATCAAAAGAGCCAACAAAATAACATGGTGAGATTCAATATGAAATTATGGTTAATTATGATTAGTATATTTAGTGTGACCTTATGATGATCGACCATTTCCACCGTCAAAATGTATGAGTTTTTATTTTTTTTATTTTTTTACAAATATGAATGTGTACATCATATGACAGAATCAATTCATTGTGTCTATAATTTACTTACCTATGACATTTATGTCACGCTGGCGCTGATACCATGTTAGAGAACCAACTCAATCAAAAGCTTAAGCTGATGGTTGAGGCTCAGGAATTGGTTTTATACTCTATCATGTATAACACTTTTTCACTTTTGTGGTTAGTGAATGAGCTTCCTATATTATTTGTTAATTTGTGATTATTATTATAAGCATATTGCCATT
This sequence comes from Suaeda aralocaspica, assembly GCA_016808085.1. Taxonomy (NCBI): domain Eukaryota; kingdom Viridiplantae; phylum Streptophyta; class Magnoliopsida; order Caryophyllales; family Amaranthaceae; genus Suaeda; species Suaeda aralocaspica. The sequence continues at coordinate 1,276,033 of PYUH01003987.1, forward strand.
TCATAAACAAACATTTAATAAGTTTGCTTTGTCAAGTACGTCAATATTCTAATATTCCTTCCTTGTCTAACAATTCTTGCAAATTTCTATTATGCCATTTTAATTTCAAAGTAGTCACTACAATTTCCTTTTTATCAATCGCGTTTACAATGTTAGATAATTAAGTTTTTTGAGAAGTAAAATAGTCAGATAATTAAGTACAGTCTTAAATATATAAGGTCCTGTTCTACTACATACCAAAATCATCATTAAACTGAACTGAACTGAATAGGGCCGAATTGAACTAAACTGAATAAAGATGAATTGAACTGAAATGTCAAAAATTTAAGTCCGAAAGAATAAGACATAAATTCAGATAAATTAAAATATATCAAATAAAACTATAAAACGTGTAGAAGGACACTAGTGTAAATATGTAATAAGTTATGCTCAAAAAAAAAAATCTTAATTTAACTCCATCAAGAAAGGACAACAGATGCCTGTTTGCATAATATAGCTTTATTTCAACGAAAATGACAAAATAATTAATCATAGCTTTCTCTAATATATGGTTGGGTATATATGTATAGTGGGAAATGGACCTCCATTTCTAGATTATTTATTTCTAGTAGTATTTAACATTATCTGTCAAATATTCAGATAATCAGATTCATCGGCTTATATTATATTATATTCTAAAGTTGAAAGTGCTTAATTTAATAAACTTAATTAATTAATAATTGAATTATGTACGGATTACATATGACTAAAAAGCTAGGTAGAATAGTAATTAATCTCATTGTACTTACTAAATGAGTTAATAAATGATTATCGGATCCATCCTTATAAATGGTTTTTAGTATTTTAATTTGTTATCTCCAAATTATTTGTTTAATGTGAATATTAGTAATATTGTCATGCGTCTTTCTGAACATATTTGAACAATCATGTAAAACTATTATTTGTCTTCCTTTGTTGTGACAACGGACTCTTATGCTTTATTAATAATATAATTATTTATGAAAGATTGGAATGCTTTGTAGTTTGTACTGTCTGTTTTACATATATAGTGTACAAATTCTCAATCAAAACGAAGCTATACGTACTCAACTCTTTTTCCCAAGTTAATTGGCAGTTAAAATTTTTTATTCAAGTTATTATATCCTACTTGTATCCGAGCTAATTCGTCGTCTATGATGAATTATAATTAATTTACGACCTAAGTTGCTTGACTTTCATTTTTTGTACTTTCCACTTTGTTTTACTTAAATAGTAAAACATGCTTAGCAAATTTAAGACCAAATTAGAGGAAGACACGTGATGAGAATTTAATTCGACTAGGCCGGATTTCCAACTCAGCATTTTTTTTCGTTATTATAAGCTATAATAACTATTATTATCATTTATTTTTTTACAAATATCATTATAGTTATAAATAACTAAACTAATAAAACTATAAATTATGTGTAAATATAAATAATTATACACATATAAGGTCTAGTCGATTAACAAGAAACTATTTGATACTATCATTATTATACGATTAACATGAAACTCGGCATTATTACTTTGATTGGCGTAACCAATGTTACTTTATTGGGTAGTTGATACTAGTAAGATTATAGGTGTGATGTGGAACTACCTATTGATAGAATAGGCTATTACAAACAACTTGTTGCAGGTGTTGTCAATCAAAAACCGAAAAAGCATGCGAGTAAAGCCAAATTATGGAAAAAAAAAAGTAAACCACATTGTTGCATTAAAAAACGGGACATATACCTATATTGATACCAATATTATATTCATAAATCAACAACAAATAGCATAATATTCACACGTGGACTCGTGAGATATACCTACCAATTTGATAATGATGATGGCACTTACAAATTTACGTAAGCTTACTACTACTTGGTAATTTTTGGCGCGCACCCTTAATGTGTTATTATTATTCTGTTACTCTAGTATAAATATACGACCGTTGCAAATTAGAACTAACAACAAAAATATAAAAATCAAGTTTTGCACAAGAACAAAAATTAAACACGAAAACAACCTTCAAAACCCACTGATTTTCAATTGTTAAGTTTAGATAACTGTTAAAAAATGGATAGCCCAAATACTAAAAATTCAAAAATTAATGAGGCATTTCCAATAATTGAAGTAAACCCTACACAAAACTCGTTAGGGAACTCAAATGATATGGTTAAGGGTGTGATAATAGAGGGCACACCATCTCCTCCAACAAGTGACCAGATAGGTAAAGCAAAAATTGTTTTGGAATGTAAACCATCACCTGTGTACATTTCCGATGGACACACGTCATTCAATATTGAATCATCTCCGAGTCCACATATGTCATCCGGATCAACTAAAAAATGTAAAAGCATTTTTGCAAAGGTGAAGGCAAAATTTGGTACCCCTCAAACATGTACGCAAGGGAAGGTAACAATAAATCGTCCAAACATTGTTCTACCACCTAGGCAACTAACTTGTTACTTTGAGGCTTTAGGGCATAACACTCCTGAATTGGATTTTAATGATGTTGATTATTTTAAGAATGAAAAGGCCATTGATGATTTTAAAACCTTAAATAATCAGGATATATGGAATTTAGTAATGAACCCGAGTCAACCATTAGGAAAACTACGCGAATTACATATGTTAACTAGTAGGGGTGATTTAATTCCCGGTCATTTACCTAATATTTCAGATATGTATGGTTTGCATGATGCATTTATTGTTCTGTTGGAGTGGGAGATGCAAAGAATGTTAAAAAAGGGATCATATAAGTTGTTTCCAGATGATTTAGTCAGAATTATGGATCCTACACCCTTACTTAATCTTAAAGTACCAACTTATAGCATGGAATATTCAACCACTCGTGTTTGTATGGGTAGTTATACGGATGCGTTACATGTTGTTCAAATTCCTGAGAATGATTCTGTTCTTGGCCTCAAAGTTTATAAAAAGACATTAATTTTACCAAATAATGTTGACGTAAGGAGGAGCCCTAGACCATATCATGATATTGTGTTAAGTCCAATAGATGTCCAATGTTGCAAATATATTATACCTCTCATGCCATCATCAACTTTAGTTTGTTGGAATGCAAGGGGTGTTTCGAGACCATCTTTTGTAGAGAACTTTAAAAAAATTGTTCTCAATAAAAATCCATTGGTTGTAATTGTTTTGGAGGCGCGAGTATCAATCTTTAATGTTGTGTCAATAGTTCAAAAAGTTTCGTTTGAATATCGTTGTGTTGTGTATGGCGATGATCAAGTATCAGGAGGCGTTGCTATATTTTGGAAATTCAAGTCTTGTGATTGCAGGCAGACAAAAAACAACACACCTTGTGTCCTAAGTTTGGAGTTTGAGGTAATTCATGCCATATATGTCCACCTAATACTAGTATTTTATATTAATATTTCTAAGTAAATATATTAAGTGATATATATATATATTTTTTTTTAGGGAATCTTTCACCCTAGAACAAGGAAACGACTATTTGAGAGTGACAGCAGTGACAATTCTGATTCAGATGAATAGGTGGAATATAAATATGACAACATTGAAATATTATGCTGTTGTTGTTGCTTTATTATTTCTTATTGAAGGATGTTGTATGTTGTATTATGTGATAATTCCATTTAGTGGACTAATGGTATTGTATGTTTTATTTTAGGTATGTTAAATGTGGAACAGCTGGTGTAATATTATGGTTTTATATATATTTTGAATTTGGCAAAAAATTTACATATCTATGTATTTTATGGTTCAACGGTGAAATGTGTGATTAATTGTTTTAGTTAAAAATTATGTGACGTTAATTGCTCTAATTATGTTGTTAATTGCTCTAATTATGTTGTTGAATTAATGTTGAGCTTTGACCTTAACAGTTGAAAAGAGCATTTACCATTTTTTGACAAAAATTGAGAAGCTAATTGAATTGCCATTTGACCAATGTGGTCCCCACCGGTATTCTCCCCTATATATATCTACTTCCCTTCCTCTCATCTTTAGTATCACAAATCACTTGATACCCAAATAATCAGTTTGATTTTTATTTTGCAAAATTTCGCATAACTAATGGCTATACTCTTTCCTTCATTCGAAATTACACACGGCGAAGAAGACAATAACAATGAATTGGTAAGTTTTAGTAATTAATCTATTCTTCCATTTTGCATTATATAATACATTGCTTACTTATTTATTTTTACCGAATATATTTGTTAATCAATCACATGAAATTACATGGAAATCCATGCATTAATCTTTCTTCAGTTTTATTATTGTTTGCTAATTCTTAAAATCACTATTTGAAGAGAGCATGTGAAGTCTTTGATGGTATAGTTGTGCATTTACTCAACAAACCTCTTTATATGTCAATCTAGCGTTCATCTTTTTTGACATATTGTATTAAACTATTAACTGCTCAATGTGCACCTTTTAATGTAATTCAAGGGTCTAGATTTTCTGACATTATCCTCCATTTAATTCATTTTCTTTTACAACAACTGGTAAATTAAAAAAGGATGGCTCATTTCAGATGTGGCTTAAATAAAAATAAATTAACCTTTTCTCCAAATGTTAATCAAAATTTTACCATGCATGTATGGTTATCCAAATAATGGTATTCTTTTTGTTCTTTGGAAGAAACTAAAGTCAAACTTTCAAATAAAAACTGCGGGTGACTGCTAATTATGAATATCTATACTATATATTAAAAGGCATTCCATAGGTGCACATGAAATCCATGTATATACATATTTTACATAGGCTGTAGTTCGTATTTTAGTATTACTGTAGTTTGTGAGTCGATTTGTTTTTTTATTATATTGGAAAATATCAAATACTTTGTGACTATTATATTTGTTTGGAATTGATATACTCCATAGATGATATAGATTTTCTGAGATGCTATAAATTTGTTTCAATTTATTTCCGGAGATGATATAGATTTTTTGTTAATTTTTCTTTGTAAATGTTTAGTATTAATTTAGTTTGTCACTTGGTTTTTTTGTGATTGGAAACATTCAATTAATTTATCACTTTTAATACCTGAATTTATACAATTCAATTAGTTAATATGGAGTATGTCCTTGTGTTATTGGTTTCTAACTAAAGTTTTATATGTAATTGTTATTGTGGTGAGAGAACAATGAATTTTTCTTAAATTGCATTGTTGGAAAAGGATATGTATGAACTCATCAGTGAAGAAGAAGAATAAATTGGGAAAGCATGATCAGATGAAACACGAATAAGTTTTCCAATTTTCAGCAAATAAATATCTATACACTATACTTTGACAATACATGGGCCCAACTAAAAAGATAGTATAAAAATATAACGACACCCGTTATCTACCTTTTCTATTTGTATTCATACACATTATTAATACAACCCCACATTTTTGCTGTATTTGCAATAATGCCAATGTGAGATGCTTCATTTCCATCTCACAGTGAGATATGGGGAACACCTCTAGATGGTCGAGAATAAATAAGTTTAATTGCAAACATATGGTGATTCATTATATAATGATTGATATTATTATATTTTACCAATTGATCATTTTTTTGTATAAAGGTACTACCAATACATCATAGATGGCCAAAGAAGTTAAAAGGACAGTTTATACAAATTAGGCGTCAATTAACAATCTGCGAATCTACTGTTGGTTTCCACCTACTAGAGGATGATGACCAATGGATTGTTATTGTCAAAGAGGGTTATGAGCAATTCATAGCAAATAATCAAATTGAGTTTGGAAATCAAATAAAGTTCTACTACATTGGGAACAACTGTTTGGAAATAAAGGTATGGAACACTAATGGAACATACAGGTATTTAAATGAGATTCCAAATTACCCATTAAGAGGCATTCCAAATGAATCGCCGGCACCGGGTGCCTTTATTCAAGATCATGTTCTTGCTGCCAACTTTTTTATGGAAAACTCTCAATTGCCATGCTTTAAGGTCCAACTTACTGAGTATTACCTTACTCAAGGGGTGCTGGTATGTCAAAAATTTGAAAAAACTATCGCATTCTAGTTATTAATTAAATTTTTTAATTAATGTTTACTTAACTAGGTTATTTTTGCAATTTTTTATAAAAAAAACCCTACAAATTGATTTGTTTATGCATGGTTTATGTTATGTTTTCCACAGCATGTGCCTCAGGATTGGGCAAAAGCAAACCTAGGGGGCCATTACAATCAAGATATTAAAGTGACGGTTAAATACATGCATATGGATTGGGATATGAAGATGGTGATGTACTGAAAAAAAAATGCATTTTTTGCAGTCAAAATATGGAGGAACTTCAAGGAAATATTTGAGAGAAATAAAATTACGAAGGATAATGTCTGTTGCTTTGAGTTGAAATCTGGATTTCCAAATTAACCCTGAAATTAAGTATTTTTTAGTTGCTCATTATTACACTTTAAGAAAGGGGTACTTTGTTTTAGTTTAATTTTTAATATTATGTTTAAGTTTATGTTTAGAATATTTAGCTTTAATTTATGTCAATCAAAAATTATTGTATAATAGTTATTAAGTAATAATGTTTAGTAGTTGATATAATTATTTTCAAAAAATTTATGAAATACACGCCCATAGGTGCTGTAATTCAACAAAATGTTGGCCCACTACAATATATCACCTCTACCTAACTCCACTTCTCTTATAAATAGGTATCAGTTCTATCAAAGAACATCAACCACAACCAATTTCTAACTATTTATCTTCTCTTCAATATAAACTTAAAAAGATGTCCTACAATCATACTATTACAACTGGTGTACCTGAAATAGATACGCTTCTGGGTGGAGGAATTAGAACTAAGCAAATAACAGAAGTTGTAGGTGAAAGCAGTTCTGGCAAGACACAGTTTTGCCTCCAACAACTACTTACTTGCCAACAACCACCATGCTATGGTGGAGTACGTGGAAATAGTATTTATCTACACACAAAGTTTGTGTTTCCTTCAACAAGAATACAAGAAATTAAAACACACATGATCCAAAAGAAGCCAAGTCTTTCACATAGCTTAAGTCTAGACAACATAACTGTCGTTGCCATCAAGGACTTGAAGCATTTGTTAGAAACAATAAATGGGCTAGAAACAGTATGCTCACTTAAAATGGAATCAAACCATAAGGTAGGATGCATAGTACTGGATTCCATAACTCAACTATTTAGATCTTCTTTTAACTACACAAAAGAAGACATGTACAGGCGCAATCATCAACTCAATGTTGTCGGTTATAAGCTGCTTGACCTAGCAATAAAATATGATTTAGCTGTTATTATAACCAACGAAGTCTCTGATTACATCCACTACAACAATGGGAACAAGGTCCAAACACCACCTATTCTTACATCAGGAAGATTAGTGGTACCTGCATTAGGTAAAACCTGGACAACAAGAGTAAGCACACGATTGTGCTTACAAATACATTATAATGAACAGGAACGACAACGCATTATTAACGTTGTGTTTTCACCATATCCCCNCATGTTTTCACCATATCTCCAACAAATTAAAAGTTGTAAGTTCAGATTAGTTCGTGAAGGATTTGTTTCTTCATCATAATAAAAACATTGTATCTGTTTGGTTTTCTTTTTTTTTTTTTTGGGTTGAATACGATAACAATTTTCAATAACATAAATATATGAACTTATAGTTTAGCTATTACAACCACCATCATCGAACAGTACTTCATATACAATCAAAGGAGACAACTCTTAATATATGATACCATTAATCATGACCATAACTACGACAAATTTATATAATGTATGATATCAACCATGGAGTTATCAACATGGAGACATGCTTTGACCACTTAAAAGTAAAGCTAACTGTGCACTCTTGCGGATCTGCCTATTTTGCTTCATTAACAAACTCCTGCGCATCATTCTTGTTTCATTGACGCCACAATTGGATAAATTTCCATTTGAATCCTAAAAACACATAAAAAAAAAAATAAAAACCCTCGTCCTGAATGTGATAACATATAATGGTTTATAAAATTCAATCAATAAGTACCTCTTCCTCATCACTCTCACTTGGAGCTTCTGTATCACGCGCTTTAATCTCACAAGGATGCACTTCACCATAGGCAACGTCGACACACTAACAAAAAAAATGTAACTAAATCCATGAGTATATAAATATCAAAGCATTGCCATGCAGCCCTTAGTAAAACAAATATTGAAATCTTACCCCTAACAAACCAAAGTCTCCCGATGATGGATTTCTATCATCACTACATGCAGCCCGTATGTTTGTCATACTCCATACTTTAATACGTGGCATAATTCCCCAACTTATAGGAGTCCTTCTTAATCTGTCAAGGTAAAAGATCTAAACACATGTGTTGTTAGAAAAATGCACTAAAACTATACAATATAACAGCTAAACAATTGATTCATTTACACATAAAATATTGATGAATAAAACCAACAGCTTTGGTTATTTACCGCTAGAAAGAATGTACAACCACCACAACCACCTGCATATCCCTCTGAATAAAATCTTTTTCCGAAATCCTCAACATAATACATTAGCTTCTGTAACACTAAGGCACACCAATCAAACTCCCTAGCATACTGTGCACAACAAACAGCTGCTACTACGTCATCAGCGAGTCGTGGTCCTTGCGTAGGGCATAAAACCAAGTCTATTGCCAGCAACAAAAATAACATTTTAAATTCTTCCTCTTCTTCATTAGCCCATTGACCTTCAGCAATAGACATTATTTCAGAAGTCACGTAAATCCCAGCTCTACTACCTCCTTCGGTTGTTTTGCCATACTTCCTGTACAACCAACTGATTTGTTTGTCCATTTCCTTCCCAGAAGATTCTAATGGAACTTGTTTGCCACCCTTTGGGATACCTAGAACCCATCTAACTTGATTTGATGATAATTTATACTTTATCCCATCACGTGTTAGTAATACACCATTAATAGGATCAACACGAGTCATCAACCAATAGCATAAACTACGTGGCAAGTGTTTGAAACTTAAGTTCAATAACCCTCCAAAACCCATTTCTTTGACCCACTTATTTCTTTTTGAATCAAAATTACTACAGATTCTACCAAATGCCTCGATTCTACAATTAACATTAGGCTTCTGCAAAACCATACCACATAAAACCATCACCTTATTTGATCAATAAGCATCATATGTAATAATTTCATAATATATAAATTAGTTTTATATTTATAAAATTAAACATTTTGTTCTCACTTACACGCGGTAGTTTAGCTGCTAATGTGCTGAGTACAACACCATCGCTTTTCACTTTCCCACCAACAGAATCACAATTATCCTGCTTAATTACAAAACATTGAAAAAGTTACTATAATTTAAATTTCACTTTAACTGAATAACAACATGAACTAACCTCATATAGCCTTTCATTAACCCTAAATGATTTCCCTTCCCTACCACCGCAACCCTAAAAAGATAATAACTTCAGATAAGTACTCTATTAAATATATCATAAAATCAATTTCAATATCTAAACCAACAAATATACCTTTATATTTTTCCGCTTTCTACAAGGAACAAACTCATCATCATTTACATCTGAATCTAATGAACAATGTTCATCCACCAGCATTTAAAATGGGTATAGATTTTTTTTAATTCACCCCTTGCTACAAGAATCTCACTTGAAATCATTACTAATTAGAACTAAATAAATCTGACGACAACAAATTTATTACTATAAAAATATATTATAACTAAATAAATCTGACGATAACTAAATCATTACTATAAAAAAATATCATTCAAACAAACATCTTTAATTCATCTTATAATTTATTCCTACCTATTACTAATAACAAATTGTAGATTAAGTAACATATACATACCTCTCCTTCTAGGTTTTGATCCACAATTTGCCAAATATAGTTCTGAGAAAAATTAGCTTAAAAATATTATTGTTGGAGTATTTCCCCTTAAAATTTTTAACACCATATAATTTAATTTTGGGTTTGAGATATTTGGCAGTTTGAGAAAAATTAGCTGCATATTTCTAGTTTATAAAATATAATGCAATTTGTGATTTGTTTGAGATATATGAAAGTTTTGATTTGAATAAATAACACTTGTGATATACCATGTCAAAAAATATCACAAAGGAGAGTGTAGTTCACTCTCCACAAACTATTTACTAACGTCCAAATACGTTAACTAACAAAGTTTATTGTTTTTTACTATTTTACCCCTGTGATTTGAATAATAACCAAATCACAGTGATTCCTTGGTATTTCCCCAAAATTTAACAAAAAATAAAACCCCAATTAAAACCCAATAAAAAATAAAAGCCAAATGTTTTTCTACTCTTATTTTTTTCTTCTCCTTCTATCTACTGTCTTCTTTCTTACCAACAAACCCAAATAAATCCAAGGCCATAAAAGCTCCTCCAAAATAAAGTTTAAAGCAATACAACACTTACAAACCTTTCAAGAATTATTAACATATGCCGTTCTCACATTTTCCATCACTTTTCTGCCACCAAATTTGTTTGAGAAATGGGTTGGTATTTGAGAAAATAATTTGCAAGTTTTTGATTTGGCAATACTTTTGCTACTTTTGAGGGAATATGAGAAATGAAAATATGTTTTGGAACAATTGTCTATAAATGGCAGCAAATGGTTTGGTATTTGAGAAGGATTGTGGGTAATTGATTTTAGCCTTTGTTTTTGTTGTTTAATGAGTTAGTGTTCAACAAGTTTGCTGAATTTTAATTGAGTATTTAAAAAATGCTAACTTGATTATGATTTTGATCTTAAATTAATTGCTGAAATTGAATTATATTTTGCTTAGGATTTTTCCGAAACTTATTTTTCAGAAAAAAATAGTAGCGAATTTATATTATTTAACTTTGCCATCAACAATAATTTCCAAGGGTTAGGAATTTTGTTAAGTAATAAGTAGATGTAACTAGGATGTGCACAGGTCCAGGACCGGACCGAACCGAACCGGTTGGACCTGTTAGTTGGACCCGTTTCTGGACCTGATTCTGGACCTGTTGCACCTATTTTTGGACCTGATTCTAGACATGTTTAACCTGTTTTTGGACCTGTTGGACTTGATTGTTGACTTGTTGGACCTGTTAGACTTGTCGGACCTATTTCTTGCAAAATTCCTTTAAATTATATAAATATTCCGATCCATCCAGTTCGAACCTGAAAATTCAGGTCCAAGATCAGACCCGACCGGAAACCCGGAATCAGTATTTTTATGGACCGAAGACCGGACCGAAATTTTAGGTCCGATCCAGATTCAATTACGGTCTGGACTGGTTTTTGCACACCCCTAGATGTAACAGTGTGGGGGGTTGGATGATGGGCTAGTGTGAGAGAAAAATAAAGGGAATTTAAATCTAGGTTTTTTTTTTTTTTTTTTTTAATTCTTGTTTTTAAATGAAAGAATTATACTAAAAAAAAATTAAATATTGACGGAAAATGCTAACCCTAAGGAGAATGCCATGGAAGAGTGATGGAATGGTTAGTGCTTGGTAAAATATAATAAGTTGAGGGGTATAGCTGATAAAAATAAATTGTTTAGGGCACACCTTAGAAACTATAATAGTTCGGAGATATATCTTAGAAAAACCCAAAATATTTTAAAAGTTTTCTCACTTTTTTGGTTAAATTATTACTTTTTTTATTTGTTACATTTATCTTTTCACATCTTTCAAAACACAACTTAAAACATTTGTATTTCAAGCTACAAACTTGTAAAAATTGTAAAATTTATATAATTAAATAACAAACAAAATCAAACAAGATTTCATATAGGTATATTTTATAGCACACATATTAAACTAAACATGATTAAAGTACTCCATAAGGTATAAAAAATACGGAGTAAATGAGAGTGCATAAGTCAAACAAGAGGAGTGCTAAAATGTGCAAAACTCAAATTTAGAGGATAAAATTCATCAAACATTCTCCTCTTCAACTGCATCATCACTGCAATGCTACGATACTACTGCAGCAAACGCTTTCACTGTCATAATAACACTCAATTTAGGCGCTTAATTCACTGGTCTCCCATCAATGAATCCAAGCTTCAATCCTCTGAATTAATCTCTCGATTATGCCGTCTTTTAGTTCTTCGTCGTTTCGAAACAGCTGCAAAACTCCCCTTCAAAATTTCAGACGAAATTATAATTCAAGTCTTTGATAATCTTCGCTTAAACCCTGAATCTTGTAATGGGTTTTTCAGGTTAGCTCTAAAACATCCGAAGTATCGACCTGGGTATAAATGTTATTGTAGAATTGTTCATATTCTTTCAAAGGCTAGAATGTTTGATGATGCTAAATTATATTTGAATCGACTTGTTGATATTTGTGCTAATACCCAGTTGCCGATTCGTGTCGTTTGGGATGAATTGATTACTGTTTATAGAGATTTTCATTTTTCTCCTACTGTGTTTGATATGATTTTGAAGGTGTATGCTGTAAAAGGGTTTGTTAATGATGCACTCTATGTGTTTGATAATATGGGTAAGTGTGGCCGTCGGCCGAGTTTGCAGTCTTGTAATAGTTTGTTGAGTAGTTTGGTTAAGAAGGGTGAATATGATATGTGTTTGAATGTTTATGATCAAATGCTTAGAATTGGGATTACTCCAGATGTTTTTATGTGTAGCATAGTAGTAAATGCATATTGTAAAAGTGGTAGAGTAGGAAAAGCTGTTGAGGTGATAAATGGAATGGAGTATTGGGGTTTGGAGCCGAATGTTGTGACGTATCATAGCTTGATGAATGGTTATGTTGACCAAGGAGATATGGTAGGAGCGAAAGGGATGTTAACGTTGATGGCCGAGAAGGGAATTGATAGGAATAAGATTAGTTTTAGTATACTTGTGAAGGGGTATTGCAAACAGGGTAATATGAGGGAAGCGGAGTGTTTGCTGTTGGAAATGAAGGAAAAAGTGATGTTAGATGCTTATGCATATGGGATTTTAATAGATGGGTATTGCCAGATTGGCAAAATGGTAGATGCTATTCGAATTCGAGATTACATGCTGGAGTCTGATGTAAAGATGAATCTTGTCATTTGTAACTCCTTGATAAATGGTTATTGCAATATTGGTGAAGTCCGTAAAGCCGAGACAATATTTTTACAAATGTTGGACTGGGGTTTGCAGCCTGATTGCTATAGTTTTAGTACTCTGATGAATGGTTATTGTAGAGAAGGCCATAGCCACGATGCATTTGTTCTTTTTGACAAGATGATCCACAAAGGAGTTGAACCCAATGCTGTTACATTTAATATTCTCCTTAAGGCTCTATGTCGTGAAGGGAAATTAGACGATGCTTTGCATGTTTGGCAGTTGATGCTGAAAAGAGGTGTGAGACCAAATGAGGTTAGTTATTGCACTTTGCTGGATGGTTTCTTTAAAATGGAGAGGTTTGACGAGGCTTCTAGTATATGGAAAAAGGTTTTAGCTAAGGGGTTAGCCAATAGTAGTATTGCATTTAACACAATGTTAAATGGTCTGTGCAAGATGGGGAAAATGGCTGAAGCAGAGATGATTTTCCAGAAGATGATAAATCTGGGATGTGCTCCTGATGAGATGACATACAGAATCCTTAGCGATGGCTATTGCAGAGCTGGCAATATTGAACGAGCTTTTGCAGTTAAACATCAAATGGAGAAGAATGCAATTTCCCCATCTATAGAAGTGTACAATTCCCTTATTGATAGTCTTTTTAAATCTGGAAACTCATCTCAGGTGCCAGAACTTGTTGCAGAAGTACACAAAAAGGGTATATCTCTAAATATTGTCACATATGGTTCCCTGATTGCTGGATGGTGTAAACAAGGAAGGCTTGATAAAGCATTGAGTGTGTACGAGGAGATGCTCAAGAAAGGCCTAACACTAAACGCAGTGATATGCTGCTCTCTTGTGAGTGGGCTTTATAAGTTAGGCAGGTTTGATGAAGCAAGAGTTTGGCTGCAGAAAATGGCAAACCTTATTTCTTCCAGCTGTGGATCAGTTGAGCTCTGGACATCAGACCAAAGAAATGTAGATGAATTTGATATTCTAGATTCTTTTGAGTCAAGTTTTAAGGGTTTAATCCCTGAAAATATCGTCCATAATTTGGCTATATCAGGACTTAGCAAATCTGGGAGGCTTAACGATGCACTAAATATGTTCCAAACTCTATTAAAGAGAGGATTTGTACCAGATAATTATAGTTATTGTGCTTTGATCCACGGTCATTGCGTTGCCGGTGATGTAGATGAAGCTTTTACATTACGTGATCAGATGCTAGAAAAGGGTTTAGTTCCAAATATTGCCATCTATAATGCTCTTATTAATGGTCTTTGCAAGTCAAACCATTTAGACCGCGCATTAAATCTTTTCCATAAACTAAAACAAAAGGGCTTGTATCCTAATGTTCTAACTTATAACATGTTGATTGATGGTTGCTGCAAATTTGGTAATACAATAGAGGCCATAAGACTCCAGCAAAATATGGTAGAAAACGGCATTGTTCCTTCAGTTTACACTTGTTCCACCTTGATTAGTAGCCTATGCAAGAAAGGAGATATACAGAAAGCGTTGGAGGTTTTGGAACATATTTTTGATGTTTATGAGGATGGTGAACTTAGAACTTACTGTGCTTCAGTGCTGAATCATATAAAGAGTGGTGATATTGAGAAGATCATTGAACTTGAAAGATCATTACTGAGCAAGCACTACTATTCTAGCACTGAGTATGTCATTGAAGGCAAGTCAGTGGCATCCTTCAGACATTAAAGCATGCTTGAGGCAGGAGGTGCTTTAGAAGCTGTTTCTTAGTAATTTACGAGAGGTGCAAAACCCCAAAGCAAGACTATGCTTGTCAAACAGGTTGCGGCTTCAACAAGATCACTTGGTAAGATAAGGTTAATCATCAATCTCTTCTTCAGTTTCTTCATCTTAATTTCTTAGGATTACTCGCTGGATATTTGTTATTCCAATTATTCTTGTTCCTATGATTTCGACCTCGCTTTCTTGTCGTTAATCTTGAAAAACCTACCTAATAGAGATTTGGATAACTCTGGGATCCCAAATTTGAGCCTTGACCATCTCAAATCTATAGTCTCTTGGATGCATAGTCCATAGACATGTCAAATTACAAGTATAGTGTAGGCTATAAGATTTATGTTACGCCCTTTTGCTATTTTCTTAAAAAATATTTTTTGCATCTTTATAAATTTGCAATACAACAACAAAGCCTTGGTCTCCAAATAATTCAGGGTTGGGTAGACATGAATAATAAAAGGAATCGCAAAAGTCATTTACAATTTGTGTTTTATTAAATCTTTAATCTTGTAGATATCTGCACTTATAAATCTTTAACTGCCTTTTTTTGGCATGAGACTGCAATTTTTATAATCCAAGCCCTTATGTTTAATTTGTAGAAAAAAAAGAGAATAAAATGAATAACATCAACTATATTATATCCTATGTTTGGTTTAAAGGAATACTGATAGGGCAATTCTTTAATTTTCTATTTTCCAAATCTTCTAATTTTTATTTACGGCTAAATCACGATGTACTCGTATACTATTATGAAATACACCATTTACCCTCAATATTTTAGGTTTGCTCCACGTACCCATAAACTTTTAACTAAATTCACGATATACTCTTATTTTCTAAATTTACTTTAGCTACCTCCAAATTAAGAAATTAAATATAATTAACTATTAATTATATAAATTTAGAGGCATAGAAGAGTTTGATTCTTCAAAGTAGTCAATATCAAATTGGGTTTTGGAGATTTTTCAAGGCGGGTTTCGAATTTCTAGGTTTTTGAGGTGGATTGGTTTGGAATTTTCCAGGTTTGGTGTTGGTTTGGGTGGTCATGGGTGGTGGTGGTCACGGGTTTGGGTTTTTAGTGTTTGTGGGTAAAATAAATTAAGATAATTAAAGTAATTAGTTTAAATTAATATAATTAATAGTTAATTTGGTTTAACTTCATAAGTTGTAGGTAATTGAAGTATATTTAGGCAAATAAGGGTATCTCGTGAATTTAGTTAAATGTTTATGGGCATACGGTGTATTCTTGAAACAATGAGGGTATATAGTACATTTCGCAATAGTTTGGGGGTACACGATGAAATAGTCATTTTATTTATTATTGTTTTTTGTATAAAAGACCTCCAACGTTGAGAGTAAAGGAAAATGTAAATTTTGTGAAGAGTTGTTGCTATCACTTTCTTTCCTTATCAAATCAAATTAAATCTTGAAGCAAACATTGGAAACTGACATACTTTTTTCCTCTTCCTTACTTTCCTTCTTTCGAACAAGTTGTTATAAAACATTATCATGTTTCACTATTTAAGTTGACATTACTTATTTTTCCCACCCTTGTCATTCCCTAATTAAAATGCCTACTCCAACAATATAACTTGCCTTTCCTTCACTCCTTTTTCCGAAATGACACCTCTCATTCCTCATGTCTTATAATTTTAATTCTAATATCTTTTGGTCTTCTCTTTAAACCTATGTTCCTATTTCCAGTATTTTGGTTGCCATAAAGACATCTCATAATTTTCTTTCTCTTCACTCGTCCCCACTCACGTTTTTTAGCTAACATAAATTGCTTTGTAACACTTGGCAATTTAGGCAACTTTGAACTTTAGAGGCGAGGGTCTAACGAAACAAGAGGCAAGGTTTACAAAGAGATTGTACCAATTCACAAGTGCATTAAATTGTGGTAGAGGATGGGAGACAAGTAAGAGCTCAACTTTGAAATTCAATAGCTTTTTTTTTTCTTTTTGTTGTTGTTATCACTGATTTAATTTGTAAATGAGGTTCAAACAACTATTAGACTTATTGATAAAGGGGTAATTTAGCCACTTTGCCAAATAACACTATGCAATATAGTGAAATGGCTATTGAACTCTAGAGACAACTAATTGAAATCTAATTTAAGCTATTTATAGTAAGACTTGAAAATGCTAAATTTTGGGGGACTAACAAAAACGCTAAATTTTGGGGATTAGTTCTATAGACTAAGGGTTGCTAGGTCGTTGCCCTGAAGTGTCGCGCCACATTGTCCGAATGTTGTGTTAAATACGCAAGGGCTTGCGATTGGGGCGTTCCCTACTCAGTTATGCACTGCACTTTCTAGGCCCAGGTGTAGTGATAAATATGCAAGGGTTGTTATGTCGTTGCCCCAAAGCGATGCGCCACACTGTCGGGGGGTGGTGTCAAATGAGCACACAATTGTTGGTGGTGTAAGAGAGAACAGGAGGAAGGGGTCTACAATTGGTTACGATTGGTTTACGGGTTGGTTCTTGGAATGCGAGGTCTTTAACAGGAAAATCGGCAGAAGTGGTGGAGGTGATGAAGAGAAGACGAGTTAACATCGTGTGCCTTCAAGAGATAAGGTGGACAGGACAAGGTCGGTGCTTGATCTTGGGGTATGAAGTGGTGTATGCCAGACAAGATAAGAATCATGTGATGGAGTTAGGAATGGAGTAGTTTGTAGTTCTTGATGAGCGGCTTTCGCAAGAGGTAATCGAGACTTATTGGAAGAGCGCCAAGTTGATAAGAATGACGTTGTGTGGTGAGGAGATTGTTAATGTTATTAGTGCTTATGCGCCCCAAGCTAGAAACGACAATTTTGGGAGGATTTTGATGAGGTGGTCCAAGGTGTCCCTCACACAGAGAAGTTATATATTGGAGACTACTTAAATGGGCATGTTGGGGACCGTCATGATGATTTTGAGAGTGTTTATGGGGTTTTGGGTATGGGCAGAGAGATGCTCACGGAGAGACCGTATTGGATTTTGCGGTTTTGCCTACTCGTATGACTTAATTCTAGCTAATACTTGGTTTAAGAAGCGAGATTTTCACTTGATAACTTTTTGTAGCGGAGCAAATGCAGCATAGACTTCCTGCTCACAAGAAGGGAGGATAGACTAAGTTGCATAGATTGCAAGGTCATCCCTGGAGAGAGTGTGGTTATCCAACACCGTCTATTGGTGATGACTATCCGTTTGAAATAGAGTGGGAAAAAGAATTGTAGTAAAAGGGAGCAAAGGATAAGATGGTGGGCCTTGAGGGATGCCTATGCTAATGTTGGTTTGAGAGAGATAATGATCAATGAGGCGAATGGGGATAGAGGGGCGGATCCAGATGTAGCTTGGTCATAGATGAAGAACACTTTTCTTAAAGTGGCCAAGGAGGTCTTAGGGGAATCAAGGGGATGGACTATGATGCATAGGGGAATTCTTGGGTGGTCGTTTGAGAAACAACCAGTTGACCACCAAAGTTTTATCGTCTAAACACATGCTTATATTTCATCTATTTTAATCAACTTAATTATAAGAATATTTAAAAACATTATATTATTTTTCAAAAATAAAAAAATTATAGCAAATTAAATTTCTTTTATATTTTTTCATAATAATTCTATAATATGGTTGTAGAAATAGGTAATAATTAGAAATAATTTATAAAAAATGTAAAAAAATCATGAAAGTGTTTTTTAATTATCTATAATGATTGCAAAAGAAAATATTACTAAGCCGAGCTCCATCATTTATATAATTAGATATTTAACATATAAAAATTTTGGTAGCTGTTTTTCAAACGGCCACCTAAGAATTTTCAATGATGCATAAGGATACTTCTTGGTGGAATGAAGATGTGAAAGTAGCAATTAAACACAAAAGAAAATGTTATTTGGCATTGGGAAGATGTAGAACCGATGGTACCTTCGCAGAGTATAAGGATGCTAAATTTAAGGTGAAGGTAGCGGTCTGGCAAGCGAAAGAAAAGGTTTTTCCAGAGGTTAATGAAAGGTTAGACTCTAAGGAGGGAGAAAAAGAAATCTACAGAATGGCAAAGCGAAGACAGGAGGCGAGGAAGACTTTTGGCTTGGTAAAGTGTGTCAAAGATAAGAACCACAAGGTTTTGGTTCAAGATGAGGACATAAAAGACAAGTGGTAGGGGTACTTCACAAGAGATACGTAAGTGGATGTTGAGGAAATTAACATGGAATATGTGTGGAAGATTAGAAGGGTAGAGGTGGAGACTGCATTGAAGAAGATGAAACCAAAGAAAGGCCCAACGGGCCTTATGGTATACCAGTGGAGGTGTGGAGGTGTCTGGCTGGGTAAGGTGGGTTTTGGTTGGCTAACGGATTTGTTTAACCTAGAAGACTTCGAAGATCCCACAAGATTGGTGAAAGAACACTTTGGTTCCAGTTTATAAGAACAAAGGAGATGCCCAAGATTGTTCTAACTATCGAGGGATTAAGCTTATGAGTCGCACTATGAAGTAGTGGGAGAGGGTGATAGAACATAGGTCGAGGGCATGCACAAGCATATGTGAAAACCAATTTGGTTTTATGCCTAGGAGATCCACTATGGAAGCAATTTATTTGTTAAGACAAATGATAGAGTTTATAGGAAGCAAAAGAAGGAACTCCATATGGTTTTCATTGATGTAGAGAAGTCTTATGACAAGGTTCCAAGAGTGTACCTGGTTAAGGTTATGTATCGGGAGGTGTCCACAAATGTTAGGACTTGTGGTGGGTTGACTAAGACTTTCCTATATTAATGGGTTGCACTAAGGTCGACGTTATAGATGAATTAACAAGGTCAATTTAGGATGAGGTATCATGGTGCATGTTGTTTGCGAATAATATCGTATTGGTGGATGTAACTAAACAGGTGATAAGTGCCAAATTAGAGTAACGGAGACAAATGTTATAGTCTAGAGGGTTTAAGCTAAGTTGGAGTAAAACGGAATACATGGAATGCCGCTTTGGGGCTCAGAGGGGGAAAGTGATGCGGTGGTGAGGTTAGACGGAAAAGTCCTAGATATCAAGGAATGTTTTAAATATATCTCGGATCATTTATCCAAAAGAACGGTGATACTGACCAAGATGTGGCACATAAGATTAAATCTGGGTAGCTTAAATGGAGAGCAGCCATGGGAGTGTTATATGACAAAAACATCCCGTTAAAGCCGAAGGAGAAATTCCAGTGTTGCTCTACGATATGGAATGTTGGGCTTATAAGAAGGAGCACATCTAAAAGGTAGGAGTTACGGAGATGCGGATGTTGAGATGGATGTGCGGGAACACTCTAAGGAATAGGATCAGAAATGAAGTCATACTTGGAAAAGTTAGTGTCGTAGACATTGCAAGCAAATTATAGGAAAATCACTTGCGTTGGTTTGAGCATGTGAGACTGAGACTTGAGGGAGTCCTGGTGCAAAGAGTGGAAGGGTGGGATCATGGAGATCTCAAACGAGGTAAGGGGAGATTGAAAATAACTTGATGGGAAGGGGTTAGAAAGGATATGAAGCTTTTAGAATTATAAGAGAATGAAGTTCTCGATCGTAGTGGATAGAGGAGGAAAATTTATGTGGATGACCACATGGAATGATTAATTTTGGTTTGCGTAGTTGACCCCAATTTTGGGATTATGGCTCTGATTGATTGATTGAATTCAATAAACTAAGGCCTAAAGTTTATGGTTGTTGATTCATTTGATATTGGGGTATTTACTTCTATCAAGTCTATGAATTAATTGATTTTTGGGAAGGAGAATTGCTCTCTACCTAGACCTTCTCTTGAAAGTGCCTACACTTCGAGTGACGATACATCAATGTAACCTTGAGGATAGAAGCTAACATGATTCCTAATTCTATCAATCAGTCTCTTGAAAGTTGTTTTCCTAAAGATTTAGGGGAAGGAAAATGAGTCACATACATCACATAGAAAAGCAATGCAACACATTAATACAATAAAATCAACTAGGCCAAAGTCAACCTTCAAGCTCCATTGACACCTTCATCAACTAACCCCAAACTCTATTACAACATAAACACCTTGGAAACCCCCAAAATCTTATTATGATTCTTTTTCCATAAACTCTAGAAAGAGACTATTCACTCACTAATCAAGTATTCATGGAGAAATAAGCAATAAATTTGACAGCAAAGCTAAATCAAGAAATAAACATGGTTTTGATTAAATTGAAGCACCAAGAAACACGAAAACAAGTATGAAAGCTATTGAAGGATTTGGTACGCGAAAGAATTTGGCTTTGAAGTATTTCCCACGTTCATAGAATGTGGAAGAGACGTGGATGCTATGTTGGATGTGTGGGCATGAAAGAAAGGATAAAATAAGGATAGTGGTTTTGAGGAAGACGTTAGGGGTTGCATTTCTTGAAAACAAGATGTTGAGTATTGTTTGAGATGGTTTGGCCATATAAGACTGAAATTGAGTAAGTTGCAAAAAGATTGCCAGGTGAGAGTGGAAGACCTAACCAAACTTCTATGAGGATGGTTGTTGGTGACATGGGGTCATTGAGACTTGAGAATAATTTGACATTGAATAGGAAAGAATGGAAGGAGTGGATTATGCAAATGACTTGTGTGATTCCTCTTGTTGATAAATGTCTAGTAATTCTAGTTGTCCACAAATATTTTGGGACTGTGGGGGTGTTGGTTTTTTAAGGTAGGATCATTAAAATTGTTGCTTCATGATTCTTTTTGCTCAAACAAAGGTCCTCTGGTCTGTCGTCCAACTAATCACTTGCTTTCTTACTTTCAAAAAAACCTCCCTCTGAATTCTCCAATCATCGTATCATACTATCATCTTTCTTTCACAAGTGCCCAGCTGGTGGAATAGCCCATGTGTCAATTATATGCTTTCAACTTCTGATTGGGGCTGCTTGCGGGAGGGAGGGAGGCCTCAAGCACTGAGCCGTGGGGGTGTATGTGAGGATGCTCGCTGGAGGTTAGGGTTGTATTGGTTGGGTTTGTTGTTCTGGGGAGGGTGGCAAAGCAGGAGTTGTGAGCAAATACTCAATTCTTTACAATTTTAATTTTTATTGCATTTTTCTATATATTGAAGCTAATTGAACTTTTTTGCTGTTAGACAAGTAGCTGAGAAACTTATGGTACTTATGGTACTGGGGTTTGATGAGGTGAAAAGAATTTTGTTCAGGATAACGAAAATGTACCCCTTATCTGGGAAATTTGTTTACAGATTTATTTTTCATTCTTTGCAAATAAATTTGACATTTTTGTATATATTGAATTGAGTTGTGTTTTTCTGGGAATTCAGTTTGCTGGGTTTATCGACATTAAGTTTTTGCAAACATGATCATTTAGAACTTTTTTGTTGCGGAGTTATTTAAATCGACAATTTTTTTAGTTGCTCAATTTGTTTTGTAGGAGCTGCTGAATTGAATCAAGTGAAGAGAATTCAAAAACTCTGCTCTAGCGAATTGAATGAGTAACGCTTCTGCAATATGAGAACTGGGTGGTAATACTGGTGCCATAGTCTTGGTTTGTTCCTTTCCTTGCCTGCTGCATTTGTGTCTTGTTAAAAGTGTCATTGCTGTTAAGCTCTCTGCAGTTCTATAAAATGAACTCGTCTGACCATTTGTAAATAGCATGCCAGGTAAAAGGAAAGCCAAATATGTGTTACAAATGCTCTAGACTGCAGCTAAAGTGAAGTAATATCTAAGCAATGGGTAGCTTGATTTTTAGTGCTTAGCAGGGGTGTTATCAAACTGCTATTTCGCAAAGGTACCTATGCTGTTTTGTCTCTTGGGTTATGTTAGAGTCTAGACATTTAAGCCAAGCTGGTCAGAAGTATAATCAGAACTTAGAAAGTGTTAGTGTTTCAACTTTCAATAATTTTCACTTGTTATTGAGTACTTTACCTGATAAATACATCAATTTGGATTGGTTTTGATTCAAAGTAGTTGTCTCTCAATTTCAATAGTATGTTACACCTACATATAGTCGTGATCGTATCTGTAGGTGAACAAAGTGCAAGTTTATGCAACCTTTACTTTTGTTCAATGTGTGATTTATCACTGTTCTTAACTCCTTTAACATTTGTGTGGATTTTCTATGCCTTTTCCCTAAATTTGGTGCGTAGCTGAACTTTAGAAGTCTCTTAAGCTCATTAATTGGTGGACCTTTTGCTTACCTATCCTCCCAGACTGTAGAATTTTTTATAGTTATGTTTATTTGAATGTAACTGTGTGATATCATGACTTGTGTGCTTTCTTGTGTGTTTGGTGACCAAATTTTTCGCAAGTATCAAACGCTAGACTCTGGGAACTCGTGGATATGATAAAGCAATCTGCAGGTGGTCATTATGGAAAAATGAGCTGAAAATGATTCTTAACGGGCCTTGTAATGAAGGTTTATTTACTTTATGTTTTTTTTTTTATTAATTTTCTTCCCAGCTCAAATGTTATTTATTTGGTTTTATCTGAATATTCGTTTTTTTTTTTCTTCTAATTTTATAAATATGGATGAGTTTGTAACGAGAGTTTGGTATTGAATTCAATTGTAATGTTTGTGTTTTTGGGAACAAGAGTGTTGATTTATTTTCCCATCTGTCCATATGGGTTCTGCTGTTTGGATTATCCTGTTACACTGGTATTTGTGATTTATTTGGTTGCTTTTAAATGCAGAATGGCAAAAACTGAACTTGTGATCTCCAAACCCTTGGCCTGGATTTTGTAATTTTAAAGGTGTCACCTTTGACCTTTCCTTTTTTTTTTTCTTTTAATTGTAAATTAATTATGGGTGTGTGTTTATGGTTCGGGATAGCTTACTTTTTATGTAATTTATTTATTTATTTATTTATTTTTTGGGTGCTAGGGAGGCATAAGAAAGGCTAATGAGACCAACCTCGGAACCTCATAAAAGAGAAGCTCTATCCAATCAAGTCTTTCAATTTCTGGGTGATTATGTAATGGTAGATAATAAAGCATCTTTCTATCCCATTGTCTTTTGGGTGGATAGCTTGTGTCATGCATGTATTATGTTTATCCAAATGAAGTGTAGTCACTCTTTTACTTTAGGCTTTGTTTGGTAGAATATAAAACATGTTTAGACGAATATGACTTTCATTGAAAACCTTTTTACATTGGAAAACTCATTTACATAAAGGTATTTTGTTTGTTTGTATGTAAATTGATTTTATATTTTAAGCAATTTTTATTGTTTCGTTGAATTGAAAATCAAAAAGTTTAATTGTGAGGGAAAATGTTTTCCTTCTAATTTTAGAGGAAAATAGTTTCAACATGGTAGAAAATGGTATTTCCAATTCAAGTTTAATATTTTACTCTAAACCAAATATTGTTAAATGGAAAATATTTTTACACCCTAACAAAAGGACCCCAAGTGTTGTTAAATCATGGAATCATATCTTCAACATTTTAAATCATGGAATCATATCTTCAACATTGAAAGAAGCACAAATGCAACATCTCAAAAGCACTCGTAATATATCATTATTTTTTGGAATCAACACTTTGCCAATTTTTTTGGACAATATATAATTTGCGATTTCTGAAAGTGATACTTCTTTATTTACTTATAGTCAGGGTCCTAATATGGCATATCTCTTGCTCTATGCTTATTTTAGTCACATCATTTGATAACCTGCGTGCTATGATGATTGCACAACTAAAATTTGAATTTCACATGTCTGTTTTAGGGCCTTTGAGTTATTTCTTAGGTATCCCCGTGACTCGTACTCTGTCTTACATGCTTCTCTCACAGCAGAAGTATGCTCAGGAAATTCTCGAACTTATCGGTATGGCCAATTACAATCTAGCGACTACACCGGTTGAAGCCAGATTGAAGCTCAGTTTTTATTTTAGTCCTCCAGTTAAGGACCCGATACACTATTGTATTCTTCGAGGTGCTCTTCAATACCTCACTTTCACTCGTACTAACATCGCATATGTAGTTCAGCGAATTTGCTTATTCATGCACAACCCCCGGGAACCCAATTACTTTGCATTACAACGCATTTTATGTTATATTCAGGGCCCAAAACTGATCATGGGTTACATTTTTATCCTTGCGCCACTATTAGATTGATTACCTATACTGACACCGATTGAGCCAGCTGTTCCAACACACATCCCTCAACCCCTGGCTATTGTTGTATTTTGGATGACAATCTCATTTCTTGGTCTTCTAAAGATCAGCATACGTTATCCAAATCAAGTGCGGAGACAGAGTATCGAGGCGTCGCAAATATTGTGTGTGAAGATTTATAATCGACTTCTCAAGCTTTATTCTACTTCAACAAGCTACTATTGTCTATTGCAACAACGTCAATGATGTTTAATTATCTACAAACCCAATTCAACACCAACGTACTAAATATATTGAATTAGATATTCAGTTTTTATGTGAGAAGGTTGCCTTAGGTATGATCGTGTGGTACATGTTCCTTCATGGCACCAGTTTTGCTAATAATTTCACCAAAAACTTATCTATAAAACTATTTCTGGATTTTAGAACTTGTCTTGGCTTACGCCCTTCTCCCGCTATGATTTTGAAGGTGTAACAGATAGAATATGATTAAATATCCTAACAGATATATTTTTTGTAAAATTTCCCAATATAGGTAGATATGGTACATGATCTTGTAACCCTATATATGTTGATCAATGTATTCACCCCAAGGAAGGGAGTTTTCATAAAATTACACCGATTATGAATTTTTCTTGTTGGAACAAAAACATTAACGGGTTTCAAATTTGTTGCCTCTTATGCAACCAGATGTCATTCCCTGTTGATCAATCAACTAAGGTGACCTACTTTTCACATTTTGTTGTTATTGTTTTCCCAAATCTTTTTTCTACTCCTTTTTTTTTTTTTAATGCAACACTACAAAAGTTACATTGTTCATCTTACGAGCTTTGACTTAATTTTATGATCAATGTATAAGGCAGAATATAGTCAATATGGATTTTGTTTGATTCTTATCGATATGTACTTTAGTAACATATAATTTTTGTAATTTATACAATGCATAATTAAAATTTTAAATAGTAAAAAATGTGTCTCGACAAGTGTGAAAAACGAATTGTTTCATTTAAAAAAAAAAGGCAAAGGGAGTATATTATAATAGCTTTTAAACTTAAATTTCAAACTCCAATTGTAACCTTATTGTTTATAATTAGATTGCTGTTTATGCTAAAATCTGCTCTAGCTAGCAAACCTTAGCTGGTTCCGGCTATAGCTAAATAATTCTTGGTTTTGTTAGATTTGATGCAGAGATGAAATAATGTAAAGGTGGGAGTAGGGGAGACACCAGATGTGGTGACGCGGAAAACCCCCCTAAATCAGGGTAAAAAACCGCGGGTGGCTTTGAGTCCACCGGTCCATTATCTAACAAAGTTGTTTACAATTACAATGTATGATACTAGTTAGGTAGCTATTATCTATTGCTGCTAAGTATCTCGCTTGGAAATGTAAATAGGACTTAAGTTGTACGTTCAATTGAATAAATAATAAAGAAAAGTAATAATTCTCTCCTGATAATGATGTGTGTTGTACTTTTTTCCTCCTCCTATTTATAGAATAATCGCTCCTCATAACCTTTTTCCCTTCTTTGAGTTGGTTACTGCCTTTGGAATGTATCTAGCTTGAATTATGGACTAGATTCAGACTAGTTTGAAATACTGCTCGTATTCTTTAGGCATGATCTTCTCAGTATCTTTGAATCAATTTCCACGATCTTCTCCTTCTAGAAACTCCTGGGAATATTCTTCTTCTGACTCCTTGATTTACGGACCCACTACTCTGACCAATTCCAATCTGTAGCTACTAGCTGAATACCTGTATAGCTGACAATCAAGCTGGATTATAGGTGGAAATTTTAGCCATAACAACAATTACATACCATTATTGTAGTGCTATGTTGGAGCCCTGCACCAACATCAAGTTCCAAAAAGCTCCATAATGAGATATCAAGTAGAGACATCATTATCAGTTGTACCCCTCTTTATGCATCTCAAGAAAAAAGGTGCAAAATCCATCTATCAATGGTAGTCAGATTAGTGAATTTCAATTCTTTTCGCGGGTGGTTGGGTTCGTTGTATTTTAGGTAAAGGATAATGACATACATTAATTCTTTGTTAGGAGAAACAATATCATATACTAGTATAATAGTTTTGACACACGTTTCACTTTTTTTTTCCTTCTTAGGTGGTTTGTACTTTCTCCGTCCTAAATTACTTGCTACATTTCTATTTTTAGCATGTGGTCCCCTCATAAACTTTTGTAACTTTACCTTTATTTTGTCATTTTTCAACCAATTTTTTCCTTTTATACTTTTATTTACGTCATTTTGTCAATTAATACCCCACCTTTTCACTCAATCATTTCATAAAGTAATGTTCCCTACATGTTTTATTCTCTTGCATAAAAATTCGATCTAAAAGTGAATGTAGCAACTATTATGGGACGGAGGGAGTAGTTTTCATAGTCACATGCTTAGTATAAACTATAGCGCTACTAATTACTAAACCTGCTGTCTTCAACATCATATATGTTGTACATGTTCAACAATAGCAACCTACTTTCATAGGTTATTGCCCTTTATGCTTACATGCTGTCGAATGCTATACTTGTATCACATTCCTTTCAGAGGACTTTTAAGGGAAATTCATCACTTGTGTTTTGTATAGTTGGAGCATTGTAACTGTAAGGACACTTTGCATTGTGTCCCATTATAACTTTCACGTTGTCGTAATTTAATTAGTTACTTAGCTTCATATAGACCACCCAAACCATTGTCACACACAATTGTTATTCTTTTTTATAGTCCCGACCCATAATTGTTAGACCGATAGTTGCATTATGCCATANGGTCCATTATCTAACAAAGTTGTTTACAATTACAATGTATGATACTAGTTAGGTAGCTATTATCTATTGCTGCTAAGTATCTCGCTTGGAAATGTAAATAGGACTTAAGTTGTACGTTCAATTGAATAAATAATAAAGAAAAGTAATAATTCTCTCCTGATAATGATGTGTGTTGTACTTTTTTCCTCCTCCTATTTATAGAATAATCGCTCCTCATAACCTTTTTCCCTTCTTTGAGTTGGTTACTGCCTTTGGAATGTATCTAGCTTGAATTATGGACTAGATTCAGACTAGTTTGAAATACTGCTCGTATTCTTTAGGCATGATCTTCTCAGTATCTTTGAATCAATTTCCACGATCTTCTCCTTCTAGAAACTCCTGGGAATATTCTTCTTCTGACTCCTTGATTTACGGACCCACTACTCTGACCAATTCCAATCTGTAGCTACTAGCTGAATACCTGTATAGCTGACAATCAAGCTGGATTATAGGTGGAAATTTTAGCCATAACAACAATTACATACCATTATTGTAGTGCTATGTTGGAGCCCTGCACCAACATCAAGTTCCAAAAAGCTCCATAATGAGATATCAAGTAGAGACATCATTATCAGTTGTACCCCTCTTTATGCATCTCAAGAAAAAAGGTGCAAAATCCATCTATCAATGGTAGTCAGATTAGTGAATTTCAATTCTTTTCGCGGGTGGTTGGGTTCGTTGTATTTTAGGTAAAGGATAATGACATACATTAATTCTTTGTTAGGAGAAACAATATCATATACTAGTATAATAGTTTTGACACACGTTTCACTTTTTTTTTCCTTCTTAGGTGGTTTGTACTTTCTCCGTCCTAAATTACTTGCTACATTTCTATTTTTAGCATGTGGTCCCCTCATAAACTTTTGTAACTT
Source organism: Suaeda aralocaspica (assembly GCA_016808085.1). Lineage (NCBI taxonomy): Eukaryota > Viridiplantae > Streptophyta > Magnoliopsida > Caryophyllales > Amaranthaceae > Suaeda > Suaeda aralocaspica. The sequence continues at coordinate 1,304,629 of PYUH01003987.1, forward strand.
TACCTTTATTTTGTCATTTTTCAACCAATTTTTTCCTTTTATACTTTTATTTACGTCATTTTGTCAATTAATACCCCACCTTTTCACTCAATCATTTCATAAAGTAATGTTCCCTACATGTTTTATTCTCTTGCATAAAAATTCGATCTAAAAGTGAATGTAGCAACTATTATGGGACGGAGGGAGTAGTTTTCATAGTCACATGCTTAGTATAAACTATAGCGCTACTAATTACTAAACCTGCTGTCTTCAACATCATATATGTTGTACATGTTCAACAATAGCAACCTACTTTCATAGGTTATTGCCCTTTATGCTTACATGCTGTCGAATGCTATACTTGTATCACATTCCTTTCAGAGGACTTTTAAGGGAAATTCATCACTTGTGTTTTGTATAGTTGGAGCATTGTAACTGTAAGGACACTTTGCATTGTGTCCCATTATAACTTTCACGTTGTCGTAATTTAATTAGTTACTTAGCTTCATATAGACCACCCAAACCATTGTCACACACAATTGTTATTCTTTTTTATAGTCCCGACCCATAATTGTTAGACCGATAGTTGCATTATGCCATAGGTAAGTATCCCTTGTTAGGCCTGAGCACGGATCGGATATGAAAATCTTCGAAAATCAATATTCGTATCAGTATTCAAAAATTTTCGGATATCCTCAGTTAAATCCGATTATTTACGGATCGGATACTCCGGATATCCAATTACCGATTTTGCTTTCACAAAATAAAACATAGATAATTGCGACATAAGAATATGACAAGATGATATAAATACATACCAAGTAAAAAAAAAAATGAATATGTTAAATCTTGTCCATTAGCAATCGCAATAAATAACTTAATTTTTGTAAAAGTACTACATAATATTTTGGATTTACTAGTTTAGTATATTCAAAAGTCGAAACTTTATAGGAATTACCTCTAATTTGATAGATCCGGTACATAAAACTATAAAAGTTGATATCTAGATAAATGGTATCCAAAAATTTCAGACTCCACTTCAATACCTAAAATTTCAGATATTTAGATATACAAAAACACTAAAAGTAATATTTGAATAGGTAATTGATATCCGCTTTTTCGAATCAAATATTCTAAACATTGGATCAAATACATATCAAATTTTTAAATTTTCAAATCTTCACATATTTTTGCTCAGCCACCGACCCTTGTACCCAACCCTCCTTTTACGTTTTAAGTTTATTGACCGACTAAGATAATCCAAAATAATTTATTAATCCATAGACAAAAACAAGTGATCACACCATGAACTAATGGTGCTAGTCAATAAGTCAATTGGCCTCATAATTGGAAACAATTAATATTGTTACAAAATTTACCATAAGACAGAACAACATGATCACTCAAGCGAGAATAGTTTTTCCCAACAATCAACTAGTGAACCACAGGGCTTTAATTTCCCTGAATTAATATTGTTACAAAATTTTGAGGCCTATCAAGAATCACCAAAATCGTAAACAAAATCTAACCTACACTTAGCAGCTTCAGAATAAATAGTCAAAATTGAAGAGTTTTACAAGAGTACATTTGGCATACTATGATGTGAGCTTGAAGGATTGCAAAGCAACCCCATTTCTAGCTGTAGATATGCGATCCCACCTTCCGAGACGTGGTTCCTGCATCATATTAAGGACATTTAGGACATGCTACATACAATGATGTATGTGCAGCAGCTTAACAAATGCCACGTTAAGCAATAACCATTTGAATAAGCATAATATCTATTTAACAACATGAAGATTTTAAAATTGGCATCAAGCAAGGTAAACCACACCAACACAGAATAAATGTTCAAAAGCATAAAATTGCATCAAAATGCTCAATTTTACCTGTCCAACTCCAGCAACCAGAAATTTGCCAGATTTTGCAAATGCCAAGGAGTTTACATATCCCACCTGTATCAAAAGAAATGAAACATTAACCAAAGGATAATGGACCATCCAAACAAATAGCTACAGCCTCACAACCTGCGTGTAAACCACTAAGAAAAAGAAACCAGCAGCAAGTGGGAAAGGGACAGCCAGAGCAAAACTAAACCAAACCCTTATACATGATCAAAAGTTACGATACGGGTTTTTCTAATTTATGCCCTTGAAGTATTTACTTTTCTAAGGTGAATCCCAATCTTTTTTTTCTTCTCACATGTACCCCTCAATTAATTATTTTTTATAGCTAATATTCAATCTGATTATTTTTACTAAAAGACGTTTTTTTTTTCTACCCCACTAACTAATCTTTCCTGAACAAAACTGGTCTTCTTCACTCAACCTCCTTTTCTTCAGTTTTTCCAATTTCAGTTAATCTAACAACACTAAAACTCACTCTACACCCCAACGCATTGATCAATTAAATCACTGAACACCTCCATATTTTCCTAAATTAATTCTTAATGCTTGTCTTCAAGTTCAAAAACAATACCAATAATACTACTATTATTGCTGATAATAGCAGTTTTTATGATGATGATGCCATCAATACTACTGCAATTGCAATTGGCTTTGATTATTTTCCTCTAATTTGAATTGTTTTTCCCCAATTCATTGATTGATTTTCTTATTATTTGGGTTTGATTGATTATTCTAAATAATCAAGGTTAATTGCACTTTGAAGTCGTATAAAGTTTTAATCTTTGAATTGTTAATTGAAGTAAATTTAGCTGGTAGTGGTGGATTTGATGGGTATGGATTTTGCACCTACATCATCGTAATAAAAAGAAAATAAAAGGGTGGTGGGTTTGTGAATGGTTGTTAAATGGCAGTTCCCTCATCTACTTGCACAATTTAATTGTTAATCTCCTTCCTCGTCTAGCTCCCTTCTTTCTTTATTAAATATTAATAGTCTCATATTCTCCTGATGTGCTTGTGGCGTAAGACAAGGAGAGGAGACCTGTAGTTATATGGTCAATCTGGGAGGTGAATGATATTGATGAATGATGATTAGATTGAATGTGAAACTATAAAAGCAGAGGTTGTAGTCTTAGAACACTTGAAAGTCGGGCACCCCAAAATTTTTCTCTTCTTATTCTTATGCCACATTATCTTTTACAAATTATTAACCTACCCTACCCAATTGTAAGCAGTGTCTATACATTTTTATATTACCAAATTGTAAGCAGTCTCTATGCATTTGTTCCCTTCAATCTTTGACCAACAAATCCTTCCAAAACTGAAAAGATTTGGAAAGAAAATCACACTATAACCTTTCTCCTTCACCACCACCACCACCATTTTGTCTTCTCCCTCTCCTTCTCTGTTTTGGAATGGACCACTACCACTCATATTCACTGCTGTTTTATCAGAAACTCTTTCACTCTCTTTTTCTTTCCTTTCCTATCCAAATGAAGTATATTGAGTTCCTTTCCCCTCCCCTTCCTGCACCCACACTCCCCCCTCCCTTTCTTCCCTTTTCCTTCACCTCCCTTTCCTTCCACAAATCCTATCCAAACAAGCTGTTAAAATAAATGCAACTTTAAGGAGGATAAAAAGTGGCAACACTATGAACATAGGAGGGGTAGTGGAAGATCTAAGCAAACTTGGTTGAGGGTGCTTGGCAGAGATATGAGGTTGGGGATCAAATGGAGAGAGGATTTTCGCAAATTAATTTTGCAAAAAAATTCGAGCTATTGGTGCAATTATTATATTTTTTTTCGAGTTTTGGATAAACAACAACAACAAAGCCTTAGTCCCAAATTATTTTCAAGTTTTGAATAATATAGGATAATGATTAGCAAAATTTCTAAAACTAAAACTTTACGAAAAATGACATATGTTGTTTGTCATTACTCATTAGTTCAAACAATTTGGGAAGGTTATCATTAAACCTACTTCACCAAATAATTTTTTTTCGGTTCACCAATTTGGAAGGAAAAAGAAATGAGAGGAAAGGGAGGGCTAGGTAGGGGAGGGGGAGAGTGGAGTTCCATTTCCCTCCAAAACTCTCCACTTTTGGAGAGATAGAGTTTATTGAAGGAGTGAAAATGGATCCCTCCTCCCTCCCCTTTCCATCCCCCAATATGTATCCAAACAAGGGGGTTTGTACCCTTACCTTTCTCTTCCTTCCCTTTCCCTTCATTTCTTTATATCCAAACGTGTAAAGAAGTCACATTAGATCTTGTAATTTAAATGTTAAAATTAAAAAAAAAAATGCAAATATGGCAAGAAATTAAAAATAAATAGCGTAGCCATTTATTATTAGTAAAAGTTATTAAGAATTTGGGTAGATATGTTAAACCTATTCACTTAGGCTTCAAATTTTTTAGTTAACAACATTTGAAGGGTCACTATGCAAGAATCTATCAACTCAGGGAGAGTAGTGCGTGAGATCCCATGATATTTTAAAGACAATAAAAGATCTGAAAATATTAATACCAAAACTTGATAGACAACAACTAATTCTAGATTTCTACTTCAACAAAAACTCAGAAATTTAAACTCACCAGAGGAACATCAAACAAAGGCTCTATGCCTCTGTTATCACTATTGATTGACCACAGTCGAACAAGCCCATTTCCAGCACCAGATGCAGCAAGGTCACTATTCCGGCATACAGTAACAGAGCTGACCCAGGATTGTGCACTTGAGCATGGATTATCTGCTTTGTGTTCATCACCCTCTGCATTCAAAAAAGGATAAAGTTTTTTATTCTTCAGCAAAGCAAAGGAGTCCAGCAAACACAATGTTTAAAGTAATAGCAGTTTAGAAGGTGACTAAACAAGAATAAGTCAGATATTTACCTAAGTAACTAAATAAATCAATCCTGTCTCAAATAACAAAATATATTATTTTATTTTATTTTTATTATTATTAATTTTTTCATCTTTCTCAAACTGAAATCAGATACTATGATATGCACTGGCTTAAATGGGTACATATGACAGCTGCATATGCTACAACACAGGCCTTGATTCATCTTATATAAATTATAATTCAATAAGACCCAATAAGTACTACCAAGTTCCTCAACTTCAACCACTAAAACAGGTCAAATAAGCTCCATCTATGTTACTTGGACTCTCCTATAAGTGTCTGACACCAGTACGTGTCCAAGTGTCAGACATGGCATTTTTTGACAAAAATGCATAATTTTGGTTCAAAATGAAGTGTCCGGGTGTCATACGGTCATACCAATGTCCAAGGATCGCATGTCCGACACCAATACTTTGAGGTGAAATGAAGAGTCCGAGTAACATAGAGCTCCATAAGTTCATATGTATAGTTTTCAGGTGAAATGAATGGAACCCTAATGTAGGGAATACTGATTATTGAGCCAGTGTATTACCAAAAAAAATCGTCAATTGCACAACTTTTTAGAGGACCATGTCAAACCAAACTTCTCTTAGAGTAAGTATATTGAAGCTATAATACCATATTTAAACTACAATATTAAGGACAATTTCTTTACCAATATGACCATTAGCCATTCTTCCATTATCATTTGAATCTACTTGTTTCTGCAGTGAAGGTATAGTATGAGCATTTCTAACAATAGAAATTGGCTTTTTACGCAACGCACTCCACAGCTCAATGCTTCCATCATCAGATCCAGACAGGAATTCATCATTACCAACAAAACAGCAGCATTCAAGAGACGAGGCAGGAGCACGATAGATTAGACGTGACTCCTCTGGGACCTATCATTATGTTTATATACAGGAAAGTATTATGAAATGGGGAAAAAAAAAAGCATACAGTAGAAGGCAAAACCATAGAAAGAGAAGCAAAACTTACCTTGTATAGTTGCATAGTTCGATCACGCCCAACCGTCAACACCCTTTCCTTTCTCAGGCAATCCATACTTAGAACCTCACTTTGATGGCCATATAACTCTGTAATTAAATTTGAATTTTCGGCATTATAAACTCGAAGTGTTCGATCAAATGAACCAGCAAAGAACTCTGAAGTTCCTTGCCTAAATGCCAAGCATGACACAGGACCTCTAAAACCAGCAAAAGCCTGTCAGTCATTCAGTCAATCAGTTAGGCTGCATAGATACCAACCAACATAACATTGTCATAATCAGTCACATATTTAGAGCATGACCTAAACATAAATAAGGGTGCGATATCGGCAACTCATAGGAGCTCAACTTATCTAAATTATTCGAAATATATTACTCCCTATGTTTCATTATACTTGATTCATTTGCCTTTTCACATATCCCGAGATACAACTTAAAATGTTTATATCTCGAGCCACAAGCTTATAAAAATTACAAAAATTATACGGTTGGATAGCACACATTGTGACGAACCAAATAAGATCCCATATGACTAAATTTTACTATGTGCATATAAAACTAAAGAGAGTCAATTACTCACATGAACAGTAATAAAAGTCAATATGTAGCAAATAATAAGAACCGGAGGGAGTATAACGTATTAAAACTTAATGGAACTTAAATTGAATTAACAATCAAACATATTGGAAATCATGGGAACTTATTGGTATGTTTTTAGGTGAAATAAACACACTCTAAATAATCAAGTTCTCTAAAAGATTCTAGACTAATTCATTTATTGGCTTAATGTCAATGACAATGAATGCTGCATCATCAAAGCACAGACATGTCATTTTAAGTTGGGTAATGAGGAAAGGGAAAGGGGATTTAGACCCTTTATGACGCAACATCTACCTTTATGTGCTCCCGTGTACGAATATCCCATAAATGAACATGACAATCTAAACCACCTGTAGCCAGAAAACGGCCATCAGAACTAACAGCCAACGCTAGGACACTCCTACTATGCTTAGGTGTTCGACCCTTTGGATTTTTCGCATTAGCTGATCGACTAGTAAAATAATGGCGCTTCAAAACTTCTTCACTGGGCCACAAGTATTTTTCGGCTTTTCCAACTTCAACATCCCAGTGGGCAATATAACCATCCTTTGAAGCTGAAAACCCTCTTCTGTCATCATCAGACAGAGCTACAGCAGTTACAGACTGCCTATGCTTTAACAATAATTGTGGTTCTTCCTCATCCTCTGGCTTTTGTAACCTGCTCAGTTATTACAACGTCAGCATACACACTTGATTAATAAATAAACAAGAATATAATATGATTAAAATTACTTTTATTTGAGTTGATAGGCCAACAAACCGAATCCTTAATGATCTCGATGCCTAGACAAATATATCACAATAGACCTAAGCAAACAAATTAGAAAAAAAGCTCTTTTTGCAGAAACTGAGAATGAGCAGCCTCAAACAATCCCTAAATTCCATGAAAGTCCAACAATGCATTATCAACCATAACCACCCAAACATGAAAAAGTATAACTAAAAACAAATATTTCCTTCATCCATAAATCTTTGACCCATTTCCCTTTTTGCGGTGTCTCAAATTCTTAGCTACATTTACTAGTATGGAACTCCTTTTTTATTCTCTCTACTTTTTATCATATGATGGGGGACCACGCTTGACGCTACTAACAATTTTCTCTCTACTGTTTTTAGAGATTGGTTTATGTGCATAGCCCAAAGTGGCAAAGATTTAGGGATTAAAGGAGTACCAACAAACAAAAGACCAATTCCAGCGATTCTTTCAATCCAAATCAACTTTATGCAATCACTCAAATCACATTTTTTTCGCTAAATCTAAGCTTGAAAAGTGGACAAAACATAAAACTTGAGCAATAAATATTTATATATTCAAAAAAAATTAGGCAAATTCTACAGAGTACATGGTAACCTTTAGTTCTGTATGACTATACATAGAGACAAGAATAAATGTTAGATTACACAAAATAACTTTATCATTCATCTCATTAACGTGATATTGATGAATTTACCATTTGACAGCCATTGCTCACACCATTACTTCCCTTTCTTGAGTGATTTTTGTTTTCCAAACCTTTTCATCTTCTTTTCATCAAATTCTTTAACTTTCACAATCCATACAAGGATTACTGAAATAGAAATTTTAAACCAACATATACACATTGCTCAAAATTAACGCTCCGCTTCTCTTGTGTTATCCATTTTCATTTCATTTCATTTTCCCTTAATCATACAGAAACTTGTCAAGCAACTACCGATACAAAAAGGGTTCAAATATTAGTTGAAACCTGGAAAAAATGATGAACTTTTGATGAAACTAAGCAAATTGGAAACCCAAGACAGTTATTTCAGCATTACCTGACTCTCCTACACCCCTGTGAACCGCAAACTAAAAGACGCAAGTTATACTAGCAAACTGGCAGCTTTTGGTTCAACCAACAAATTAGGCAAGTGAACTAGGTAACACTAGTAGTTTAAGTTTTGCAACTCAAAAGTTATCATTGTAGTTTAGTGATGTTTGCATTCTCCACTCCACTATACTCACACATTGTTAGTTTTTTACAACAACCACTTTGGAATTTGAAAACAACCGCTACCCTCAAATTGTTAGCTGTTTCATAAAAACATTATCGAATTCGAAAACTATCTACTAGCAACACCACAATTCATACTACTCAATTTCACATTTCAACCATTTGACACTAGAATCAGTTGAAAAACCTTCACATAGATGTCTATAGTTCAATGGTAAGGGTAACCTAACAAAATTGTTTGTCATGTTAAAAGCTATGAATTTACGGCCAAAAGTTGTTAGTCTTTCTACTTTTAGCTAAAAAGGCTACTCACGACGGTTTAACAGGAGACTAACACATTGAACTAAATCGAAACAAAAACACTCACAGCGACGCAATCGATCGTCGAACACGACCGCTTTCCTCAAGCTGTTCTTGCTGCAAAATCTTCGCAACAAGCGAATCTCTATTCCCTTCTTTCTCCTCTCTATCATCATCATCATCCTCTTCATTCTCTTCATCTTCCTCATCTTTTTCACCTTTCCTCACTTTCTGAACAAGGTCCCACGCAATTCTCCGACGCCTTTCCTCCACAGTTTCTCTCTCCAACTCATCTTCCTCTTCTTCTTCCTCGTCTTTTTCGCCGTTTTCGTCGGCGAAGAAATCGTCGCCGCTATCTGAAGCGTCGTCGCTGTTGATTTCCTCGTCAAAACCGTTTAACCCTTCATCGTCGTCGAATTTTCGACGCTTTTTGGAGTCATGGTTTGGGGTTTGCTTTTTTAGCTTGGTATTATACATTGAAGATGGCTTGCGCTTTGCAGTTTTGGACTTCATTGTTGGAGAGTTGATTTGAGTGAGTGAAAGCGTTGGTAGAATGGTATGCTAGGGTTTATGTGAGGGGTTTTAGCGATTTGCGTCGATTTTTTAGTTTGATGAATTGAAAGAGGCAAATTGACACTTTGATAGTTGAGTTGAGAGTTCTAAACTGCTAATGAGGTTTAAGACACGTCTGTTGCTGGAAAGAGGTCTAACCAACCAATAGTGCTAGGGTTTATCTCGCTCGTATTGTATAGCAAGTCAGAGGGGTAGCCGCTTCAAGCTTGTAACAGTTTACAAGTTTAAACAAAATACCAACTAAATTTACAAAGTTAACTAGTGTTAAAATCCGTGTGATATTGTCATACATGTCTGGGCTTGTATAAATTTTTTGGTCCATTATTGACTAATTTTATGCAATTGTATACTATACATTAGGAGTTTATTACACCGTATATAATATACTCTATCTGATATTCACTTTTTATAATGTAATATTCACTTTTCTATAAATAATATTTATTTTGTTAAATGCTATTCACTCTACATTAATTAAAAATATTATAAGTTATTATTAAAACTTGTTGACGGATAATCATAAACTATTCATTCGTTTAAAGTTGAGAAAGTGTGTTACTAGTAGCTTTGATTTTATTATCAAGTACTCCATCGGTCTTTTTTAGTTGCTACATTAGGGTTTTTGACACTATTCACATTGTAAATTTGACTCGCTTTGATGCTTAATATGTAACGAAAAACATAGTCATATTAGATCTTGTTTGATTCGTCTCGATATATATTATCCGAAAATATAATTTTTATAATTTTTTATACTAAACTCAAGATATTAATTTTATAAGTTGCGTATTGGGAGATGTGAAAAAATAAATGTAGCAAGTAAAAAAAAAGTGAGGGAGTATATCTTGTAAATCCTCATTAGCTTCTAACTTTTTTTCACTATTTCCTTTAGGAAAAGGTCTACAAGTAAGAAGCTTGCACATTCGTTAGCAAGGATTGGTAATGTAGTACCATTTATGATGTAATGCACATTTGGTTAGAATTAGTATCTTATTATATGTGTTATGTATTATTGAATGATATCTTATCCATGAATGAATAAATATATTACAAATTAAGAGATGAATACTACATATTCAAAACTGGATATTCACACTGGAAAGTGAATATATTACACTTAATTTGAAAATGGTAGGCATGAGTGTATAATATTACATGAATAAAACTGAATATGAGTATTGAAAATTAATATTAAGTTGAAATATAAAATATATGACTATATGAGTGTTGAAAATGAATATTGTTCATTTGCTTTTAGCAAAAACTTAAGGGTTCAATTCATAAAAAGAATGTTAAAAATAGTGTATTAGTCATTTTGCATGAATTTGATGTATACGTATCTAATAAGAAAATTTTAATGAACAAATGTTGTTTATATTATTTAAAAAATATCAGTACTATATATTAAAATGTCCAGCGGGGAGCTTTATCATCCCATCATGTGTCACATCTTGATATCTATTAAAATAAATAACTCAATCAGGGCTCAAACCCTAGACCTTTCAATTCTATATTATACATCAAACCACTAAGCTATAGAAGATTTTTAGTCACTTAATAAGAATTAAAACTTATGAATTAGTTTCTTCACTCGTAATCATTAAATCACTTTCTTATCTTATTCTATTATCAAAATATTTCCAAAAGAGCTTATGAACATGTGGTGGCTAAATACGAATCAAACTATTTTCTCATTTGCATTTGTTCAATTTGATTATCATACATAAATCGGTAAAGTTATGTTTGTCAATTGTATGCATAAAGTTTTAATTATTTTAGTAAAATGCGAAGTAAACCTCAAATTTCATATTGTTTGATGTTTTCGCATATATTCCCGGTGCATTGCCCGAGCCAAATACTAGTTACTTATTGAAAAGCAAATATTACTCACTGAAAAAAAAAGAATATTGCATGAAGTATATTCTGAAATATACTGTCGGGTGCATATGATAATTTGTCAATTTTTACCAGCCCATAATAATAGATATAGAGTAATAAATATAGTTTTATATAGTTTTATTAAAATAAATTAATAGTACTTACAACTCTCCTCTTCTTTTCACTCTCTCTTTCTTTTCTTTAGGGTTTATAAAAATTAAGGGTTTCTAGGTCGGAAATAGTCAAATTTTCGAAGAAATTCAACTATTGTCAACGCTTTTCCTTTAGTTTTTGTATGGTTTTTGTCGTTATGTTCAATAAAGCGACAAATTTCAATTTCCCTTTAGTGGGGTTTGTTGTGCATGCATCCCTATGGTGGATTTTGTTTTAGTTGAGTATGAGTTGTTTTCGTATTGTGAGTTTAGTCTAGTACAAATCAGTTCTTTGGTAAAAAAATTATGCAGGATTAAGAAGGAGGACGATTGTTAGTTCAACCACAATCAGATGAATCATATAGAGATTATCTTCACTTCTATAACAGATCAATAAACCCCCTCGTATTGAAGGCTGCCAAATGCAATGGTGTGAAAGAAAGCATTTATTCAATATGCAACGATCGTAGCGCTGAAAAATAATTTTTATTCGATTTATTTGTCATGTGGCTATTTAGATCTAAAATCCTTTTGTAAATGTACTCGTATGACTCTTTATCAATTACTATTGTCGAAAGTAAACATATATGCTTCCTCTGTGCCATATTAATTGCAACACTTACTATTTTCACATGTTTTAACATTTAAGGAAACAATTTCACATGTTTTAACATTTAAGGAAACAATTAGATGTAGACATGTTATAAATGAGATATTATATATAATTATTTTGACACCGACAACATATAGTTTCCTTCTCACTTGAGTCAAAGCTATTTTGACTATTTTTTTCATTCATGTCCTCCAATCGATTTCTTAAAACACATGTTAATAGGAAATATAAACTATTCATGGCCATCAACCATCAGCTTAATCTTTTAGTTGAATTTGGTTCTAAATATGGTATTAACACTAGCGTGATATAAATGTCACGGATTTGAATCTCACCCACCCCTCTTTTCTATAGGAATTATTAAGCACTGGGAATATTGGGTCCCATGTTGTATCCATATTTTAGCTCAACGGACTTTTAACTGAGGGGGCGTGGTAAAGTGTATAAACTATTCTTCGACCTCAACCAAAAGTTTAATCTTTTAGTTGAATTGGTCCATTAATACTGTTGCAATTAATATGGAGCATAAGAAGTATAATAATATTTCAAACACATTTACACATCTACATAAACCATATTCATGCAATCATATTTTTCTAATAAGATTTCTATGTCCTTTTATAGTTTTCAATTGAGTATATTAACTGAAACTTGATTTATACCGAGCAAATGGTTTGAAAAAAATACTCTTATGTGATCTTGATCTCGACGTGGTTTTTTAATGATATAATTTTTATAATTTTTATTTATAGAGATATTGATGTTTTATGTTATATCTCAAAATTATGAGTATAAAAATTATCTTTTTTTATTAAATCAATATTTTTCAAATGTATAATTAGAGATAATTGTGTTTTTTGTTATTATCATTAACCTACATGATGCACTAAAAATTCACTAAATCAAATGGATAATTAGAGATAACTATATATTTTTTTAAGTATTATCCTAAAAGACTAATTCGTATATATAATAGATTTCTCACGTTACTGTTATTACTCTATAATACAATGATTATGACAGCTCAATAAGGCCTAGATTGCACAAAAACGAATGTTAGATCAGTACGAGTACAAACACAAAAACGATACAAGAAAACGTCATTAATAAAAATTTAGATATGGGTACGTTAAAAAGATTATATAAATTTTTACATCATTTTTGATGTGGCAAGCCATATCATGCCACGTGTCAGCATAATACTGGGCCACGTGTCCCATTAATTATGCAAATTGTCAACTCATATTCAGTCTACGTACGGACTGCATGGACGACTACGTGTCGCCCTTGAGATCGTGCCACGTGTTCGAAGAGACTACTCTATGCTATGGGCCAAAGGCCAAAGGTTAGAAAGGCCCAACAAGGGCTCTTAAAGGCACATGCCAATCACCAAGGGACAAGTGTCCCGAAACCCTAGGTCGCCCTTGGTGATCTTGCCTATAAATACCCCATGGGGACATTCATTCATTCAAGCACATTCACTCTCATACAATTCTTACATAATAGTAGAGTCTCTCTCTAGATTAATATTGTTAATTGTTGTTATTTAATCTTAATCCTCCCACAAATACTTACTTAAGCATCGGAGGGGGAAAAATCCTACAAGGATTTTGTTCCCTTGTTTTGCAGGAACCGAGGTCCGAACCATCAGGAAATGAACAAGCCAACACCTGTCCATCCGAAGTGTAGCTCTCTAAGCTAGTTCCTTCTCCACGTATTCAGTTGAAGTGACCCTACCAGGAACTCATACCACATCATTTGGCGCCGTCTGAGGGGAGGGCACCTGAGGATGACTAGTGGTTCACTTCCAACCGAGGATGAGACTCGGTACCTTGATCAATCCGGGAACTATGAAACCGGACAAGGAACTGACTCTCCTAAGGGGAAAGCAACAGAGGATCAACCCGTGACTATGGATCAACACAAGAGTATCTTGGAAGGTCTCAAAGAGTCCTTTACGGATGCTCTATGGGAGCATTCCTCCAAGAGAACTCATGAGGAGGGTGATCCTCGTCAGAGAAAGCTTAAAGGAAAGATGTATCAGGAAGATCAAGGTGAAGGAGGACTAACTTTCCAAGAGAAAGTTGAAAAATCAAGAAGGAAAGAACTCCATTGAAAGCTCATTGGGGTACACTTAGAAAGTATCATGTTACTCCTAAGTATAAACCAAAACGGGAGGTGGCAAAAGAACACACTGAAGTAAGCAGGACAAGATTCGATGCTAGAGAATTCATCGAATTCAAGAAGTCATTAGCTCATGATGCTAGAGAGTATCTTGAAGCTAAAAGAACTTCGAGTAAAGATGCTAGAGAAGTTATCAACGAAAGGAGGGCATCTAGCAAAGATGCAAGAGAATATTTGAACTCCAAACGAGCTCAACGAGAATAGAGTCGCTCTGACTCGTCGGGTTCAACTGCAACTAAAGAGATGTCTGATTCACATCCATTCACTCTTGAATTAGATAAGCGTGATGATGAAGAGAATCTGAGATACAAGATTGAGAAGAATAAAGCTGAAAAAGCAGATCAAGCTAGAAGAGAGCAAAGGATCCAATACTAGGAGANTTAAAGGCACATGCCAATCACCAAGGGACAAGTGTCCCGAAACCCTAGGTCGCCCTTGGTGATCTTGCCTATAAATACCCCATGGGGACATTCATTCATTCAAGCACATTCACTCTCATACAATTCTTACATAATAGTAGAGTCTCTCTCTAGATTAATATTGTTAATTGTTGTTATTTAATCTTAATCCTCCCACAAATACTTACTTAAGCATCGGAGGGGGAAAAATCCTACAAGGATTTTGTTCCCTTGTTTTGCAGGAACCGAGGTCCGAACCATCAGGAAATGAACAAGCCAACACCTGTCCATCCGAAGTGTAGCTCTCTAAGCTAGTTCCTTCTCCACGTATTCAGTTGAAGTGACCCTACCAGGAACTCATACCACATCATTTGGCGCCGTCTGAGGGGAGGGCACCTGAGGATGACTAGTGGTTCACTTCCAACCGAGGATGAGACTCGGTACCTTGATCAATCCGGGAACTATGAAACCGGACAAGGAACTGACTCTCCTAAGGGGAAAGCAACAGAGGATCAACCCGTGACTATGGATCAACACAAGAGTATCTTGGAAGGTCTCAAAGAGTCCTTTACGGATGCTCTATGGGAGCATTCCTCCAAGAGAACTCATGAGGAGGGTGATCCTCATCTGAGAAAGCTTAAAGGAAAGATGTATCAGAAAGATCAAGGTGAAGGAAGACTAACTTTCCAAGAGAAAGTTGAAAAATCAAGAAGGAAAGAACTCCATTGAAAGCTCATTGGGGTACACTTAGAAAGTATCATGTTACTCCTAAGTATAAACCAAAACGGGAGGTGGCAAAAGAACACACTGAAGTAAGCAGGACAAGATTCGATGCTAGAGAATTCATCGAATTCAAGAAGTCATTAGCTCATGATGCTAGAGAGTATCTTGAAGCTAAAAGAACTTCGAGTAAAGATGCTAGAGAAGTTATCAACGAAAGGAGGGCATCTAGCAAAGATGCAAGAGAATATTTGAACTCCAAACGAGCTCAACGAGAATAGAGTCGCTCTGACTCGTCGGGTTCAACTGCAACTAAAGAGATGTCTGATTCACATCCATTCACTCTTGAATTAGATAAGCGTGATGATGAAGAGAATCTGAGATACAAGATTGAGAAGAATAAAGCTGAAAAAGCAGATCAAGCTAGAAGAGAGCAAAGGATCCAATACTAGGAGAATAGGGTGAGACCAGAGGAGCTTTATATGGCCAAGCAGGTACCTAATGATCCTATGGGGATCATCGGGGATAAAGTGGGTTCTATGTCTATGAACTGGACAACCCCATTTGCTGCATCAATCATGATGGCTCCTCGCCCGGTTAAGTTTAAGATGCCTAATGTAGAGGCTTTTGATGGAACAACTAATCCAGAAGAACATTTGGCAACATACAAACACTTGATGTATTTTCAAGGTTTGGATGATGCAACTTGGTGCCGCTATTTCCCAGCAATACTTAAAGGAATAGCGCAGAAGTGGTTCTATACCCTACCAAATCAGTCTATTAACAATTTTCATGAATTAAGCACAACTTTTGTACATCACTTCATGACCAACAAACGTGAGAAAAAGACTAGCATGCACTTAGCTAAGTTAGTGCAAGGTGAAAAAGAATCCTTAAGAAGCTATGTCCAGCGATTCAATCTTGAATCTTGCAGATACCTAACCTTTCTGAAAGAGTTGCTTTTGATAGCTTCTTCAGAGGGCTCTGTGATGGAACCTTTAAGTTTGATGTTGTCAGAAGGAATTGTAAAACCTTGAAAGGGATCCTGGAGGAGGCTGAATGCTTCATCCATGCTCAGGAGCTATGCGCTTCCACCCGCAAGAATAAGAAGAATGATCATGGTTCAAAGAACATGGATCAAAGGAGGCATGCCACATGGATGGCTGGCTCATCAAGCAAGGGAAATTCTCAACATCGTAAGAGAAAGTCAAATGATACACCAAGATTTGAGTTCACCAAGGATCTCCATTTTGTCTTTAAGGAGATCTGAGGTAAAGTTAATATTGACGATCCTCCACCTTTGAGAAGTTCAAAGAAAGATCAGGATTCGAGTAAGTATTGCTACTTTCATAAAGATGTGGGGCATCATACAAATGATTGCTTTAATCTTAGAAGAGCTCTTGACGCTCTTGCTGCTAAAGGGAAGATTGGTCAACACCTGATCAAGTCATCCGACAAGAATGTGAAACAGAAGTCAGATTCTAAAGACGAAAAGCCAAAGGAGGATTATGATACTGACAAAGGAGATGTTATCTATGTAATCTCGGGTGGGTTTGCAGCTGGCGGACCTACCATGAGAGGAAGCAAAGAGTATGTTCGAAGCCTTGCTCGAGAATCATCCCCTGAAACAGGGGCAGATGCAAAAACCAAGTTTCCTGAATTATTGATCAGCGACAGAGATCGAGGTAAGGTTCGAACACCTCATGATGATCCCTTGGTGGTAGAGTTGAAAGTAGCAAACATGAAAGTAAAAAGAATACTTGTTGATACGGGAAGTTCATCCGATATCATTAGTTACAGCTGTCTGAGGAAGTTGAAATACGATTCTTCTAAGCTTGAGCCTATCCACCATCCCATCATTGGGTTTGGAGGAGGAGTTATCAATCCATTAGGAACTGTCACCTTGTCGGTTCGAATGGGAGATAAAGATTGTGCTAGAAACATGTTCGTCAAGTTCCTTGTGGTGAAGGAGCTACAAGCGTATAATGTGATCCTTGGAAGACCAACTCTGAATGCTGTTAGGGCAGTAATTGNAATGCTGTTAGGGTAGTAATTGAAGTATGAGTGTAACAATGGAACTGTGGGAACCATCCATGGAGATCAGCAGTTGGCAAGAGAATGCTATGCTACAACACTTTTAGCTGAAGCGTGGTAAGGTGATATTAGGGAAACAAGTAAGAAAAGAAAGATTGAAGAAGCCCCCAAAGATAAAGTAATGGCTGTTCATAGTTTGAATCAAGTTCCTAGACCTTAACCTGGAGGTGAACATGAAGACTTTGTGTTGGATGAGTTGAAGCCTGACAGAACGGTGAAAATTGGACAAGCACCTGACGAACATGTTGGGGCAGGGATAAGAGCCTTACTTAGACAATACAAAGATGTTTTTGAATTTGAAGTTGAAGAAATGCCAGGGATTGATCCTGAAGTGGCTGTTCACAAGCTCAATGTTAAACCTGAAATGAAGCCTGTCAGGCAAAAGAAAAGAAATCTTGGTGAAGTCCATAACAAAGCTGCGGATGAAGAGGTAAAAAAGTTATTGGAAGCAGGATTCATCCGTCCATGCCAATATCCTGATTGGGTGGAAAATGTTGTATTGATGCCAAAACCCAATGGAACAATGAGAAGGTGCGTGGATTACACAGACTTAAACAAGGCGTGCCCTAAGGATAACTTTCCTTTGCCCAAGATCGATCAGTTGGTTGATTCTACGGCTGGACATGCTTTGTTGAGTTTTATGGACGGCTATTCCGACTTTCATCAGATTCCTCTATGGGAGGAAGATCAGGAAAAAATAGCTTTTGTGTTTGATAACGGTCCGCAGTTCGAGACACCACAATTGAGAAAATGGTTGGAAGACTAGGGCATTTCTGCCAACTTTGCTTCCGTAGGCTATCCTCAGGCCAATGGACAAGTTGAAGCTTTCAATAAGATAATCAGTGATGGACTGAGGAAGAAGCTTGAGAAGGCTAAAGGATTATGGTCGATGAATTATACAATGTCTTATGGTCGATAAGGACCACCGTCAAGAACTCAACCGGAGAAACTCCCTTCATGTTGGTGTACGGAGCTGAAGTTGTTCTTCCCATAAAAATGTGTGAACCTAGTCTCAAAGTGATGCTGTATGATGAGGATGCGAATTGGGAATTGATGAAAGCTGCTCTTGATACCCTACTTGAAGTGAGAGATAATGCCTTGCTTAGACAGCAATTGTACAAGCTTCGGATGGCTAGAGAACATAATAAAAGGGTTAATCATAGGCCCATGAAGCTTGGAGATCTGGTTTTGAGAAAGATGGAAGCCATAGGAAGGGTAAATGAGCAAGGTAAGTTGACTCCGAATTGGGAAGGACCCTACGAGATTGTGGAAATTGTTCAAGATGGTACTTATCGACTCAAGAGTTTAGATGGTTATGAGCTGCCACGAACTTGGAATGCTAATAACTTACAGAAATATTACATATGATCCTAATTTACGGAATCAGATGAATAGGCTATGGTCATATAAATGAGGTCCAAGTTGAGCTTTTTTATAGAAACTGGAGTTTACATTTGTATTAAATTTGGCTACGGGCCATAAACAATGAAAACTATATTTCTGTATGTGTGATAATTTAATTTATTACATTTTATTTTGCTTATTAAGCAAGGCTAGGGCAAGACCCTAGAGCCCTGAAAAATCTTATGAATTCCCATTAGGGCAAGACTAGGGCAAGATCCCAAAGTCATACTTTGTTACCGAAGCAAAAAGAGACTTAAGACAAAGGAAGTAGGACTAAGGGTCTTACAATTAGACCAAGTGTCTTAAAAGTAGGACTAAGGGTCTTACAATTAGACGAAGTGTCTTAAAAATGTGACTAAGAGTCTTTAAAAATGCTAAGGGCATTAAGATTAAAAAGTTACAATACTTGCTTCGATTCCCTAAGTTTAAGGGCAATCAATATGATTGATTGATTCACCACTCCTAATGAGTGATGGATCAATCAATACTAGAACTTCTAGCAAACTTAGGGATCTCAGCAAAAGGCTGATCCTGGTAAAGTTGAAGCTTAATTTAGGGCAAAGAGAACCCTACAAGCCTATCAGAAATGGAAAAAGGAGTTAAAATTTCAAAGTACATTTAAAATACTTCTCATGTGGAAGTATTCTCCATAGGGAACAATAACTATTAGATTGGTGGATGAGTAGTTATGAACTTCCTAAAAGAAATTATAGTTAAAGTCCCTAAGATCCCATGGGGAACCTTAAGAAGATGAACCAAGAGTTCATATTTTTTAAACCTGTGATGCAAGATCCCATGGGGAACCTTGTGAAGACGAACCAAGAGTTCATATTTTGTGCAAGGAATAAGCAAGAAATTAAGCTTCAAGATTTAATAAAGCTAAAACCAAGACTGCATTGAAAGAAATCTAGATCAAATATTAAAAGAAACACTTGAAAAGTGTTCCTACTCAAATCACTGTTCAAATCATTCTAAGTTAATATTGTTCAAACAAATTAAACACAATCATTAAAATTTTGAAGAAGAGCATCAACCTTGATGTTTGTCATTATGGACTTCTGAAGCTTCTTTGCTCTTCTCTTCTTCTTCTTGCTTCTCCTTCTCAGCACTCTCTTCTTCTTCATCTTCACTTCCTTCTTCAATTTCTTCTTCTTCTGAATAGTCAAAGGAAGGACGAGGAGTTGCTTCAGCTTGTTTCTTGATATGAACCATGTTGACATAGTTCAATCTTCTTTCAAAAGAGTCAAAGACTAGATGTTCCTCTAGCCCCATTCCCCAAGCTTCTAAGCACATCTCTCTAAGGAAAGCTTGACCCTCTATGTACTTCTCAACAGCAGTGGTTGAGATCTTCTGTTCAGCTTCTTCCATTTCATTTTTAGCTTCTCCTTTTCCTCCTCATCTTCCTTGAGCTTCCTCTTCAGCTCATCCACTTCCTCTCTGAGTCTTTTGGCCTCTTGCTTGGCATCCTTGGTGTCTTTTTCAACGCGGCCTTGGTTAGCAATGACAGCAGAAGCCTTCTCCACAGTCTCTTTGTCAGCATGGATCTGGTTAGCCAGTTCCATGCTCCTCTCTAAGACTACTTGGTAGTCTTCCTTGGTTTTGTGGAGATCTCTGGAGAGAGCATTCATTGCATGCTGCCATTTGGCCTCAATCTTATTTGTTTGAGCCATTACATAAGTAGCAGCTTTGTCATAGAATTCCATGCATTTCTTGTTTTCAGCCTTGATGGATCCATAAAGTTTGGCCAGGTGTTCTAGACGGAACATAGACTGCAAGGGAAGTGAAACAAAGATTTAGTTGATAAAATAACAATAATGGGAAGAGAATGGAGAAGAACACAATTTTTGGGAAGCATACCTTAGAAAGGTTATTGAAGATGGGAAGAAGGTGGCCTCTAACAGATCCCTTGAGTGACTCCTTGTACTCAAGTTCTCCACAGCTTAAAATCTCCCTAATCTACCCCCTTTTGTAGTTGGAGTCAAATTTTTTGCTGGTTGAAGGGAGATCCTCTTCGTCATCAAGGAAGTTGGGGAATTCAGCCTCATCTATTATGGTAACCGGTAAAACTATGGCATTAGGGTTCCTGGGAGAGTTAATGGTATCTGAAGATGAGCGTATAGTTTGACAGAATCTGTGACTAAACTTACCCCCAGAAGCTCTAGCTTGAGCCTTAAAACTTTCAGGAATGTTTCTCTCAACATATTTGAAGGGTCCAATGACAGGATCCTCATCAGGAGGAGAAGGAGGTTCAAAAGCGCCAGCTGATTGGGAAGCAGGCATTGTGTTGAGGGGAGTGGCAGAAATGCTTTCCTTCTGGAGAATGGTTAAGGCAGTCAAAGGATCAACCAATCCATTGTCACTCTCCAAGGGGTTATCTTGTTCAGTTGGAGGAGTTCTGTTCCTCACCCCGATCATGAAATCACTCTCCCCAATCACAAAGGCACTCTTCCCAGAAAGGGAGGAAGTGTGGGGACTTGACTCAGTAAGCTCAATGGGAGCAGCAGCAGCTTTGGAGGAAGCACCCTTTCTTCTGCTCTTCTTTGAGCTTGTACCTTGTGCTTCTGGTGCTTCCTCCTTCTTCCTCTTGTGGGAGGGTTTTGGCTTCCTCCCAGAAGGCTTGCTTGTATCCTAAAAAATGTAAGTGTTAGAAGAGTATAAAAGAATATTCAACAGATCCTACTAAGATGAACAACTTTTAGAGGAGCAAAACCAATAACTTTCCTCTTTATGTACATCCTAGTTTGCCGACTTGAACGTACATTGACACAAAATGGGGAAGCCACTGCTTACAACTTCCTAGGTGGAGACATCAAACAATACTTCCTCTCTTGTGCCTCCCCATGTTCAACTTGCAACTTCCAAAGCCTAAGCTTCCTAGTTTGCCGAGTTGAACATAGAATGACACAAAAGAGGGAAGTTGAACTTACCTAATCACACTTCTCAAGGGGAGGTAATGAATTAATACTTTCTAAAGGGAAGTGTCATATTAAAACTTCCTAAGGGGAAGTAATGAATTAATACTTTCTAAAGGGAAGTGTCATATTAAATCTTCCTAAGGGGAAGCAATGAATTAATGCTTCCTAAAGGAAAGTGTCATATTAAATCTTCCTAAGGGGAAGCAATGAACTAATACTTCCTAAATGGAAGTGTATATTAAATCTTCCTAAGGGGAAGCAATGAATTAAAACTTCCTAAATGGAAGTGTATATAAAATCTTCCTAAGGGGAAGCAATGAATTAATACTTCTTAAATGGAAGTGTATATTAAATCTTCCTAAGGGGAAGTGATGAATTAATACTTCCCAAAGGGAAGTAATACTTCCTAAGGGGAAGTAGGAAACTAAAGCTTTCTAAGGGGAAGTAAAAGGACTTTCCCCTTTTGTGCCATTCTACAGTCAACCCGGCAAACAAGGAAGTCTTTCTTTGCCAAGTTGAACGCACATGGACACAAAGAGGGGAACTATAAAGTTATTTTAACTTCCTAAGGGAAGAGACTTCCTATGAAAGGAAGTCTAAACATACTTCCTAAGAGGAAGTATGATCCCAAATCTTCCTAAGGGGAATTAAAAATACTTCCCCTCCTTGTGCCACTCTACGTTCAACCTGGCAAACAAGGAAGTCAAAGACTTCCCACTTTGCCGAGTTGAACGCACATGGACACAAAGAGGGGAACTCTAAAGTTATTCTAACTTCGTAAGGGAAGAGACTTCCTATGAAAGGAAGTCTAAACATACTTCCTAAGAGGAAGTATGATCCCAAATCTTCCTAAGGGGAAGTAAAAATACTTCTCCTCCTTGTGCCACTCTACGTTCAACCCGGCAAACAAAGAAGTCAAGACTTCCCACTTTGCCGACATGAACGCACATGGACACAAAGAAGGGAACTCTAAAGTCATTCTAACTTCCTAAGGGGAAGAGACTTCCTGTGAAGGGAAGTCTAAACATACGTTCTAAGGGGAAGTATGATCCTAAAACTTCCTAAGGGGAAGTCTTAAATATTTTAGCATCCTACGAGGGAGGAAGTTCCTATAAAAGGAAGTCTACACATACTTCCTAAGTAAAAGTAAAATTTTAAACTTCTTAAGGAGAGGGAAGACTTCTAACAACTATTATACAACTTCCCTACTTAGTGCCCACCTACGTTCAAGTTGGCAAAGTGGGAAGTCACTAAGTAGGGAAGTCCCTAATAACGTTCCTAAGAGGAAGTGTTTTTCTTACCCAACTTCTCCATTTAGTGCCCGCTTGCGTTCAAGCCGGAAAAATGGGAAGACTCTAAGTAAGGAAGTCTATGTCAATATGATTGATAAGTAATACTTCTCAAGGTTTTACATAGGGAAATATATATATATATATATATATATATATATATATATATATATAAAATAATTGGAACTACTTATGCAAGTCTAAGGTTTGAAAAGTTGTAAAGATTAAATACCTGAGTCTTCCCCTTCTTCGAGGAAGTGTCCTCCCCCAGCTTCTGAGAGACTTGTTTCCAGAAGTCGTTTTGGTTCATACTTCCTTTTTTGAATGAAGGGAGGTCAGCAAGAGCTTCTTCTGCAGAAAGAAAAAACACTTGGTTAGATAAGTGGAGAAAAGGAACAGAGGTTCAGTGTTAAATAATAAAGCAAGAATTATCCTAGTTATACTCATCCCCATAAATTACACCAGCAGCAACAAGGAAGTTGCAATCTAAGAAGAACTCGCTAAAGGGGATCCAGTTGAAGGGAACTATCAGAAATTGCTTCTTGATCTCCACTGTGGTAGATCTGAAATATTCTAAGTTTTGTTGCTCAGAATCACAAAATCTAGGAAGCTCAAAGGATCTTCCTAGGCACTTTGGAAAAGGATTCCATTCTTTCAACACTTCTACAAGTTTTTTTGTCATGAGACTTCACAAATACAAAATGGTTCCTCTAGTTGGGAACCTTGTTGGCCTTCTCCACACAAGTGAGGAACCCCTCACTGTTTTTCAGGTAGAACCACCCATGTTTGCAGTGGGAGGCTTTTGAGAGATGATGAAGATGAAGGAAGACCTTAGAAGAAGCTTTCACTCCTCTAAGGCCACAAGAAGTCACATAAGACATTATGTGAACCCAAGAATTGGGAGTAAGTTGACATAGGCCAATGCCATATTTTTTTAAAAGATTGAAGATGAACAAAGAAGTGGGGAACCTAAGTCCTAAGTCAATAACTTCAGTATATACAAGGAAGCAGTCTTCAGGGGCATCCAAAATGGTATCCCCCTTGTTAGGGATGATTAGTTCAAAATACTCATTATAAAAGATCAAGTCACTACTCAGTTTATCTTTATTTACACCATCTACATATTCATCAGAAATGACTACATCATCAGCACCAGGATAGCACCTCTCTTCTTCTTAGGCTTGGAAGTGGTAGCCTCAGAAGCCTCTCTCTTCCTAGTAGGAATCTCCCTTACTTCCTCCTCAAGAGCTTCCTGTACAACTTCAGCATCCTCTCTTCCCTCAACCTGGGGAGTAGGATCTTGCTGATCAAGAGGATTCACATCTGAAACTTCAGATGCTGGAACTCTCAAAGTGGCAGTTTCTCTATAGGCAGTTTGTTTGGTTCTTGCCATTGTAACTTCCTGCATAGGAAGAGAAGGAAGTAGGAAAGATCCAGACAATAAATGATCAGGAAGGACAGAAGATTGAGTTCCAACAGAAGAACTAGTACGAGGAGAAAGAAGTAATTTAATAGAGTTCTTATTATTATTTAGGGAAGAAGAGGATGAAGAAGCCATTGACAGATTCAAAGGAAAATAAAGACAAAGAAGTAAAAGAAAAACAAGAAATAAATTGAAGAAAAGGAAGAAAAAGAATTCAGGTAAATACCTGAAAAAGAAGAAGAAAACTAGGATCTATTGTTCACACCAGAAACCACAGCACCAACACGCTAGAAATCGCACCACAGGTCGCCGGAAATCGTCTCTGAAGTTTCTTGGGAGCTTGAGAGGATTCTTGGGAACTTTTAGAGAGAGAAAGTGAAGTAAAATGATTGAAAATGATTGTTTCACAATCATTTTCAATCACTATATATATAGAAAATTTAAAGGGGTAGAAAAGCAAATTCCCCCTTCAAATTTGAATTTCCCCCCAAAAAACCCAAAGGGGGTGGTTGAGGCATTAATAACTGCTAAGGAAGGTTACAAAATAACTTCCGAAAGGGAAAGAGACGTCAGTTGGGGCATGGATTATGGATCCAAACACCCAACTGAGGGGCAAATGATGTGGCACACCATATCATGCCACGTGTCAGCATAATACTGGGCCACGTGTCCCATTAATCATGCAAATTGTCAAATCATATTCAGTCTACGTACGGACTGCATGGACGACTACGTGTAAAGTTATAATATTCACTAATATTCTACATATCATAAGTAGAGATTGAAGGACACATCTAAAGCGATGGATAGTACCACATCCTAATGAAGCTCCTACTACAATGTAAACACCACTATTCAAGTGAATAACATTATCACATATTCTACAAATTTGTTCAACGTACAATTCAGCAAATACATGGGGCTTTCCGTTACATTGCTACGATATTGAAGGAGTTTTTCATCATAGTACATTGCATCGCCTAAGAGTTCTCAAGTAATGTAATCATGAGAGAGAGTGAATGTACAGTGCACTCTTGTTCCGATTTTTCCCACTAGATTTTCTTGGTAAGGTTTTTCGATCACGAGGCAACACCTTATGCACATTATAAAATAATGTACTAACTAGTGGAAAATTAGCTATTAGTAACACCCCTTTAGTACCATTATGTTTATTCACACCTTTTTTCATGATTTGATTGGGACTACATGTCCACTTGTGAGATAAGCTAAGAGGTAACTTTATGTGGTTTCCATGTACTTTGAAAAATAACATAATTCCCAATAAATATGCCTACGAATGTTGTCTCGTTAAAAACCTTATTACGAAAACTCAATGGGAGAAAATCATAGTTAAGGAAAAAAGAGTGCAAAACACATGTATCCCTCATCAATCATATGTACACCATGTCTTGGATCGTAGGGATTGGGGAAGCACATACCACTTAATTTCTTTATTGCGCTGCATGGCTTTATAAATTCTCTAAGGAAGAACATGAATAGCCATGAATAGGAAGAGTTACAAGAACATCAACTTGTTTCTTTCAACTATTGGCAAGGCAATCAACTAATTCTTGATTCAAAACTCATACTCTATTGGAGTGTCTTGATACATGCTAAATTTTGTTGGACATTTTATACTCTTTTAGAGCACGTATCATATCACGTATTAATTAAACTAAACATATTACTATTTAGGAGACTTATATTATCAAAATGCACTAGTACAAAAAAGGCATTTTGCTGCGGTTTTTTCCCGGGTATTTGCTGCGGTTTTGAACCGCAACACTTATAGCAGCAGCAAATGATGAAATTTTATTTGCCGCGGTTTAACCGCAGCAAAAAATTGGGTTATTTGCTGCGGTTATTCAGGTAACCGCAGCAAATAACACACCAGAAATTGGAGGGAAACAGGATTATTTGCTACGGTTCTTTGTAAAACCGTAACAAATAGTGCAGTTTCCCACCAAATAAAACACTTATTTTCAATTATTTTCAATTGAATTACACTTCTATCACAAAAAAAATACACTTCTATCACAAAAATACATTTGAAATTTAACTTAAACAAGATTGGTGATGGACTTGTTGGTGGACTACAATGTTTAACTGATTGGTGGACTACAATTTTTAACTGATTGAGAATGGTTGTCATCATCACTTGAAGAAGGCTCTCCACTTCGAATAGACCTCCTAATTTGTACCTGTAAATGGTCTAACAATAACAATGTTTCAGATGATTAACTTACATTAGGTGCAGGTGGCAAGATGAAACAAGTTACTCTGTAATTCTTCACACAGTGATCTTCATTGACTCCTTATGAACCAATTAGCTCCACTACTAAATTTGATCATTTAAGTTGCTATTGCATGATATATTTTTAGGTAATATAGTACACTGAATGACATTACCACTCAGTTACAGCCATTGTAGTATAATCTCAGCCATTCAACTTTCTCAACAAAACTAATAAAAATCTTTAACTGTTACCAATATTACAGGCTTCGAGGGTGTTAAATGGCTAAACATTAGGCATTATCCCCAGCATACCATTACCAACAGCAGCAATACTCAACATCACATACCAGATGTTTCAAATTGGCATGGGTGGGGAAATGGCCATGAGCCCATGAGAACACACAAAAATGCAAGGGGGAAAATCAACTATTTCAGATAACAGTAGAAAAAAAATTCACCATAAGGATGGCATGGCTGCGTGAAGATTCCGTATTCAACTTAGTATTGGCAGCAAAACGATGGGTTTCTCCTAATCGCAAAAGCTCAACAAAGTTGGGTTGGTCTCTTATCTCTACAACCGGTGCACCAGGCGAAGAAACTTCTCCAGTTCTAGGATCCTCCATAATAGGAATATTGTCATTTGCAGGATTGAACAGATCTTGAATGGTCTCCATATACAGCTGCACACATCAATTATACATGTAAATAGTGGATTATGGACCGCTCCTTTTTAATTTGATGTTAAATAAGAGTGTGACATGTCACACATCAAAAGTACACACCACAAACCAAAATTCATCAAAAGATAAAGTTTACTTCGCCTTTCTACAATTTACAAATCAATGAAATCAGAATTACGATTATAATTCATCTGAATCAAAACACCCAAAACAAAAATTCAATCAAAACCCTAATTCTAGCCTACAGCGTTAATCTAGCTAGTAAATATCAAAAATTCTAACATGATTATGAAACCCTAATTATACAAAAATTTGCAAAACATGAATCAATGAAATCAAAATTGCGGCAATTCAAATCATAAACACAAAATTCAATTAAAACCCTGATTCTAGTAGCAATCAATCTCAAATTTGCCAACGATCTACGACAAATCGATCAAATTTGTGATTGAAAATTTTAGATTACACAGATTAAATTCAGCAATCAAGTAAAATCAAATCAAAATCGAAATCGAAGTTAAAATTAAGAGAATGAAATTGAAGTAAAAGTAAAGGTAGAAAGGAAGACGGAATTACCAAAGAATCGAACACAAAAGAAATTAGGGTAAAGTTATTTGGGGGTTTTATTTGAAAAATAATGAAATTTAAGTTCAAAGTTTCATGTAATAAAGTAGGCGTTATATATAATTGCCAAAAATAAACGATGTTTGAGAAACCACAAAGACAAAATAATACTCGTACAGACTTGCAATGTTAGCGATAGATCTTGAAGGAAAATCGCCCAAGCCACGAAAACAATCGAAAAAATTAGGGGTTTTCGATTAACTAGCCTCAAAAGATAGATCTTGAAGAAAAATTGCCCAAGCCTCGAATCGCCTCAAAGTTGTCGAAAATTGTATCAAACAAATCAAAATAAATAAATCAATTTCAAACCAACAACAACAAGAAAAAAAAACAAAAACAATCGAAAACAAAAAAATTACAATCGAAATCCAAAAAAAAAAAAAAAAAAAAANNAAAAAAAAAAAAAAAAACAAAACAAAAAAGACAAAAAAAAATTAAAGGACGTAGTACCTTCAAATGGGGAGGACGAATGACAATGAGAATGAGAGAGGTAAGAGGCGAGAATGAGAGGGAAAGAGGCGAGAATGAGAGAGGGGAGTTAGGGTTAGAGAGATTGAGAGGGAGAAAGATCAGAAATTGAGAGGGAGTTAGGGAAAGAGGCGAGAATGAGAGGGAAAGAGGCGAGAATGAAGGGGAGTTAGGGTTAGGTGGAAAAATGGAGGGTTTTTGTATTTATAGCCCCTTCGTTTGGGTTGGGCTTCAACCATTTATTTTGGGTTGATTTATTTGCTGCGGTTATAACCGCAACAAATAAAAAAAAGAACCGCAGCAAATAATTTTTATTGTGTATCATCAACAACTATTTGTTGCGGTTCTTTAAAAATCTCAAATAACCGCAGCAAATGTGGCGCAGCAAAATCCAATTTTTCTACTAGTGATGTGTAGCATTTTCTCGAACTTTTCATTATTTGTTATTGCTTTGTTCCTCTTCTGAGGATTTTGATCATTGTATACCACGCTTTAGGCATGTTCTAGTTTCATTAGCAATTGATATTGGTTTTTAAAACATTAAATTTAACTGGAGCATTTAATATTAGTATACATCAATGATATTTATCCATATATGTCTTTAGGATGGTATCATGCTAAATATCTAAGGGAAATTAGCAATGATTGCCCCGTACTTTTTTAAATTATCACTGGTAGCCCTGTGTTTTTTCTTAATTGTCTATGGTAGCCCTCAACGTTTAATTGTGTTTTAGAACTAACATTATTGCAAAATTATGCTTAATCTAACCAAATCATGGTTAATTAAACCAACTACAAATAAAAATTCTTATTTAATCTAATTTGATATGATAACCTTTTGGGTACATGTCAGTACTTGTTTTGGTTATTCAATAACATGTAATGCTAATAACAAAGTAGAATGTTATGCATTTTTAACAGTTGATGTCCATATGCTTTTGGTTTCATGGTCAAGAACACAATTTTCAGTTGTCATTGCCTACTATAGTTATCAATTGAAGTTATTCAATCTGTAATTCAATATCTTCAGCTTTGTAGTTTGGTGCTTTTTGATGCTATTCAATCTTACCACTTCATATTATGTTTGTGTCTTATTTTGAAGCATAGTTTAATATAATCAACGAGCTTTGCATTTTTTGTTTTGGTTACCATCTGCAAATTAAAAAATATATATGAAATGTCAGAGATGAGTATTTAAGGAGTTAGCTAGGCTCTTAAATTTTGGGGGAAAAGAGAAAATAAAAATTGGAGGGAATGGGTTAAAATATTATGAAGGAAAACATAAAAGTTTAACTATGGTTAAGGTTTAAATATGAAATTAAGCAAAATAAACCAATAACCAATTATTATACATTAAAATGCAAGGCAAAGCTTGGTTATTCGATAGCCACGTGTCACATGCTCAAATGCAAATAATGACATGGCATTGATGTGCTGCCTTCGAAACATGTTTTGAGGTTGTTGAAATGTCGTGATTTGCTTACCAACGAGGCATTAATTTGGCAAACAACTCTCATTTAAAAGTTAGTAGTGAGTAGAAAGATCCAAACTCGAAACCTATATGTCATAAAGCTTGAACTTAACCACTACCCATATACTGGAGTACAAACAAAGAATAATGGTAATTAAAATTGATGAAGTGTTAGACCAAGTTGTAGCTTTCAATGCTAGCTGTCATTGGTGTTTTCTTCATTCAATCTTCACTATTAAATTCACTACAAAAAAAAGGGTCAATTCATACGGAAAAATTCCGTCGCAAAAGACTGGAATTCCGTCAGAAAATGGCCATCGGAATTTTGGTTGTCGCAAAAACGGGAATTTGCAACGGAATTTCCGTCGGAAAAGTTTTCCGACGGAATTTGTGATGGATTTTCGACATTTTCCCGACGACCTGAGTTGTTTGATTTCTGACAGAAGTTCCGACGACCGAAAATCCTTCGGAAAACCAAACCAAAAATAACAAAGGCGATCAGGCAGCAATAGGCAATAGCCACCCCACCACCTCCACAAATCACCACGCAAGATCCACCAACAACCAAACCCAAACCAAACCCGCCTACCAGAACCACACCCACCTACCCACCCAGACCTAGAACCCCACCAACCCCCAACCACCCAGACCTAGAACCCCACCAACCCCCACACACCTACCCACCCAGACCTAGAACCCCGCCAACCCCCACCAAAAAACCCAGAACAGAACCACCACCCAAAAACCCAGAAGACACCCACCCACAACCTCATAGCTTTAACACCCTGCAATTTCCTAACTTATTACTTCTTATTTTTCCAGAAAACATATTATAATTATTAAGGATTATATTTATTAAAATTTCTAAATATGGAAAAACCAAAGTATTACCGTCACCGTGATAACGGCTAAGGCATTTATCAAAGTACTACAACGGAAGTCTTAAAACCAAAACATTTTAAAACTAAAGTTCAAAACAATCTCAAAATAAAAATCAACTTTATACTTATTACACTTCAGAACCATATTAATGGCCCTTAAAAACCAAAACTAAAAGTCTTTAGAAATAAAACAACATCCAAAATAAATGTTAGTCACCATAAGCAATAAAATAAAGCAAAGCTATAAAACACAGCAAGCGCTCTCACTCCAGCCCATCATGAAATGACTTATGCCCACTTTTACCTGCAGCTTTTCTTTTACTAGACAACTACTCACCACAAGTGGGTCATTGTAGGGCCAAGTCCAAGACAAAGCCATGCACACAAAACAAACAGTCAGCAAAGCTGAGTATATAACTGCTAAAGACTATGCAACAAACAATAAGAAATAAAACATGCACTCAACTTACCTTTGACAACCTTTTACTTGTACATGGACTCAATTAACTTAATTATTATATTTAAACTTATGGATCCTGCATCGAACGTGTTTCCTCCTTAAAAATCATCGCCCTATTGGGAAACAACTTGGGAGCAACTCCAAGAAGGTATTACTATGTCACATAAAGTGACAGATATCCAGCGCATTAAAAATATAAAATAGTACAACGTCTTGTACTCCAATTAGAAGTCATAAATCACTGTTCCATACGACTCCCCCCATTGTTCATACTCAAGGTATATACGTTCCAAGAGTTTTGATGCAAGCCCTCTTACACTTTACGTGATTAACAGGTTTAGAAATGTTATGACTCACATACAACATCACATAAAGACATGCATCAAATCAAGCAAGCCAAATTAATTATCTTCAATTTAAGGTGATTCAAAATTAATCTCATGTGTGTCCTTTGATTAAACTGAACTTCCTTTACCACACATTAACTGTGAGTGGCTAATTATTTACTTTCTCCTTGACCACACATTAAACTATGAGTGGCATCATGTCTAAAATAATTGCTCCTAACTTCTTTTAATCATGTGAATAAAAATTCACAACTACCTTTCTTGTTGATTAAGTAACTAACCAACTTAAGAATAACTTCCTTTCTTGATTAATAACTATTGGTCAAATTAATCTGATCATAGCATTCCAATCCAAACTTATAAGAAACTCATATTACTATTTAATATGGAATGTCAACATACAATACAAATCATGCTTTTAATAAACTTGTCATGCACATAAATTCATGATTCAACAAGCATAACAATATCTCATACAATCAAGGATCATCCATGCATGAATTCTAGTTCCTGTGTTGGTCTTTAGTACTTACGTACCTTGTAAAGTAACAATGCTCCGCCACAACTTCTAGAAGTGGACTAGCACAAAGTCTCCTACATAAGGAAAAACCGAAACTAAATTAAAACCTTGCTGACTAAGTTCTACAACAACTATAAACTAACTTCTATATTGGAAACTCATCCAAAACATTCCTTATATTGTCTCTATTCAGTTCCATACTACACTTTAATTTTCTATTGTATGATTACTTGGTCTTCGGGACTTATTTATGCTTTATAAAGCCTTAAGATAAATTTCATGCCACTTTAGAAAAGTGGACAGCAATATAAAATTACCAAAACTCCTTGAAAAACTTCAAAAACAACATAAATCAATCATACAATGTATTACTTAATTTATATGATCAATTTATGCTAATTACATACTTTAAAAAGCCTAATTATTCACGTTAAAAATTCTGGACAGCATGTTAAACATGTTTAAAATCACTTTTAAACTTCATAAAACATACTAAAAATTATATGTAACATCATAGAATTAATATGTGATCATACTAGCATTATATGAGCACTTAAGCCTTACTTTAATTTGTGTTTATAAAAATTTTAGATTTATTTATTAACTTTAAATTCATGAAAACTCATAAAAACGTCATAATTTCATGGCAAAACTCTTCTACAATCAACTAACATAATTATGAAACCAATCTATCCTTTAGAACAATTTTTCATAAGCCAAAACATGTTCATAATAGTTATTCTATGGAATTTCATGTTTATAAAATTTGGACAGCAATTTATTTTATATCCAAAGCCTTTAAAAATCAATCTAAACTTCATAAAATCATCATAAATTCACACAACAATAAGTCATGATCATAAAATTGAAGTTTAGGTCATAAAAACTCATAAAAATCATAATTTTCATAATTTATAAACCCTAATCTAAAATTTCATGAACAACAATTTAATCTATGCCTTAAAACAAATCAGAACTTTATTAAAACATGATTAAAACTTATAAAAGCATGATTAAACATAAATATGAACATGAATTTGCAAGATTGAATCAAAAAGAAAGAAGGAGAATATTTTCTTATAAAAGTCCGAAAAAAAAATACCAAAATAGGGGAGGAGTAACCGGCGAGTGGTGACCGGCGGTGGCGAGGGCGGCAGCTCCGGCAGGCGCAGGTGGCTCCGGCAGCGCATGTGGGGTCCGGCGAGGCTCGAATCCCAAGACAAAGAAATTATTTTTTATTTTTTATCCTCTTTTCCGAAAAAACATAACTGTAGTTTTTTTCTTCTTTTCTTTTTTTTGGAAATGACACTCTCTTTTTTTTCTTTTCTCTCTAAATTTTGGAATCCTAATGACAACTTATGAGCATGAAAAATCTGAAAATTTGGGTTTTAAAGGGTATTTATAGGCCTCAAAGTAGGATTTTGAAAAGCCCATACTTATCCTAACAAGTGGAAATTACCTTTAAGCCCTTGCCTCAAAATAAATTAGGAAACCTTTGAAAATTCTATTTTTAGAAGTTTTTAAAAATATTTTTAAAAACATAAAATATTATTTATGAACACAAATAATTATTTTCAATTGAAACTTATTTATTATTTATTTATTTTATTTATTTTATTATTATTAATTTCTTTTCATTTAATATTCCTATTGAACATAATTTTTCAATAAAAATATTAAAATTATACGAATAAAATACAAAAATACTTTCTTAAAATACATGAAAATGTGGGGTATTACAATAACTCAGCAACCACCCAACGAATCCATCATGCCCACAAAACCTAGATCCCACCAGACCCACAAACCCAGAAACCAACCACCACCCATAGCCCCATAAGTCAGAAACCCAGAACCAAACCACCACCCACCCAACCATCACACACAACCCCAGATTCACCACCCCACCACCCACACAAAATATCGAACAAAAACACCAAAAAAATTTGACCAAAAATTCGAACAAAAACCTCAAAAAATCGAACAATTACCCACAAGAACCACAAATTCGAACAAAATCACCACAAAAACCCTAAAAAATCGAACAAAAACGCCAAAGAATCGAAAAAACACGTTAAAAAATCGGACAACAATCCACAACAACCACAAATTTAAACAAACATCACCACAAAACCCTAAACAATCAAACAAACATCACCACCAAAACCTAAACAATCAAACAATAGAACCCACAAAAATTCGAAAAGAACCCAATCATTTCCAAACCCAAAAATTAAAGGAAATAGAACAAAAAAAAAGAAATAACTACATACCTTTACTTATGACAATTAAGTTATTTTTTGGTCAAATTTGAACAAAAAACCCCCAGTTTTAGGGGTTTTATGGTCAAATTTGATAAAAAAAAAAAACAAGATCTTCTATTCATGTTTGTATGCTCTTTAATTAATTTGTGTGTTTTGAATTGTTAAAAACACGAAAAAAAACATGGGGCAGAAAATGAGAAAGGAGAAAGAAGAAGAGAGAAGAAGAAGAAGAAGAAGAAAGAAAGAAAGAAAGAAAGAAAGAAAGAAAGAAAAGAAAGGAAAAAGAAAGAAAGGGAAAGAAATGAAAAAGGAGGAAAACGAAAGAAAGGAAAAGAAAGAGGAAAAAGAAAGAAAGGAAGACAATCAGACACATTAGAGGAAAAAAGGAAAACGAAAGAAAGGAATGTGGGGAGAGAGAGTGAAAGGGGGTTTTTTATATGAGCGTGTAGGGTTAAGTGTGTGTGTGTGTGTGTTTTTCTTTTTTACCTAATCCAATTTGCGACAGACCAAATTCCGTCGCAAATTTCATTTACCAACAAAGTCAAACGTTTCAAAAAAAAAAAACTCCGTCAGAAATGTATATAATCCGTTGCAAATTAGCGACGGATTAAAATTCCGTCGAAAATTTAACATTTGCGACGGAATTTAAGGTCCGTTACAAAGAGTCCGTCGCTATTAGACGTTTTTCTTGCAGTGATTATAATTGTAACCGATATTCCTCCTCAATTCAATATACCTCTCTAACTCTAATCAGCACGCTTGTAACTCATGCTTTTATTATTTTTTTCACTAGCCCCCATTATATACTAATAATTGATTTTCAGCATGACTCTCCAACTCCTCCTCACTAATAAGTATGGATAGTGATTCCTTAAATTTGATAGTCATTTTGGTAGTTGAAAAAAAAATATTTTAATAGGCAATCTTTAAATTTGAAGGACCCCTTCGATTTTTCTTGATTACCCTATATTTTTCTTTGGCAAAATTATTCCAACTAAGTAGTATACATATGTGTGTGTAATTATGTATATTATTAGTATTACTGACTTGTGATGCATTTATATATTATTATTTTTCGAAAGTTTGAAAATTCATACAACGTGTAGGTTTTGTTGGAAAGTTAACATTCAAATATTGCCTTACTTTATCTCCATGTTTAATGAGAGCTACAAATTAATACATATATTTTTTTGAGCTTATGCTTCTTGAATGTTTAACACCAATAAGATTGATTTGGTTATTCATCAAACCTACCTTCTATACATTACTCTTGAATGTATTGTATATTATAGGATGTTAAACATCCGCCGCTTGTACGAAGCCCATATTTTTGTTAATATTTGTTGTTCGTAAGTTTACCAAACTTAAATTCGACTAAGTTCAAATAATATAGTATAAACTATACTAGCACTACATCTATGAGCACATTTTCCCTAGTCGCTTTCTCATGAATCAACTACATCGATAAGTGTAAGGTTGTAAAGTCGTTGCTTTTCAATAATCTTCAATTTGACTAATGCTTTTTATTTGTACGATAAAAAATATGGCAATTCAAATCATTATGGTAAGATTAACTACTCCGTACACTATTTTAAGTCCAAACTACAACAACAAAATAAATCACCCGGGGCACACACTAGCTTAGTGTTATATTTAAAACACAATTAAAAGTTGAGGCTACCATTGATAATTAAAAAAAACTTAGGGCTATCAATAATAATTTTAAAAGGTACAGGGCTATACAGGGCTACCATTGATAATTTCTCAATATTTAATCATTATGTACCTGATACATATTTGTAACTGACCATTAATACATTTTAATATTCATGTGCAAAAACTATGGAATAAACACTATCTCCCCCTAATCATTGCATACTTATATGGGGGTATTAAATTAGTCCAATAATCGTTCAAAATCTTGCACCTTTTAAGTTGTAAAATCTTTAAGCAATGCATGTTTCAAGCAAAGAAAAATTATCCTAATAAAACTCAGGGTTGGTGCTATTATGACATAAAATTTACTGGGCCCTGTGCAACTTGTAAAAGTAATGCCCTTCATTCAATAAATATTCGATACCCAATTTTTTTTTTCATAACTAAAATTCAATACATTATAAAACATTTATTTTTACATGTAAAATTGATAGAATTGATAAAAAGGATATATAAGAAAAATTGGGAGATACACAATATGCAAAAATCAATTCCATCCAAAAATTTAAGAGTTAATTAAACATTGAAAGATTAAATTTTGGTAGATGAGAAATATAATTTGGAAGATTGTTTGATGGTAATTAATTATGGAAAATGGAGAATTTTTTGGTAATGAGTTTGGTAATTTGAGAATTTAGAAGAAAAAAACATAATTTGTTGATAGCTTGAGGGTTGAGTGGAGAAAACTATGTTCGGGAATTGGGGCCTTTATTAAAATTTCCAAAAAGTTGAGAAAATTGCTTGTTTAAAGATTTAAACACTAGTTTTCAATGTAAACTTTACCTTACTTAGCCACTATACCAGCTTTAGTTTTATGTACACTACGAGAAAACCTCAATTTTGCGACGGAATAATTCCGTCGCAAAAACGGTTAATTCCGTCGCAAAATGTAGTTTGCGACCGAATTCCGTCGCTATTTTTTTTGTCGCAAACTTCCATCATTGCGACGGAATTTCCGTCGCAAATTTTTTGCGACGGAGTCATGCTTCATTTGCGACGGAATTTTTTGCGATGGAAATTCCGTCGCAAATTTTGCGAGGGAAAATTCCGTCGCAAAATTCCCTCGCAAAATTTGCGACGGAATTTCCCTCGCAAAATTCCGTCGCAAAGTTTGCGAGGGAATTTCCGTCGCAAAGTTTGCGAGGGAATTTCCGTCGCAAATTTCCCTCGCAAATTTTGTGACGGAATTTCCCTCGCAATATTCCCTCGCAAAATTTGCGACGGAAAATCCGTCGCAAACGGTATAATCCGTCGTAAAAAAACTGACGGATTTTTAATGTTTTGATTGCTTATTTGTATTTGTGCCTGTGAACCTGTACGAACTGACGCATTATGTATTCTAATCAAATAAGGACAATTTATATTTTCCGAGAATTATATATTTCAAATGTAACATATGCCTACAAAGTATTTCCGGCTTTAAATAGTTTCATAGTTTTAAAGTTTAACAATGATAATAATGGAGCTAAGGTATGTTATATGGAACAAGATATCTATCTACAGCTGCATCCCTTGCCCGGCGCCGCTGCCGTCGTCGTCTGGTGAGTCCCGACGCTGAATTTGGAAAGGTGAACAACTGTCGCTACCGAATCGACTCATCATCTGCTCCATAAACTCCTTCTGTGTCCTCTGCATTGCCTCAAACTCGGCGCGCATCTTCTCCTCAATCTCGGCTCGCACCTTCTCCTCAACCTCAGCCCGCACCTCCTCCCGCACCTTCTCCACATGTTTCTCTAAATGTTCTTTCATTTGAGAAAGCACAGATGGCGTGTATTGCTTCGATGATCCAGATCTCCTCGAAGAGCTTGAAGAGCTGTAATACAGGTCCGCACCACTACCAAGACCCTTCACGCGACCTTTCTTGCTACGACCACCAGATGCCTCCCAATATAACTCATCGGGCGTTCTCTGACTCCCGTCACTGCTTGTTTCCTCAAGCTTCTTCTGGTAGGTCTCCTACAAAACACAATTAAAATTAAATTAGGCATAATTTTCATATAAGTCTAAAAGGCAAAATTTTGTGTTACACCCTATAAATTCAATAAAACATCCTTAAAAGGCATAACTACAAGTGTTACAAAGTCTACATTATACCAAACTACCCTTTACATGTGTTTTAGGTTCAAATGGGCTCGAAATGGCCCGAAATGGCTAAAAATGTGCCCATTTTTTACATATCTCTTCATTTAAACCTATAAATTCTCTAAACATCCTTAAAAGGCATAACTACAAGTGTTACAAAGTCTACATTATACCAAACTACCCTTTACATGTGTTTTAGGTTCAAATGGGCTCGAAATGGCCCGAAATGGCGCGAAATGTGCCCATTTTTCACATATCTCTTCATTTCAACCTATAAATAAGCTAAACATCCTTAAAAGGAATAACTACAAGTGTTACAAAGTCTACATTATACCAAACTACCCTTTACATGTGTTTCAGGTTCAAATGGGCTCGAAATGGCCCGAAATGGCGCGAAATGTGCCCATTTTTCACATATCTCTTCATTTCAACCTATAAATAAGCTAAACATCCTTAAAAGGCATAACTACAAGTGTTACAAAGTCTACATTAAAAGGAATATTCCGTCGCAAAAAAACAAAATTCCGTTGCAAAAACCCTTGTTGCTTTGATTTGTTTTTGTCACTTTTTTGCGACGGAATTATCCGTCGCAAAAACTGGGAATTCCCTCGCAAAATTTGCGACGGAAAGATTTCCGTCGCAAAAACTTGAAAATCCCTCGCAAAATTTGCGACGGAGTGAATTCCGTCGCAAACTAAATATTTGCGACGGAATTTTATTCCGTCGCAAATATCCGTCGCTATTTGGTCGTTTTCTTGTAGTGGTACTCTTATGAAACTAATAAATATATAACTGATTTTTGGGGCCCTGAAAGGGGCTCTGTTCCATCGACCACTTCGCACACCCCCAAAACCGCCCCTGATAAAACTCTTACTCGATTATATGAATCAAAGTATAAGCATAATAAATATACATGTTCATCTCAGTTTCTCACAATTTCATGTCCAAGTTCTTAAACTCATTACTTAATTTCTTATTCAAAAGAATATTATGTAATCATATGCACAATTCTTATAATTTACTTTACCATGCATGTATTAAAATCATCACACGACATACATTTACTCTTTTGGCTTATTTTTAATTCATACATTGTTTCAAGGACTATGTAATACGAATATGATATATTATATATATAATTGATTGAATTCAACTATCATACAACAATCAATATATACTTATGAGAATTATGATGATATGTATAATAACTATCAACATATAAGGATATTGATGATATGGCCATGATTCCTAGTTGACGTCAAATATCATGAATGTACATATACAGAATTTAGAACTTCATATCTAGTAGATGGAAAGTTATCACAATTAAAGTTATTACTTTTTAAGTTACTAGTATATCTCATTATCTCACACAACACTTATGGCAGTTACAAATTATAACTCATTAATCAATTCTTTTCGGTTTTGACTATCTGATGTACAAATTAAATGATTATTCTCAAATTGATAGTCAACTTTAAATTAATATTCAACATTGCATTAAAGAAATAAATTAATTTGAAGTAAAACCACAAAAAATATGTTTGCAAAGTTTGGCATCTTTTACTACTATAAAAACTATTATATGTAGTTATGTACCCATCAAAAAATCCAACTTATGGGAGATTTAATTATATAACATGGAGGAAAAACTTTGTAAGTCAAAGGACCCGACAATTATAAAAATCCAATAATAAAAATAATAGCATAAATCTTCCACTTCAGCCTCACAAAACTAAATAAATGATACAAAGCAAATAGTGTAATATCCTCATGGTTGCTTTAAAAGGATTGTATGTGCTACCCATACCAACAAGAGTCATCTTTCTTTTAGGGAGCTCATTTCCTAAGAAACTCCATAGCCAAACGTCCTTGGCTTAGGATGGGTGATCTCTTGGGAAGTTTTTCAAAGTGCGCATGAGTGAGGACAAAATGTGCTGGAAGGATTTGTGTTGGATCATGAGGATAGTTGTTGGCCCTTGTTGTGCATTGGTGATTAATCTGGCTACGTCAGGAGTCCGGGGTGTTACATGCATCTCTTATACAGCTGGCAAAATTCTCAATTGAGGGTGTGGGCATATTCCAATCCCAAAATAAATAAAAAATCAAATTCCAATTTCTTTAAATCCCCCCCAAACCTTCACTGTATTCCTTCCTCTCGTCTTTCTCTTCTCCATTTTTATTTCTAGAGATTTCAAAGTGCTTAAATCGAATAAACTTAAGAATACAATTCTTCAATTAATCAAAATTTAGTGTCTTTTTTTATTGTTACTTAAAAATTATCAGATAAGATGGGGAAGCAGAGAGTAGGAAAAAGAAGCCGATAACAATGGCGCAAAGAGGTCGCCAACTGACAAATAGTTCATCGGACATTCGGGGAAAAAAGTTGGTGACTTAGTATTTGATGACATCGTTTTGTATCTTTCCTTCAAATTGCAAGCTATTTTGCCTTTGTTATGTTTGGTACAGTAGGATTTGACATCATTAACTTTATTTATTGAATAATCTTATCATACTACGTAGTAATATTTATAAGTATACTTTCAACAATTAGGGTCAGTTGTTAGATTATTTATTTAATTAATAAGGATTACCTTTAAATATAAGTGTTTGTTTAAAAATAAAATTAAAGACATAAAGGGAATAACAAAGACTAATTTATGTCAAGGTCATACAAAGAAGAAGATTGAACATCCTAAATCTTCAGCACATGTACTCTAAACAAACAAAATACAATTAAAAAAATAGTTTCATGAAATCCTAACAACATCCAACAAATACTATAATTATTAAAATTTCATGACAAGAAAGTTGCAAAAAAAAAAAAAAAAAAAAAAATTAAAAAGNATTCAAAAGGAGATTTTAGTCATGAGTGATAATTTAGATAATTAATGGGCAACAAGTTTAATTGGAATTATTGGAAAAACAATAACACAAAAGAATACAAAATACCTTAAGAGACACGGAAACATTACAACATTTATAAAAGCCAAGACATATTTGTTATTGGCAAATCAAATTCACAGTCCCAACATAGAATATTGCGATGAATCAAAATGGAGGAATTGACTGATATAATACTCTAAATATCATGTCATGACTCCATTAAAAATACAAAACATCAATAATGATCGGTAATAGGTGCAAAGGTTAGAATGATGAATCACAATTTGACAATCTATTCAAACGCTTACTAATGAACAAAAAATTTCAAAGAGTAATTAAACTAACCAAACAATTGTGCATTATTACGCTAGTAGTCCTGATTAATACAATAGAAATTTGATGTCGACACGCTAGATTCGAGGAATGAAATTATATATTCATTCCTAATTGTTTGATATGTTTTGACTTGTATATATACCAATGCATTTGTTTGACCTTAAATATCTTTTATTATGTATACGTAAAAAGTATAATAATTGGATATTAATAATATACTCATTAAGACGAATCAAACAAGACACCATATGACTATATTATATTTTATATATTGAAAGTAATTTAAAAAATTCTTTGATCTTATGAATAGCGTAAAATTCCAAATGTATCAAACATTTAGGAATAAAGGGAGTATTATTCTTATTGTTATATTTTCCAACAATGGAGAGATACATATATATACACTCATATAATAAATATTCCAAAAATCTAGATACTTGAAGAGACAAGGATACAACAAGCATAAATAACATAAAAAGGCCCGATAAAATAAAAGGACAATGGACAACCACAATATTAATACCATGTATTGTATAACAGAATCTATTCTTTTAGATGATGAATGATGATTGGAAGGTCGAAAGGGAAAGAAAAAGAAGGTAGTACAATATTTAGTTTACATAATCTAATTTTAACTACATTATAAAATTTTGTTTTGACTTTAATGACGGTGTTAATCATGGTATCTAGTGTATTTTATATATTCGGTGAATTTTTGAACAACCGCGGGTGTCCAGTGAATTTCGCTAAACCTCGGCGATACTTGGTGAAAAAGTCATAGAATGAAATATTGTTGTAGACACCGAAAACTTATTAAAGTGTCAAAATTAAAATAAATTAATTATTTGAGTTAAATATAATAAATATTTGCTCAATATAATTAATTTAGCCCTTTAAATTAAAATATCCAAATTAATTAAATAATTTGGGTCATAATTACATTATTTGGGCCGACTATATTGTTAGTCCAACTAAAATTTTTATTGGGCCAAAAAGACTACAAAACTTCCAAGTCATCAGAAGAGTCCAAGCCCACTTCTCCGAATCCAAGATGGAGGTCAAAATCTCCTATAAATACCCGTCATCACCTCAAAGGTGGGGGGAAGAAGAGAGAAATTCATTGGGGAAAAAAGGTCAATCGAAGACACTCCAAAGAATTTACAAACTCTCTCTGTCAGCAATCAACAAGCACTACAAAATTGTGTCGATTGTTCAGAAATACTAAAACACATTCAAAGTGACATTGAAGTTGGTCAATCCCCACACAAATTTGGTTGACGTCGACAAGTGTCATCCTAGCAGTGGAACAGAATCAGAGGACTTAGTTTATTTTCTATAAACTGTTTACAGAGATTGTACCCATATCCAAATTATTAATAAAATATAATTTGTTTACTTAATTTCTTATCGTTGACTTTGACTTGAAATTTAGTAGCAACAAATTTCTGGCACGCTCGGTGGGACCATCCCCCTCTTTTTCCAATAGCTTATATGGCTTTTGGGTCGACTTGTCTTTAGTGAGACCCTTGTTTTTGGAGCTTTTCGACCCACTAAAGTCATGGCTTTGACCTTTGACTATCTTTGAACAATGGTAATACAAATCTTTGTCCTCAATTCCTTAACCAAAGTTGTCTTGTTGCTCCATTGATTTTGGCTATGCTTAACTGCAGCATTTACACAACACAAATGGTGGATTCCGCCTTCCTTGGGGCGCGACTTGGGTACGGTAACGAGAAACTGGAGTTTGTCTCTGTCTTCTTGGAAGGGAAGCTTCAACTTCTTCTATGGCCTTCTCTCTCTTCGGAAGGAATTTGCTTGTTCCAACAGGAGTTGTCTAGTGATTTTCACTAGTGTTGGGAGCCCAACCTTGTTTTGTCTTCCTTTTTGCAGTCGAAGGCAATTTGAGATGGCAATATTTCAGACGAATTTCCTCATCATCTCAAAGAACTGATCCGCAAAGTAGAACTCTGCTCTGGGAAGGGCGTGACATCTCCATGAATTGTCCTACTCCTCCACGATGAGTATTTAAACACGTGAGAGGGTAGATGCAAACACACACAAACACACCTTTTCGTGCAGCCATGGGCGTCCAAGCAGCATTTTGTAAGAAGTTTTAGCATCATCAATCACATGAAAAAGTGTAGGTGTTGTCAAGTCACCCATGGTGAGATCGACATGAATTATCCAATTGCACGCTGACTCTCCAAATTAAATCTTGAATCACAATTCGACTTGGATAGTTCTGCTACTGTGAACCCTAATTCATTCATTTGGGACTTAGGCATGATGTTTACAGCCGACCCCCATACTACTAAAACGACCGGCCTTTTGACCCAATGAATCCTGTCATAAATAATGGACGGTTTGTGGGGTTAGATCCCATGAGCAAGTCATCATCAGTAAAGACTATGGCGCTATTACATGACGCGCATTTGTCAGAATTTTCTTTGACTTCACCAACATCTTTCCCCGCCCTGTCGCATATAGCTCTGGCTGCTGAAGTGCCAAAGCCAGTTGTTTACACATTTCTCTTGGCAAACGAAATATTTCCCTCCATCCATGCACGTGGGGAGAGCAATCAAGGAATAGCCGATATTTTCGGATCCGTCGACCGCCTGATGTTGAAGGGTTAATTTAAGTGACACTCAATGCTCATTAAATTGTTCTCCTTCTTTTTCTTCTTCTTCATCATTTTCATGTCCTTAACTTAACTGAGACTGTGTTGACAGTCACACATTTCAGTTACCTTTGGGAAAGAATTTCTCTAAAGTTATAGAGTAACAATTTCTTGTTTAAGCACTTCTCTGCATCATTTTATGTTTTGTGACCCTTTTTAGTCCCTCTTTGGAAGCTTAGCAGTTTTATTTCTTTGTTGTCCTCTATTTGGAAGGGGGTTGCAACTTTGAAGTCATTTGCTTCCAAGTACACCTCCTTGTCCACTAGGGTCCATCCTTCGTCATTGTCATCGTCGTTTTGACACATACTTTTCAACATGTGTCTCTCGTTTTACATTAACATGATGGTCGGATTTGCAGCAAAACAGGCTCCAGAGACCCAAACTGTATTAATTCCAACTGAAGAGAAGGCTCATCAGTCACTACTGCAGCATGGTTAGTCCCTACAGCTTCATCGAGATCAAGCACAATCTTCCCTTCTTGAGCAAGATGTATGATCCTCTCCTTCAATGTTAACACACTTTTCAATAGGGTGACTCACCAACCTGTGATATCGACAGTAGTTTGGATCCGATGTTTTATTCATTTCCTCAGGCCGCTTAGATTCAGGCACTCAATTATCTTCTTTTCCAGTAACTCATCCAGCATTCCAGACAAATCTGAGTCGGGAACGGATACTTCTTTGCTTGTAACCTTCAAGGTTGGCTTATCGCCTCT
The DNA here is from genome assembly GCA_016808085.1 of Suaeda aralocaspica. Classification (NCBI taxonomy): domain Eukaryota; kingdom Viridiplantae; phylum Streptophyta; class Magnoliopsida; order Caryophyllales; family Amaranthaceae; genus Suaeda; species Suaeda aralocaspica. The sequence goes on from PYUH01003987.1 coordinate 1,349,283, forward strand.
GTAAACTCTTGGGTAAGAAGTCTTCTTCTCTCCTAGCCTTTCCTGAGATTTAATAGGAAGAAGAAGGGTAGTGATCACCATTGACTCTTTTGCAGAGCTTTTGGAAGTTTATACACCTTTCTGAACTTCTTTATTTTCCTTCCTCTTAGATTTTTCTCTACTTTTTATTTGCTAGCAATGGTAAGCTCCATGTCATGGGCCCTGTGTTTTGTGCTAACATCTGAATGTCTTTTGGCATTATTCCACGAATAACTTAGAGCGCGCCATCGACTAATGTAGTCAACGACCGGTTCATCCTTCCACTGTGTAGTGTCAGTCAACTCAACCATGCTGACAACACGCCTGGTACTAAAACCGATTCCAAGAATTCTCCTCCATTTGCTCTCCAACTATCAATTGATTGGGGGGAAGATCAGTATACCAATCAAAGGCATACCTTTGAGAGAAACGAAGATTGTTTGACCAACAGTCATTGGTAAGTACCAGCGTTGTTACACGTCTCAACGAAGTGTGCGACATGTTGCTTAGGGTGTCCCTTACCATCAAATTGATTGAACTTCGTGGTTGATAACCGGCTGGCATGCGCAACTATATCAATCCTCTTGGTATAAGCTTCCCGTAACGATGATCCTCCTTTCCACTGACACTTGTTTGATCTTGATGCTTCAGCTATCATTCTTTAATTTGTCGAGCAGTAACTAAAGCATTCTTGGGACACCAGCTTTGTCCCTCTCATGTCTGAATTATCCTCAGATTCAGAGTCGTCCTCGTCACTTCAGACGATTCAACAATTGCTTCCCATCTTCTTTGTCAGTTAGCAATTTGCTCTTTTTGCTTCTAATTTCAGCATCTTTTTCCTCTCCATCTCTTATCAACTTGCTAATGAGAGCATCATGTCGGCAAGTTGTTCCTCCATAGTTTTGTTTTCATGAATCACCATGACAGAGCAGTGTCCAGCGGTGATGATCACCTGATTCCTTGAGCACAAAAGGCCTGAAAAGGAGATGATAGAGGAGAACTACTATCATGTCAGATTCAACCACCAATGTTTGGACTATAAAGGGGGCTAGTGTGAACGACTAAGTCTTCTTCCTTGTCAACATCAATCTGTCTTGGCGACTTGAAAGAAGTCAATGACAATCGTTTGTCTAGCATGGAACTTGAACTGTATGTTTCAGTGGTAGAGTTTGAACCAAAGACAGGAGACTCACGCGCCCTATAAGATTGTTAAGTGCCTCCAAAGCACGTCAACAACGATATTATTGCGTACTTTGTAGGTACCGCGGCTGCAGCAGCAACGTGACTGCAGCTCTTTTCATTCCCCTGGTGAATATGCCACTGTCAGGATTCAAGACTTCACCGAGGCTTGCTGATTGTCGTCGAGTATTGACAGACTTCTTTCTCTCAGCAGACTTGAAATGCTCTTGTTGGAAGACATTTTTAATTTTTTTTTTTAAGTGTTTGAAGAACAGAGATAGAACAAGAG